>CM077458.1:14561103-15113603 GCA_039654765.1 Mylopharyngodon piceus | reverse complement strand
TTGTCATAATTAATGTTGTAATCTTGATGTTTGCAGGTCTTAGCGGTGTGCCTTCTCTCTGAAGGACAGAGACTTTACCTCCACTGGAGCCACAAGGTGATCAAAGAAACAGTCTTTTCATCATTCACTCTGCTGTGGATGACGTCTCATCTTGCACATTTGTATTCATTCCATATCTGCGTTACCAGAGAAACAGCTTCATATGATTCAGATTGTGTTGAACCAACAGTGAAAAAAATGGACAAGTTTTCAAACATTGCACTTTTAAGTGTAATTTTTGGGGCTGCTGTAATTAATAGAAGATTTATTTTATTCTTTCCTAACACAAATGTTGTTGTAGTGGTTTTGGGCTCCAACATTAGCCAAAATGCCATTCAGAAACATTTTGCTGTGTTATAATGATTAAGGAAAAAACACTACATCTTATTTTAGGATTATTTATTTGCTATTTTAATATTTATTAAATTTATTTTTGTATTAACTGAAAATACAAAAATAATAGTTTTCATTTTAATTTTAGTAATTGTGCTTGTATCATTTTTATTAAGTTTTTTAATATTTTATATTTTTTATATTTCTATTTGGCTTTCATTTATATCTATTTTAGTTGTGTTTTTAGCTCTTTTAGTTCTTCAACTTATTTTATTTAATTTAGTTGCTATTAAAGCAACATTTCTAATTTTCATTTAAGCTTCATCTACTATTTATTTTTTATTTTATTTCAGCTTTCAGTTAAACATTTTTTACTAATTTTAATTTTTTAATAATAAGTTTAGTTAACAATAAAAAACATTGCTCTCTCTCTCTCTCTCTCTCTCTCTCTCTAATTATCTAATTAATTTATCGAATCTATCTAATCTATCTCTATATATGTTTTTGTATTTTTTTACTTTATACAGATTGGTATCCTGGTGACTCTGACCTTCTCTATCAGTGCCACAGCTGTGCTCTCTGACTTATGGAGCAAAGAATGGACGACGCTGCTGCTTTCTTTTCAGGTAGGTCTCTTCACCCAACACAGCAATTGTGACAAACAACCTGATCAGCTTTCCAATTTACATCAAGTATAATTCATGCAGTGCATTTATGTATTTCCATTTTTGTTGTGCAGGTCACAGCACCTTTTCTTCACCTGGGCGGAGTTTCACTGATGACACTTCTGTCCTGGCCAATAGCCTTACACTTCTTTCGCATGAACAAAAGAGGTACGTGATCCTGTTTGGTGCTGGCAACAAAAGAAAATGCATTGTGATTCTGGTCATATTCTGTTTCAAACAACACATCTTCTAGTTTTTTTTGCCAAAAAAAGATTCTGGGCTGAAAAATGGCCTCTGCACCTGCTAGTCTCAAACCAGATACCACTAACATCAAGGGGCCAGAGGATTTGATAGTAGATATGATTGTCATCACCATGTAGTTAAAAAAAGCTGCTTGTTCTGGCTAAATTGATGCAACAAAACTAGATTTCTCCCATTATAATCTCCCATTATAATATTTCATTATAATCGCCCAGTGTTGCACGGCATGACGCAATGCCACAAGCATTTATTTAACATGGCACCCCATTCCTGTTTTTTGTTGTGCTGCACATCAACTCAAGCCACTTTCATTTCCCCATCCATATATTTAAAGGTGCTGCAAGTAATTTCAGACATCTTTAAAGTACAGAGCCCCACACATGATATGCGGGAAAAATATTAAACAAATTAACAAATTGTTCCCACGACTTACTAATACGTCAGCATGTTTTACTAATTTGTTCCTTCGTTTTAAGTAAATTGTGCACACAATATAATAATTTGTTCCCTCATTTTACTAAATTGTGTGCACAATATAATAATTCTTTCCCTTTTTTTAGTTAATCAAAACGAGGGAACAAATTAGTACAACGTGGCCACAGTTTACTAAATCGAGGGAACAAATTATTATATAGTGTGCATGATTTAGTAAAACGAGGGAACGATTTATTATAAAACGAAGGAACAAATTAGTAAATACTGGCCAAGATTTACTAAAACTAGAGAACGAATTCTTATAGATAACGATATATATATTTTTGTCTGCATGTCATGTGCAGGGCTGTGTATTAAAGCATTCCTGATTTGCTAAAAAGTTAATGTTATTTTAGTATTATTTTTATACTATTATAGGCCTATTATTTATTAATTGTTTGAATTAGCTTTCATGTTTTTAGTTTTCATTTTTAATTTTAGTAAAAATCTAAAAAAATTCATAGAAAAACAGAAAAGATACTGGATATTTTGTGGAAGGACAATATCTGTTAAGTTTAAGGACATTTTCATTTAACCCTAAAACGCAATGCAATGTGTAATTTAAAATACAGGTATAACACCTAGAATTGTTTTGGAAAATTAATACAGTACATTGGGCCCTATTTTTACAGACTTTTCTTAGTGTAGTAATTTCAGTAATTCAACTTCAACTTATTTTATTTCAGTTAGTTACCAAGGAAACATTTATAGTGATTGTTTTAAGTTTTTGAAGTTTAAGTTTTTTTAATCTAATATTTGTTTTATTTCATTTCAGCTTTATTTCAATTAACAAAACTTATTTTAATAGTTTTAGTTTAATTTAGATAACAACACTGGGTAGAACAGACATTTTTATTCATGTAAAATAATTTGTAAACAAAAACCATGATGTCCATGTAGGTAATGGGCAAGTTATATATTACCATAGTCAATTACATCATTCCTGCTCTCAGGTCAATGGAAATTGCGTCACTGACTCAAATCCATTCAATATCTGTTGTTAACTTAGCTGTTGCATCTGTCCTTCCTTTTCATTGTGCTGTTAGACTCCAAGAGCTTTTCCTCAAAGCATTGCTCGTCCCTGTCCTCCTTTTCCCTTTATCTTTTCTCCTGCTCTCTCCTCTCTCTCTGCATCTGGCTGATGTTCATGCTGAGTCATGTCTGCGGCTCTCTCGCCGCTTTACTGAAGGCATGACGAACGAGGCAGAAAGACAAATGCAGGACAGAGGCTAAGCTCACACCAGCTGTGTGACGCTCGCCTCCATCCAGAGACCGTCCCTTTGTCCCAACATCCCTCTCTCACAAAGACGACATCTCTCTCTTCTTGAGATGAGCTGTGCCAGTGTAGAGGTGACATAAACTCTCATTACAAGCGACCCAGCGGGTGCTGCAGTAACTGATTGGACCCTGTAATTCCAGTGTTTATTCAGGCTGTTAAATGATTGTAGCGGTATTGGCTGGGATGATGTTTTTTTTATCTAATTGGCAATGAAGAGGGTGGCTTTGTGGATTTGGACATGATGGGAAATGTTGATGCAATTTTGATAAGAAGTTACAATCAACAGAAAATGTTATGAATCTGCCTGGAAGAGGATGGGTGTCTGTATTGTCTTAATGCACAGCAAGGGGGATAGTTTGAGTGGCCAAAGACTCTCTAAGGATTATAGCTGGAGAATTGCGGAAATTAGTCGAGTCTTGGGGTCAGAAAGCCTAAAACAAACAAACAAACAAACAAAAAACAGCACCTGACATGAAATAAAATTTGAGGAAGATTTGGTCAAAGCTGTAGAACAAGTTTGAAAAATTTTGCAAGACAGAAACTTAAGTGCAGTAAGTGATTTCTCAGAAATGCTGTTGAAAGTGAATCGGACTGAGCACCACAACACACTTGTAGCCAATCAGCAGTAGGGGGTGTATATACTCACGTTGGGGGAGGAGAGAGAGTGAGCAAGAGGGAGATTTGAAGAAAGACTGTAGAAAGAGTGATGGCTGAGAGACATTACAAAAGAGAAAAGGTAGGAAGGCAAGAGCTTTAGGACCTCTAACTTCCTAGTGCTGGAGAGGCCTAAGCGGGAAGGTCTGAAAACGGATGCCATGGTTGTGTTGTTTCTGCTCCATACAAGTTTTGAGTAACTTTGGTTTTGCTATGTTTCACAGAACCTAGATATGCTGTTGTTGTAATGTTAGCTGTAATAACAGGACAGTTTTGAGTGTCATTGTTTGTCTAGAGCTGGTGTGCTGCCTGCGACTAAAAACCAACTCTTGCTTGTATACTCTTGTGTACTGTATGTTCATTTTTTTGTTCTTCCTTGTCGTTCGTTCGTCATCTTTTCTTAATTTTTTGAGAATCATTATTTTGCTTTCCTTCAGTTATGATAAAGATTAAGAGACACTTACATTGCGTGTTTGTAACAAAGAAGGAAGGGGCGTGTTTGTTTTGTGTTGGTTTTAAATATCAAGTGTTTCTCAGAAATCTCTTACTGCACCTTTAAAAGCAACATGTCCCAAGGAATCAGACAAAAATGTTTTTTTTCCTTTTATTCTGGGCCAATTCTGGTTATGAGCTAAAATTTAAATGAAACTTTTGGTGCCGCTAGAGGGTTTAAGACACTGACCCCAAAATTGTCACCTGGAATATTGAGACCCTCCCTAATCAGTGTACAAAACAGTTGTATGGGGTGCCGTAGTCTCCCACCCGAAGATGAAGTATAAGTATCCTTGATTAAGCCCCTAATAACTATAATTCGATTTATCATATATCGGTGCAAAATGTTTTGTAACAGTGGGATTTGTCTTTCATTCATTAAGTTTTTGCATATATTAATTAAGGTATCTTGTTTGTGTTTTTCAGTGAGGCAGGTGGCTATCCTCAGCTTGTACTTGGCGGTTCTCTTCACCCTGTATCTGGTGCCATTGGGCATGTATTCCCCCTGCATCAAAGAGGAGGGCACGCTGGGGCCAGCGCCCACCCTCATCGGGCATAGAGGAGCGCCCATGGTGTGTTATTTTTACCTCACGATATTTTAAGATCCCTGTTGTGAAATACTGAAAGAACACATGTGGATTTTGTGTGGGTTTAAGTCAGCATGCCATTTAAAATCAATGTCTGTTTGACTTCAAAACTCACCTGGACTTCGATTTTAATTCTAATTCTAATTTAAATTTCTTTCTTTTGCATCTTATGTTTGACCATTAATGGAAATATTAAACATTTAAATACAATTATAATGGTTAAGTTTGGCTTTGACATTAATTCTTTTCAAACAGCTTGCACCAGAAAATACCCAGATGTCCTTTGAGAAGGCTGTAGAAGCAGGAGGAGAGGGACTGGAGACGGACGTCACAATCAGGTAACCATTCCTACTTACTGTATGATGTATACTGCAATGATTCAAGCCAAATGCTTGGCTTTAAGACATGATTGTGATATCTAACACTTCTATTAACTCTAAATCATGCAGCATTACAAGAAACCTCATTTATTTCTAAGGTAGCATCTTTCACCGAAAATGCAATCTGCAAACTCTACGAATGGCAATTCTAAATATACTTACAGTAGATTTAAATCAGTTGATACAGCAGATTGATATGGTTAAAAACTAAATATAAAAATTGGCTGTGTTGTCCAATATTTGTGTATGTGATGTATTTTTATGCTTATTGGAGTATCGTATTATTAATTATGAGGTTTCATTTAAGGTTATGGTACTGCTTATGTAGACAGCAGAGCTAATGTTGATGGTACATAAATGCCCAGCAACTTCCTTTCAAATTCATTCTCCACTATCAGCTCATGTATATGACATTTCTGTGATCTACTGCTTCAAACACATGAACAAACCATCAATGGGCCATTCATTCACAAGGTCATTTCCTCTGGACAAAGGTCTGCTCTAGCCAAGAGGAGTATAAATAGAGATCTGATGCTAACTGCTCCTGGATGAGTCACTGCTCTCAGGTTAAGGTGATTAGCTGAACACTAATCCTGTTAGCACTGTCATCTTTACTGCATGAGCTGCAGGAAGCTCCCTAGGAAGCATGAGGGCCAACGTATATGAGAGAGCGTGTTGTCTATTTGCAGCTTATATTACGCAGGTTTGATGACTCGACACTGTCAGTCATGTATTTATCAGCTATATCTGACACGTGGTGATCGCACATGCTCAGGAAAACCTTACTGTATCTGGAGCAACTTCTTTAGCTTTACGTTGAAAATGGGCTGTTTTAATACGTGAAAACAATGCATTTTGTGCAGTCAATGTTGAGAACCCAGTGGAGCACAAGCAGAAAAAAGAAACAATTAACTCAAAAATGGTTTTCACACATTGCTTGGCATTTTATGAATAGGACCCACTGATTCTATCATAGATTATTTGTGATAACAAACCCTGACCCCATTCACAAATACATGTCAGGTATGGATTGAAATTGGGTTAATCTGGCTAACAGCATTAGCAAACACCTTACTTTGTGTTTGACCAACTTATCATTTGGAAAGTAACAGATTTAGGTTGCTAGGTCAACCAAGTGAATATTTTCCAACAGTCCTGCCTAGATGAAATGCATCATGAAGTACAAACAAGTTTTCTATATAGTGAGATGGTATAGCTGTGCAGTTTTTGTTTAGCATTAGAGCCGGGATCAAATCCATATCTTTTTTGTGAATGTGATTTCTTCCACAGCATTTTAGACACCTTTTTTATCTACAGTAATAATGGACAAATAAAAATAATTATATTTTTCAGGCCCACAAAATACTTTCTCATGATTATACAAATCAGTGTTATTATTGTTAACTAAAACCAAACTAAAACTAATAAAAAAATAATAATTGTTTTTGTTAGTTGAAATAAAATATAAAAATTAACTTTTAAACTTAACTTAAATGAAAATTAAAAATGTTGACTTGGCAACTAACTAAAATAAAATAAGTTGTAGAACTAAAATTACTAAAACTAAAACTGAAATAAAAATAAAGATGAATATAAATATAAAAAAAACGAATAAAAATGACAAGCACATAACAAAATTACTAAAATGAAAATAAAAACTAAATACCAAAATAAAAGCTAATTTAAAAATGTATAATAAATGCACCAGAGGCAAGTTGAACTGAACCTATATGCAGATTTATTTAACAAAACTTAATCAAAACAAATGCAAAATAAACTTGACTTGACTAGTACCATGAAATAAACTTGAGCAAACAAACTCACCAACAGTGGTTACACTAACAAAGCTAGAATACAAAGGCTATATGCTGCGTTCACACCATGTCATAATTACTGTAATTACCAGATGCGTTTCTATGGCAACACTATCAACCCCAAAATCAATCTGCAGCGGTCAGGTGGTACAAGTCGGAGCTCTCAAGGAAAGCTTTTTACTCGTAACTATGGTAATTCCGACATGGCGTAAATGCACTTATTTATACACACACAAAGACTAGGGACTTAACAAGACACACCTGAAAGGGCAAAGCAAGGGAAGCACATGACATGATCACATGAGGAGCAAGGGAAACACATGGCTATGATAAATCAAAATAAAAGACTAGAAAACATGAACAAAACCAAAAACAGACATGACAAAATTAATACCGTAATGGTATATAAATAATACCAAAATAATAACACAGTAAAAAATATTACTTTGCGTTATCTTTGTTTGCTTTGGTTTTAATAATTACTATAAAATCAACATTTTTTCATAATTTGGACGAAAAAAACAAATTCTCTAAAACAAACTGAAGTGGATTTCACAGAATGCAAAAACAGCTCCCATCCCATTTGAGCATGCTAAAATTCACACAATATTCTTCTCTGCAGTTATGATGGCGTCCCATTCCTGATGCATGACAGCACCCTGAGGAGGACAACCAACGTACATGAAGTGTTTCCCAACCGGACGGACATCCCGGCGGCCATGTTCACCTGGGCAGAGCTGGAGATGCTCAGCGCTGGATCCTGGTTTCTTCGGGTAATGATCCAGCACCTTCTGTTCCTGCTCATGAACCAACAGTCTTATGAATATATTGATGGCTATGTGAATAATGCTACACTAGTTTACTGTATACTATACTGCTAGTATACTGTATACTGCCTACTTTCCAGGGGTGGATATAAAAAATGATTTCTAGGACTGTGAGGGGTGGCAACACCAAAGCAAGCAAGCATTCAGTCATCTATACTTAATCTATACTGTATCATATATACTACATCTATACTATAATTAAAAACAAAATACAGATGCAAACAACAATCATTGTGGTCCAAGCACAAATGGTCCAATGTGGATGATTAGTGATTCAATTGAAATGTATCTTATGATGTGGTTTTTTCCTGCAAAGTCCATCTTTAATCTTCACTGAAAATTAGGGTTTGATAATATGTGTTGTGTATGTGTGGACTCGTATTCAGCATTGACATTTAGATGAATCACATGTCATAGGATGTCACAGGATAATTTCAAATGAATGTGAAGATATCATTTGCAGCTCAAAACCTTATTTATCTGAAGCAGAGCTCCAGACTGCGACCTTTTTTTCTAGCCGGTGCGACTAAATTTTGTTAGAGGTCGCACTGGTGCCACCACCACGTTGCCAGAATGATAAGAACATTTCTGTTGCATATGAAAAACATCAAACGACAAACAAAATGAAAGCGGAATAAAACTGCGCTTCTTGTTTGAGCTGTGCAGCGTGGACAGTTTATCGGCTCGGACCAATGTTAGACAGCTCAGGTAACAGGTTTACTCGTGGGCTGGGATGTCCAATGAGAAAGCGTTTGAATTCGCCACAGTATTAATAACGTCGCCATGAGATCTAGTGAGAAGCATTTAAATCCAGCGCAGAATTCTCTGTTATAAACCATAGATATCAGATCAAACAGCGCTGACGTGGAAACCAGGAGAAACATTGTACTGTGAATGAACAAGTTATAGAAGGCTTTTCAGTCCACAAATCACCAACATTCACCATGGATTTAGTGTAGTAACGCTAACTGTAACCATGGTATTGTGGCAGAAATAGTCAAATGTTTTTACATTATTCGCTTCAGGGTTCATACAAGCATTTTTTTCAAGGACTTTCAAGTGCTTCACACTTTTTCCATCACTTCGAAGCTCTAGATATTATCCAATTTAAATGTCATTTTTAATTGTGATGGCCAAAAAAAAAAAAAAAAAAAAAAAAATATTACAAATTATGACATTAAAAAGAGTGCAAGTCACTCGTATTTCTTAAGGAACACTGCCCAACAGCGACACCCGCAGGTAAAGTTACAGCAGGAGTCATGCCTCCCTTTGCTCTCATAGAAAACCATAGAAAACCATCAGACCCCCGGCGTGCGGTGGGTTTTGCGGGGGGTAATTGAGAATGAATGGGGGACAGTCACGTGAGAGGAGGCAATGTCTCCATCGCGCTATGATTGGATGTAATTGGTTATGGTTTGATATGATTGGTTTGTGCGATAAATCCCGCCTCTTGTTTACGTGCACGTTCCGCGCGTCAGTTTGAATGAACAAATGATGGCGTCAATGGGAAGACTAATTGAAAAGTAAATAAACAGGTCACCCAGTTAGATATCACTGCTTTGTCACGTCAAAATCAAACTTGAAATGGACTGAAAACACGATGACTGCGGGGGTTTTTAGTGCAATAAGCTTGGTGAAATTAAAAATACAATTCGTGTCTGTGACAGAGAGTGTTTACGGAGCATGACTGATGATCCAAAATAGCCTAAGTTAAAAAGAAAAACATCAATACACAAATAAAATATATTGTTTAAATTATTACTGCCTTTAGTTATTATTTTGGAATGAATGTAGAAATGCTTAAAACACTAACTTGATGAGATTGACTTGGTTTTGATAAATAGAACATTTATTACAATACATTGTTAATGTAAAATTACAAAATAGAATTGTATTTGGTTTCTTTTTTTCTTTTTTGATGTAATGTAAAGTAATGTTCATTTAACAAGGAAGATGTGTCAACGTTAAGAGTAATGCACATGAATTTACATTGATTCATAAATAAATAAAAAATTTGCCTCCTCATTTCAGAACACCACTGCACGCCACTGAGATGTATATAATATATATAATATATATATATTATTTTATTTTTATTTTTTTTTTCCTATAAAAAGCTCATTGTATTACTGTCAAATGTGCATTTCCAAAAAAAAAAAACGCAATATTATTAGTTACTGCACTTACAAATGCCGGCTTGGACTCCTAATAACAAAATATCAGTACCCAGGGCACCAAGACACTGTCTATTAAACACTTCAACTATTAACAATCAACAATTCTAAATGATGAGATTGTAAGAGCAGTTCTATCATTACTACATAGAGAAGTTGTTTTATTAATATTATGTGGCCTACTTGGATGATATGTAAATCACAAGTTAGTAGATGCATTAGTGCATCAAATTTAAGGGCAACAAAAACCTTCTATTTTAAAGATCAGACTTTGTCAAGCCAACATAAAGTTTGTCTTTCAAAAGTTTCAATCTATTTAATGAAGATTAGATTAGATTGTTAGCTAACTCTGCTATTAGTTTCTGTGATCGGGATCTGCCTAACTATTAGTTTCATTTTATTTTCTCGATGATGAAAGTGCAGCAGGCGGTCAGAAAATCCACGCGCCATGAAAAAATTATTACGGGACTCGACAAAGGTCAAAATAAATAAGGAGAAGAGTTATAGGGAAAAAAAACGCAATCCCCTCTAATTTTCCGATTCACAAACTACTGGAAAACAGCCCATTTGGGTTACACTGGTTGTGCTGTATGTTTTTGACTCACCAAAAAGAACTGGTTCATAAGAGTCATCTGTTAATGAAGTTGAGTACACAGCACATGCAGCAGATGTATTTTCTTATGTCATCACATTAAAGCGCAGCTGCTAAAAACTATACAGGAAACTACTCACATTTATATTTGATATTGGGATAAATAATCTGGAGTGGCAGATGGGGTGGCAATGCTTTTTCTTAGGCTGGTAGTTGCGATATGCCACCCATGCCACCCTGGTAGATCCGCGTCTTTAAGTGGCATCCAGTTACCTTCTTGGAATATATAACTATGGCTATTTTGCATTTTGTAATTTTTAATAAAAAATAATATCTATAATAAAAATAATATCTGTAATATCTAATTTAAAATAATAATAATAATAATAATAATGTAATATATAAATATTATACTGTATTTAATAAAAAAAAGTTTTAATGGGCAGTATGATCAAGTAATGAGTCATGAAAAAATAAAATATGAAAATTAGCATAATATGCAGAAAATTAGTGTATTATGCAGAGAGAGTAAAAGCAGTATGCTATTCCAAAGCTTTTGTTTTCTTTTGTTGTGTTTTTTTGTTGTTGTGTTTTTTTTTGTTTTGTTTTTGTTTTGTTTTGTGGTCAAGTTTTTTTTTTTTTTTTTTGTAGTTTCATTTTAGAGGAGTGAGACTGTAATTGATTATATTTGTTTTACTTTTTACAAAGCTGGATATCATATTATGTTTTTTCCAGACACATATTATTCTTTCAGGATAATTATAGATAATAAAATCCATTTAATCAGAGAACACACCGAATGCATTTGTATTTTTAGAGAAATCACTCGGGTTCTTTGGATGTTGTGGTCAAAACAGGTTAAAAACAAATAGAAACCACTCACAGTTTAATAAAACCCCCATCATACTATAACAAAAATGATAATGCAGTGCACATCCATATATGCTTTGGTTCTTGGCCCCTTAATTAAACTCAGAATCCTTCTTAAATCCCTGTGTGGAATCAATTGGGATTAAAGGATTCTGGCTGGAATTAGGCTTTGCCAGGAGGTGCTGTGCGTCACTGTTCCAGCCCTGAAAGACATATGACTGCTGCTGATGCTCAACCTCACCCAGTTTAAAGTTTAATAGAAGGAGTTATTCATGGCTTTGATCAAGTAAAATGCTTGTGGATTGTAGTTTAAGGTGTATCATGCACCATCTTTGAGCTCCTAATATGTTGGATCTTACATTGGATCTATAAAACTGTTGTCAGACTGCATGCCTTATTAATTAACTCAAGTTAACCAATCTTCTCCTCTCTCTATCTCCTCTCAGAGGGATCCTTTCGGTACAGCCTCCTCTCTTGATCTAAATGAGAGGGATCAGGTCCAGAACCAGACGGTACCAACATTGAAAGAGTTCCTGAATCTGGCCGCTCAGCATGAGAGACTGGTGATCTTTGACCTCAGACGTCCGCCCCGAGGCCACCCATACAGGGACACATGGATCACTCGCACCCTGGAGGTCATACACAACGAGTCCTTCATTAACTCCAGCCAGGTAGTTCATGAACCCTAGTTGGATGCTGACTTTTTCCTTCTAACCTTAAACAATGGCATTATAATGTCATGTCATGTAACCTCATGGCATTTTGTGTTTCCATTTTTAAACAGTTCTATAAAAATGGGAAAAAAGGAGCTGAATGATGCCTAATGATGTATTATATAATGTTTTTTTCTGGCTTGTTTTCTGGTAGGTGATGTGGCTGCCGGCGGATCAGAGGAGTCTGGTACAGGAGCTGGATCCAGAGCTGCAGCAGACGTCTGGAGATCATGCGTCTATAGAGGAGCTGCAGGAGGAACATATAGTCAGACTCAACCTCCATTACAGCTACATGTCACAGGAACAGATCAGGTATGTCAGGTTGTGTCTGTTCTGTCGTCATTTATTAACCCTTTTGGCTGCTGAAGCCTAAATGTTTGTGTAATAAATTCTGTTGAATCATCTTCTGGTGCATTGCAAAGAAAAGCTTTACATTTAAGTCTGAAACTTCATAATGCGGCCCGCTATCCTAAACCTCTCCTGAATGTGTTTCTGATTTCAGAAAGTACGCCTCTGTGAACATCAGCACTAACCTGTATGTGATCAGTCAGCCGTGGTTATATTCCCTGGCATGGTGCGCTGGTGTTCATTCGGTCACTACAAACGCCCTGCACATCCTTAAGAAACTGCAGCGCCCCCTGTTCCTCATGGTGAGTTGAGCCTAGCATTGAGATCACAAATATTAAACTCTATGATTCAGAAGACAATGACGATTCTTTTCCTCACAAATCCTCACACAGACTCCAGACGAATACGGTTTGATGTGGATCCTGACAGATATTGTCTCTGCTTTCTTCATCACAGCTATTTTCATATTCCACTGGTGAGTTCTGCTTCAACTAACCAGCCATTCACCTGCTGTTTAGTTTCAAACCTAATCAAACATACGTGTTCAAGTATTTGTAGCCTGGTAACTGTCAGTGTCATGGTATTGGTACAATTGGCACGCTTTTTTATTGCCTTTCCCCTCGTCACATATTTTAGTAATCATAAATTAGGTGTCACTTAAACACTCAAAATTCATCCTGTGAAAACCGTTTTGAAATTGGATTGAAATTGAAATGGTGCAACCTTGGAAACAGTACTTTAAAACCTTTCAGCATGCTCAATTTTTGTGGTATCAACTTCAAATTTGGAACACAACTTGCTAGATATGTGGCTTTGTTTTTCTAGCAACTTTAGAGTACAAATTATTTTGTCAAATATATATTTTGGATAAAAAAAAAAAAAGTTTAGTTCAGTTGTTTAGTTGCTTTTTTACAGTGACATTGAACTTCTTTACACTTTCTTTTTTTTTTTTTTTTCATTTCTGAAATAATTTGCAATAATCTTTAAAGAGTGTCTTCTTTAAAAAGAGGCCAACCTTAGGTTTGTATTCTGAAGCATTCATGAATTACAACCATTTCAATTCAAATGTGTCATGTGTGTCAACAGATTAAAAATCTTCCAGATCAAATTGGCATAAAATCTATCTAATATCTTACAAATAGCGTGCAAAATTAGAATTGCTTCAATTGCAATATGTCCCAAAACATAGTTCCCTGAAAATAGAATACCAAAGGTGCCTGGATGGTACTTTTTCTGGAGGATTGTTAAATTGTTAAAATGCTTTTAAAGGGACAGTTCACCCAAAAATGAAAAGGCTATAATGTTACCACAATCTGCTTATTTGTAAGATTAATATGAGTTTTATTTCCAGCATTTTATTAAAAGCATGTTATTCCACATCTTTTCCAATGTTCTTCCTCACAATTCAAATTGAAGGCTTAAAAAAGGAAATGTGCCAACATTATGTTTGTTTGTGATATTATAAATTCAGCATGTAATGTTTCCTCCTACAGGTGGCGTGAGCGAGGTTTGCCTTTCTGGTCTGGTAGTAGACAGGTGAATGAGAATGGACCGTACAGCAAGTTCAGGACTGGTAAGTTGTTCATTTTGGCTCGAAGTCTCTTATTGGTCATGTTGGCATGTCATCCTGCATGTGCTGTCCAGATTGGTGGCTATTTTCGGAATGGCAGTCGATCATACTACTGTTGCCAAATCTGCAATATACAACAGAGCACACTGTGTGGGATACTGTATCTTTGGTCGACCTCAGCCAAACACGATTTTTAACACATCCACCTTGCTGTATTTTATGAACGCATTAGCGTATCGTTACGAAACTAGGTATGGGTCATCAGCACAATGCCCTGAAAGAGCCTGAGAAGTTTTGGATTAGCGCCGCCTAGTGGAGAATTTATATATATATATATATATATATATATAATATAATATGCTTATAACTTTTGATGTGGTTGACTTATTTTTACGGGAGTCATATCTTTACACTCCTGAATCCTTGCTGAGTCCAACGATACCAAACATGCTAGGTTTCGACTTATGGTTTGAGCGACGTGGTGATTTAGCGCTTAAAAAACAATTGCGAATATCTTTGAAACCACTAGTCCGATCGAGACGAAACCAGCGTAGGAAACACGGAACCTTAGTTGGTTAACTAAATGTCACAGTCCAAATGTCAAAATTTTGATAAAGTGGCAAAAAAATCAAAACAAAGTCTTCCATGGGTCATTTTTTTATGTTCTCATACATGTAAATGTCTATAACTCCGAAACGAAATGAGATATTTTTACTAAATTTGACATACATATGTATGGGCTCACTCTGAGGACACATAAAAAAAGCGGTGGAATTGTGGCTCTTGGTGGCGCTATAATTGAACAAAACATGAAATTGCCGTTAACTACAATACAGTATTATGATATAAAATACTGTATTTTATGAATGCATTGGTGTACCATTACGAAACTCAGTATGTGCCATCGGCACCATGCTCTGAAGGTACTCAAAAGGTTGAGACAGTGCCTCCTTGTGGTCAAATTTTATAATGAAATTTTTTAAAAATGCTCATAGCTTTATATAAATGTGGCCTATTGTAATGAGACTGGTCTTAATAGATTCCATGGGTCATGCTGAGCACACTGATGCCAATTTTGCCCAAGTCATCAAAACGTCCTCTTCACCACTTTGATTTTCTTTAAAATCATACTTTTTCAATCTCCTCCTAGACCGTTGGTCCAATTTTCACCAAAATCGAATTGTATCATCTTCAGACCATGCCGGCAAAAAGCTATGGATTTTGTGTTGATAGACAAAACCATTTTCGTATACCGCAGCAACGAATTAGAGGCTTGATTTCAAAATGACTGTTGAGTCTGTATCTCTGCAATGCTTTCACATATTGACACCAAACTTTGCGATTATCATTGTCAACTCACTCTGACCATACTGCATTAATTTGGTCACAGCGCCACCTATTGGTCGAAAGTGATAAACCAGTAAATCTTTATTATTGACTGTATTTGTGAAATTTTTTTTTTTTTTTTTTTTTTTTTTTAAGCTCTTTTACCTAAAATGATCTTAATAGGTCTTTAATTGCTCACTGATGCAGTTGGTCTGATGCTCACAGCCATGTTGGCTGGCTTGTTGTGCCTTCTTTGGGCTTGGCCCCGTAAATGCTGCTTGCAGCTTTAATTATTATTATTATTATTATTATTATTATTATTATTATTTTAATATTGCTATTTAGGTTTAAATTATTTTTAATTCAGTTTTTATTTCTTAAACTTGAACTTCTTTCAGTTTATTGCCAAGGCAACATTTCTACGTTTTTAGTTTTTCCAACTAATATTTATATTTTGTTATTTCAGCTTTATTTCAATTAACAGAAATGTTTTTAATAATTTTAGTTTTAGTTAACAATACTAACCATGGCTTCATGTAAATATTGTAGCTCAAAGTGGTTCAGCGGACAAAAAAGATTTGGAAATCCCTGATCTAAATGGCGAACAATTTCTAAGCAAAGGTGAAGTAAAAAAAATAAATAAATAAATAAAATGTGTAAGAAATTGTAGTAGTCAGATTTTCCAGCACCTGTCCCAGAAACCCTTGTTTTGTGTCCTGTGCCGCTGTTTGAATGTGACTCTCTGTGCTGTAGAACCGTCTGAGGTCCAGGGCATTCGCTGGAACCCTCTGTACTTTGACGGACCATCACTCTCCCTGGACCCTGTGCATGTTCCCCCTGTGCATGGCTTCCCCGTACCCATCTGACCCTCCATCACTCTCATTACTGAGCCGCTATCATATCTCTCCCTCTCCTTTACGCTCCGTACGGCAGAGCTGAGCGACGTCTGGTCCATCTCCAGCATCAGCGTTCGTGGAGAGGCTCAGAGCTCGCCAGTCCCTACGAACCTGCCCACCATTTCAGAGGAGCCACCCATCTGAAAAGGACAAAAGAGAGATCTGTGGAAGGTATAAAGACTGTAGACCACCTAGAGCTCCGGCGCCGTCAGCATCATCGCACTCCATTTGCATTTGAGCTTCAAACTGATGCAGACATGAATCAGAGCCTGTGAAGCGCTCCATGCTTCAAATCAACTCGGAAAGATTTCTTGTTTTAAAGATGGTTTTCATATACTAGTCTTGACTAGGGTCAAGCTTGGAGACAAAACAACTTATGTATTTTGAACGCAGTTAAATTAACCTCCATTATTCCCCAAACAGGTAATATGAAGACAAATAAGAAATGAATACCTATTTTGGATCTGAGGAAGAATGTGTTTCAGTTAAATGGTGAATCTCATGAAAATGCGTTTCACCCTAAAATCAAGTTATTCAAAATTACATTGTCATGACAGTTCAGCACGTTTCCCCCCCAAATTCTCATTTGTCAAGACATTTGACTTTTTGTAATCTCCATTATTCTGGGAAAACAAAAGTATGGCAAAATAAATTAACTTAAAGCTGCAGTCAGTAAATTTTTTTGGGGTTAAAAATGATCCAAAATCAATTTTTGAGCAAGTACATAACCAGCAGGTATTCAAAACTATCTCCTTACCTTAGCTCGATTCACAACGGTAAGCTTGTAATAATGTTTTCTAAAAAGAGCAGTACTGGTGGGTTTCCACGGGAAATTCAAGCATGCTGCCGTTCGTCTTTGCGTCATTACGTCACGTCTGTTTACATGGAGTCCCAGCTAGTAGGCTATATCATGTGAGGATGCTGCAGGTAGCGGATCATTTATAGCCTTTTCTCACAGCAGCTGGAATAATTAAACTTATCATTTTGATGGCGGATTGTATTGTATGACAAATTAACATTAGAGATTAGATTGTACAGAAATTGAAATCTACAGGTCACACCAATACACTAAATACACACAGTCACGCAATACTGATGTTGTTAACATTAACAATTTGAGAACAAAGTATAACAATAATAATAATAATTTGCACGGTTTGATGTGATATGAGCTAAGCGATCGTTAGATTTAATCACCACTGGCAGCGCGATTTATTGTAATGCTTTTTTTCTCAATTGGTCAGAACAAAAGTGGCAGATTTGTTACTTGTTCAGATGACATTTTCCGGTGAAAATTCTTATTTTGGTCATACTTCCAAGATGTAAAATCTGTGATTCCAAAGTACAGTATCCACACCGATGTGGTGACTGACAAATAACTGCAATTGCAGGTTTTGAACAGAGATGGCGACAAAGAGGCAAAACTTACGGACTGCAGCTTTAAAACATTCCCACTTTTTAAGGCAACCAATTAAATGCAATTTTTTGCATTAATAAAATTAAATGTGCTCAAAACCTCCACACACACACACACACACAGATATATATATCTCGGTACCCTCAGTTATTTCTTATTCTGGGGTTAATACTTTGGCAGTACCATGAAATTCATGTACCATGGTGTTTACATGGTACCCAAAGGCAATTCATAGAAAACATGTTATATGTTAGTGATATTTTGTTAAAAAATATCAAATGTATTTGACCAATTATTTTCTGAATTGGTGGCATAAGATGAATCGATCATCCAGCTTCTTTTGCTTCTGTGAAGTTCGTTTTTATCAAAGACAGAATTTGCCTATTTTAGACCCAAATGCAAATAGCTTGATTACTGTAGAATGACGCATGGTAATATTGCAAAGAGTGTTTAAGATGTCAGATCCATTGCATGGTGTGATAAATTTGACAAACATTTACTATCAGGAAGACAATAAAAAGCCAAACAGACAATCTGAATTTTAAAGATTTAGCTATTGAATTTTTGACAGTGGAATTGCTGACGTGAAATTGCAAGCAACTTCTTAAAATGTACATAGTTATACAGCAGTGCTCGATTTAATCAGCCTCTGATAACTTAGAAATGTCTTTATTTGGAAGTGAACATGCGTGAGCTCATCGTACCGCAGACATGCAGCATTAACAGCCGTTTGCATGTTAAAACAGCGAGTGCTGGATTGTACATGTTTTCTTTTCATGGTTATGCTGAAACATTCCTGCCTGTATAAAATGCAATGCCTAGCGTGATTTCTATTTACTTAATCTTTTAATGTAACTTATGACTGTAAATATGATTGTAAACTGACCTTAAATGATATTCTGATCTGATTTTGTTGTCTCTTTTTGTTACTCTATCATCAGCACTAATAGCCTAAATAAAAATATTTTTAGCAGACTCAAGATATGCCTCAGTTCGTAGCTTTACAAAAGGTAGGCTCTATATGTGAGAATTTCAGCATCGCATCACAAAAATATTTAACCCATGTTTAATTCATGTTATAAATGCTGCACTTTTTACAGGAATGTTTAATATAAAATTTTATTTATAACTAAACTGGTGCCGTTACATAAAAGAGTGGCAAAATAACAGTTGTCAGAACTTTATCTGCTTATAAATGAATTAGCACATAAAACACAAGAAACAGACGTGTTCTGTAGTTCAGGTTAGTTTCTGGTGTTACAGCGAGTCAGTCAAATAATTGTGCTGAAGGACATTTGGTGCAAATAAAGGCCATAAATTAACTGAATAAAAAGACACTAACAAATCAAACCTACAGTTCCATACACAAGCATCAACACTTTTTCAAAAAATGGAAAACTACTGCGTCATTTTAGCGTCTCTATTTATCAGCTACTGGGTGAGTCTTGTGAATCTCTAGGTCACATTTTAATATAATTTCAAAGGAAAAAAATAAAAATTTTACATTAAGAAAGTGAATCCTGTTTTCAAAAGCAAGAAGATTTTTATAGTATACACCATGTACTGCCTACTAACATTTTTATCTCAATTTAAACTTGCTTTTTTTGTTGGTTCTCATTAAATCCTCGACACTATAATGCAGTTTTTTTTTTTTTTATTACTTTCTAATGTTTTTAAATCATATATTAAAGGCAGTGCAACAAATAGACTTCTGTAACTAGCTTTCTAAAAACATTTCATTTTCCTGTATGCAAAATATTTCTATATTTTGCTTTTGGGTGAAATACGATCTGAAATGGTTCTTGACTTTCTAGGGTGAAACGTTCACGTTCATTCGCAAATGTAAATGTTTATGTAGATGCAATTTTTAAGTAAGGCCATGTATTTTCCATTCTCTTTTTTCCTTCCTAAAATACATGTACACTACAAATCATAGCGGCATGAAGTTTGATCATGTAACAATTTTTTAAGCCTGTAAAAACAGTTACCCATTTTCCACAAACAGTAGTAAGGCATGCAGTTTAACAATATTTTAAAAAGTTAATCAAATTTAAATCACAGAATTCTCAAATTCTGTCAAAACCCCCAGAGACTCAGGCAAGTATTTTTCTTAGTGCATTTACAGTGTTTTTACCACCTAATGTATCCAAATACTGTTTGTTCATTGCAGTTATTGTAAGGAGTACAGCACAAATTTCCAAAACGTTGATGAAAGCTTCGAGATGCATGTAGCTAAGCCATTCCAGTTCATATTCGACTGAATTTCACAAAACGCAGTAAATGGTACCTAAATTGTGCATTAAGTCATATAATACATATTCTGGAGCAAATTATCCAACAAAAGACACATAAATCAGGTTCTTCACGCCTTTTCCAAAGAGGCAAAGTCCCTTCAGCTTTGCTCAGAGGTAGTCATCCTCACTGGAGGCGGATGAAGAGTCTTCATCGGGGTACACAGAGCCCTGGGAACTGGCAGAGGGGGTGCGGCTCATTCGCCACAGCTGGGAAGCGAAGGCCCGCCCCCAGCTACAGGGCCGACCAATAGGCCGCAGCAGACGCACCAGCTCCACCGCCTCACGCCAATCAAACGTTCACTTGCTGTGGCCGCGTGAATTACGCTGCTTACTCATGGTGGTCAACATCTGGCTAATGTAGGACGTCAACAGGTCATCCATTTTGTAGCCCTGTTTAAGGAAAACAAGGGAAGAAAATTTACAAATTGTTTATATAAACCTCATTAAAAAGTGATGCAACTGTACTGATATTTGCCATTCCGTTGCATGTACAGTAAGTAGAGTTTCTCTCACCAGTGACGTCTCACACAGAAGTTTGCTGCCCTGAACCAGGTTGCCGATTGTGATGTGGAAATACGTGTTCCCGCTGCTCCAGTTAGAAATCTTTGTGAAGGGATATGTGGTTAAAATATCCTGCGGATCGAGAAAAGAGGAAACACAAACATCACTGCACACTGGGATCAGTACGGAGAGCAAAAACACTGGAAACACACCATTAAAATTCTTCATACAGTGGACTACCAGTAAAATTGATAAAAATTTGGAACCAAAAATTATTCAGACACTTTCACCTGTCCATGTTTTGCTTAAGTGTTATCTGACATAATTAAGATAAATTTTTTCTGACAGTTTAACTCTGAGATCTTGTCATATTTTATTACCATTTTTTTTAAACTATAGTGAATAAACTGTATTAATGAATGAAATGTTCAAGGTGACTGAATAAATTTTGGTTTGACTGTAATAGTATGTATATAATACTAAATATAAATAATAGTATATAATTAATACTATAATAGTATATAATAGTAAATATATAAATATAAATAATACTAAAATAAAACTACACTGAGTTTGTTTGCAATGCATTCTGGTTTATTCCTAAACTTTTTTTTTTTTTCAGCTAGTTGCCAAAGCAACATTTCTTTTAGTTTAACGATGTACTAAAATAACTAAAACTGAAATAAAAATTACTAAAACTAACTGAAATTAAAATGAAAACAGAAAATACAATTATAAAAGCTAATTCAAAATATTTAAAATATATATAAAATACTATCTCGATACTAAAATAACACTGATTAACAACATGCTGTGATTTACAAATATTATAAACACTGTAAACATGTATTTTAGTTCCCCTCACTCCAAAACAAATCCTTCAAATTTAACGGTATTCACAACAGAACAAGAATGAAAAATATAAGTATAAAACAAACACTCGTTTTAAACAACATTTATTATAAATGCCAAGCCTAAGTGAATTTATTTAAAGCGAAACTGAAACATGGACTCACTTCAACTCTCATTCGGCCCTAATCAAAATGTGTGCACTATGCACGTTTTCTAAGTCAATACAAGTTGCAGCACGTTGCAGATGATAAATAACTTAATTTATATGAGTCAAAACAACAAAAAAAGAAAGAAAACACACCTTGTTCTTGGGGTCGATTAGGCTGACTCCATATTTATTGATGGCTATCAACAGGATCTCAGGGAAGTGTGGCTCAGTGGTTTGCTGTAATGGGAGCAATGAAAAAATATTAAAAGAGACTGATCAGTCCATCCAAAGAAAAAGAGAAGTCAGATCTGAAGCACATACTGAGCATTGAGTTCCAAAAACTCCTTGTTTATAGCAAGTAGAAAAATGCCAGCTTACCAAACCACAAGTTAATATAGCACAGTTACCTTCACTTCAAAAAAGGCAGAACCAAACGTGGGCCATTTGAAAATGATCTTCAGAAACATCAGCTTTGCTTCCTCTCTTGATTTCCCAGCTTGTCTGTTGAAGTATGCTACAATCGACTGCAACAAAAGGAGGAAGAGATAAGGGCTAGCAAGTATATTTTGTCAATACAACTACAAGGATATGTATTTGAAGGACGCACACAGCCGAGAACATTGTAAGTGTGACACAAACCCTTTTCCAGTCGTCAGGCGAGAGCTGGCGAATCAGGTCCTGAGGAATCAGCTCCTTCAGCATCTTGGGAATACTGGGAAAGTGAGATTTGTCATCCTCAAATTTGACCCGGTAGATCAGAGCGCCGAGCTGGAAAACCTCTTCTCTGGAGCATTTGTGGTATCCACGGAGATACTTAGGAAGTTCCTACACATGGGAAGTGTTATAAAGATAAGCTGATATATATAAATCAGGGATTTATCCAAGTGTCTGTGGTTTCATGATGTGGTATTTGGATGGTTATGAGGCCTCATAACCAGCTCACCTGATAATAATGAAAGATGGAGTCTGCGAAGGAGTCTTTGCCTGGAACTGTGGTCGTCCAGAGCTTCTTCATGAAAAACACCTGGTAGGTCAATGAAGGTACTATACCTGAACATCAGAGGAAGAGCCATTACGTTACAGTATTTACTTAATAAACAGGTTTTCATTCTGCTACCCTTTTCCTTAAAAAAATAAAAAAATTAACTTTTGCAGTGTATAAATTGTAAAACCATGGCACTTCAAAAGTTTGGGGTCAGTAACATTTTTTATTTATTTATTTTTTTTTACAAAATAATACTTTTATTCAGCAAGGATGCATAAAATTAATCAAAAGTGCCAGTAAAGACACTTGCAATGTTACAAATAAATGATGTTCTTTTTGAACTTCCTATTCATCAAAGAATCCTAAAAAAAATGTATCACGGTTTCCACAAAAATATTAAGCAGCACAACTGTTTTCAACATTGATAATAATAATGTTTCTTGAGCAGAAAATCAGCATATTAGAATGATTTCTGAAGGATCATGTGACACTGAAGACTCGAGTAACAATGCTGAAAATTTAGCTTTGCATCACAGGAATAAATTACATTTTAAAATATATTCAAAATAGAGAACAGTTATTTGAAATTGTAATAATATCTCACAATATTACAGTTTTTACTGTATTTTTAATCATATAAATGCAGCCTTAGCATAAACATCCTTTAAGAACATTAAAAAATCTTACCAACCCCAAACATCCAAAAAAATTCCATGGTAATGTTTTGTTAGTGCACATGAGATATGAATAGACTAAACCATAATTGTGCAGTAGAATTCACAGCTTTACCATCTTTAGCGGGTCTTGCTTTCTTGATCCAGTCTGTCAAATGGCGAACAAAGTCAAAGAAGAAATCACCCTCAGGTACACTTATCACCTATAATGCATAAAACCAGATAAAAATAATATTATATACATCTTGATAGGAATTGTATACTATTCTATACCCATAACCTACCTAGTTGGGTTAAGCATGAAAGATTGTTCAAGAACAAAAGATGAAGGAACTTGTGCCACATGGGCAAAATCCCATTGAAATCCCAAAGATGCTGTTCTGCCTCACTGTATGATTTTTACCTTATCAGAGATCTTGACAAACAGACTAAAGCCTTCAGGTGATTTGAGCAGCAGTCTGCTGGAGATGTTCAGACAGAAGTCTTTGGCCTTTGTGCTGGACTCCACCTCAAACGCCTGAAAACAGACAGCGGGAATCTTCACAGTCTGTCTTTACCCATCCAAAACATCGCAAACCCGTATCGAACCATTCCAGATGCATTTAAAAGAATATCCCGGGAAGGTTTAACCATACAGTATAAAACCTACTGTATATCATATCTGATTCACAAATTTCTAAGGCTTCTAAATGATCAACATGGCCAAAATTGTGCTGAAAAGCCTGTTGCACACACTCTACTACATGCCTTTTGTCGTCTGATTGATAGTTTATACTTTAGGCCAGGGGTGTCAAACTCATTTTAAGTTGAGGGCCGGATAGGAAAAAATTTAACCATGCGCGGGCCGAATTACCTTTTTTAAACCTTAGTGCGCTGACAGTTACATTAATATTAGCCAAACAAACTACAATTTAATTTGCAAGAAAAACTAGAAAAAGACACTGCTCTTTGAACGGCATTTGTTTTTACAGCGAAAAGACTTTATTACATTTTTTAAAATGTTTTATTTAATTTTTTTATTAGTGATGCACCGATTTCGATTTTTCATGGCCAATTCCAATTTTTTTACAAGCAAATTTGCTTGATTCTGTAGCATGAGCTGTTGTTTTTGATTTAAACATGATTATATAATTTCAAGATTTACAGCAAAAACAGCATGGTCTGACTAGTTTTGTGAAATTATACTACATAAGACACCTGCACAAAACAAAAATTGCAGACTGACTTAATGAAAATGCAAATTCACTCTTTGTCAGTAGGTGGCGCTTGTGGAACAGCAGCGATATAGCGTTTCCTTGGTTACCGCTGTACACTATGCAGCTCTGCGCTTGTAAACACAACTTTATACGGAGATAAAGAGGAAAAGAAAATGCCATCGAAACTTTTCTGAAGAGAGTCAGTTCCCTTCAGAGATACATTCATATAAATTCAATATTATTTTTTTTCTTCCCATATTTCATGAAGAGTGAGCTTGTGCCTCGTACAGTTTTTTTTTGGCGCATCTGTGTTCTACTCTTTGTGTCCGTATTCAGTGTGTGCCTGTTTTAACGTCCTGTTCCCACTCAGTCGGTCACGTTCGACGTACGTCGGACAGACCGACGAATAGGAATCTCGCTAGAGAGGCCAATCTACTTCGAGTGTAACTACAACGAGCCAATGCACATTGGCATGCAATCATATGCATCAGCTGCTCGCCTCGCAGCGCGGGTATAAATGAGCAGCAGGTGCGTTGCATCTTCAGCTTTTCGCTTCGGAGCCGAACCTTTTTGGGTGTCTACGGAGTGTGTAATTAAAAGAACGAGCCTTTGAAACTGCTCTTTGTTGGTGCAGGCGGACAGCACTGCAGCGGGGTCGATCTCTCTCTTTTTTTTGTTTTGTTTGCCTTCGTTGTGCAGCGTTTCCTGAAGAGCCGTTCTCACGGCTGGTAAACGGTGCGCTGTTGAGCGCTGAAAGGCTGTTTTGACAGCTGGTAAGAGAGCGGCTTCAAGGAGAGAGTGCACACGACAGGCTGCACTTTCCCTGTCTGTGCTGCAGCGGCCATTCCCCTGCGTGCTTCAGCACTTAAAGGAGCAGTCCCTAAAAGAGCTTACACAAGTAGATTCGCGTCTTTTTAAAGATGTCGTTCTACTTGTGTGTTTCTGGATGCGGTCGTTATCTGTCACCGCGGGATGGTCACCAACGCTGTATCACATGCCTGGGCTTAAAGCACGCTGAGGCAGCGTTTGTGGACGAGTCATGTACCCATTGTGGGAAGATGACCGTCTCGGAGTTGCGATCTAGACTCCAGTTCCTGCAAAGGGGCGGAGTCCCGGTGCCGCTGCCTCGTTCCAATCCTCCTCAGAGGGTTGCTTCGGGCAGCGGTGCTGGTGATCTGAGGATCACGGTGAGCGCGCTTCCCTCGGGGAACCAACCCCCTAGGAACCCTCATCCCTCCTGCACTCCGCAGCCAGTAGAGCTGCCGGGGGAACGTGGTGGACCACCCCAGAGGTGTGTACCATCCGTATCCTTCGGAGCTCCCCAAGATGATAGAATGTCGATCGCTGCATCGGAGGGTGAGCCTGATATTTCGGGGGATGATGATTCGGCGCAGCTGCCTCCTTCGGGGGTGACAACTGTGCCTGATTCGGACCCGGAAATGATGGCTATGCTTTCCCGGGCCGCCAACAGGGTTGGGCTCGTGTGGAATCCTCCACCGTGTCCCGAACCCTCGAGGTTGGATGACTGGTTTCTCGGGGTGGCCAGGGCTGGTTCTCAGCCCCCCACCCCAGTTCCTTTCTTCCCGGAGGTGCATGAAGAGCTCACTGGCACATGGACGGCACCTTTTACTGCCCGAAACCGTGTCGGTGGGTCCTCCTCCCTCACCACCCTTGATGGCGGGGCGGCTAAGGGTTATACACGCATACCCCCTGTGGAACGGGCCGTTTCTATGCAACTGTGCCCTAACTCCACCTGGCGGGGGGAGCCGTCTCTCCCTTCCCGGGCCTGTAAGTACTCGTCGGATCTTACCGGCAAGGCTTATCAGGCCTGTGGGGAAGCCGCCTCTGCCCTGCACGCTATGGCGTTGCTGCAGGTCCATCAGGCCAAGGCACTGAAGGACCTGCACGAGGGTGGTCATGATCCACAAGTTCTCCAGGAACTTCGTGCCGCGACGGACCTCGCGCTTCGTGCGACGAAGGTTACGGCGCGGTCAGTGGGTCGTGCGATGTCCACATTAGTGGTCCAGGAGCGCCATCTCTGGCTGTGTCTCGCGGACATGAGGGATACAGACAAAGTCAGGTTTCTTAATTCCCCCGTGTCCCAGACCGGCCTCTTCGGCGACGCGGTCGAGAACTTCGCCCAGCAGTTCTCGGCTGTACAGAAGCAGTCTGAGGCCATCAGTCACATCCTGCCGAGGCGGTCTGCTGCTGCACCTCCACCGCCCGCAGCACCTCAGGCTGCTCGTCGCCGAGGGCGCCCTCCCTCGGCCGCCCCCGCGCCCCAGCAGCAGCCCTCATCTAAGCGGCGCCGTGGAGCCCAGCCCGTCCAGCCCGCCCCCAAGAGGAAGGGTGGCAAGGCCAAGTCCAAGATGGGCGACCCGGAGATGGATGGGACTGCTCTTCGGGAGATGGTGACCGCACCACTCCTTCCCCCGGAGGAGGGCCGGGTGGAGAATCTTTTGTTCCCTTTTGTTTCTGTTCCGCCGCTGGCCCTACAGCCAGCGGTACCCAAATTCTCAACAAAAGAGCAGTTTCCTTCATCTCCGGGTCCGAAGAGGGCGCGGAGAGCAGTGGGAGGGCAAGAACCTCACCACTCTCATCCCCCTCTTCTGTCGCCAGCGGACAGCAGCGAGCAGCGGGCAACCAAAGCCTCGACTGCTCCCTCTGTCCATCCGTGGAACCAGGTAAGTGTTGCACACCACACTGTGACGCCGCTTCGGGCCGCCTCGCAAAGAGAGCCCCTCGGGCAGCGTCCCTGTGTTCCACCTCGCTGCCCCACTGCGGGTACGCCTGCGGTCCCTTTGGTCCCGCTTGTACGGTCTCTGGGAGCCTGGTTAGCGCTCCCCAGTCCGTCTCGCTGGCTCATTCGGACCGTCAGGCTCGGCTATGCGATTCAGTTCACCCGGCGTCCCCCCAAGTTCAGGGGCGTCCACTTCACTGTAGTGAAAGCTGTCGATGCCCCTGTCTTGCGTGCGGAGATCGCGGTCCTACTGGCGAAGGACGCGATACAGCCGGTCCCTCCAGCCGATATGAGGTCAGGGTTCTACAGTCCCTACTTCATTGTACCCAAAAAGAGCGGTGGGTTACGGCCGATCCTGGACCTGCGAGTTTTGAATCGGAGCCTTCACAAGCTACCGTTCAAAATGCTCACACAGAAACGCATTTTCGAGTGCATCCGTCCCCAGGATTGGTTTGCAGCGATCGACCTGAAGGACGCGTACTTTCATGTCTCGATTCTTCCGCGACACAGGTCATTCCTGCGTTTTGCGTTCGAAGGTCGAGCATATCAGTACAGAGTCCTACCCTTCGGGCTGGCCCTGTCTCCCCGCGTCTTCACGAAAGTCGTGGAGGGAGCCCTTGTTCCCATGAGAGAACAGGGTGTTCGCATCCTCAACTATCTCGACGACTGGCTCATTCTAGCTCAGTCGTGGGATCAGTTGTGCGATCACAGGGATCTGGTGCTCAGTCACCTCAGCCAGTTGGGTCTTCAGGTCAACTGGGAAAAGAGCAAACTCTCCCCTGTGCAGAGGATCTCTTTTCTCGGTATGCCGGCCGAGTCCCGAGATGGGCGTGGCAACGCGGCACGTTCCGGGTGGCAATCACTCAGGAGTGCCGCCAAGCCTTCAGCCCGTGGTCGGACCCCTTGTTTCTTCGGGCAGGAGTGCCCCTGGAGCAGGTGTCCCGGCATGCTGTGGTATTCACAGATGCCTCTGCCACCGGCTGGGGTGCCACGTACAACGGGCATGCAGTGTCAGGGGTGTGGACGGGCCCCCATCTGCATTGGCACATCAACTGCCTCGAGTTGCTGGCAGTACGCCTTGCTCTGAGCCGCCTCAAAGGGCCGCTACGGGGCAAGCATGTACTGGTCCGTACAGACAACACTGCGACCGTTGCGTACATCAACCGTCAAGGTGGTCTACGCTCCCGTCGCATGTCGCAACTCGCCCGCCATCTCCTCCTCTGGAGTCAGAAGCATCTGAGGTCGCTTCGTGCCATTCATGTCCCCGGTGTGCTCAACCGTGTGGCCGACGAGCTATCACGAGCTGCGCTGCCAGGAGAGTGGCGACTCCACCCCCAGGTGGTCCAGCTGATCTGGAGAGAGTTCGGAGAGGCTCAGGTAGACCTGTTTGCCTCACCAGAAACCTCCCACTGCCAGTTGTTTTACTCCCTGTCCGAGGGAACACTCGGGACAGATGCACTGGCACACAGCTGGCCCCGGGGCCTTCGCAAATATGCGTTTCCCCCAGTGAGCCTACTGGCACAGACCCTGTGCAAAGTCAGGGAGGACGAGGAGCAGGTCCTGCTAGTTGCGCCCTATTGGCCCAACCGGACCTGGTTCCCAGAACTCTCACTCCTCGCGACAGCCCCTCCCTGGCCCATTCCTCTGAGGAAGGACCTTCTTTCTCAGAGACGGGGCACTCTCTGGCACCCGCGTCCAGACCTCTGGAAACTCCATGTCTGGTCCCTGGACAGGACGCGGAGGTTCTAGGTGACTTACCCCCCGAGGTACTTAACACCATCACTTCGGCACGTGCACCATCTACGAGACGTGCTTACGCCTTGAAGTGGAACCTGTTCGTCGAGTGGTGCTCTTCTCGCCGAGAAGACCCCCGAAGATGCTCGATCGGAGTCGTGCTTTCCTTCTTGCAGCAAGGGTTGGAGCGTAGGCTGTCCCCCTCCACCCTCAAAGTCCATACTGCTGCTATCTCTGCATACCACGACCACTTAGATGGCAAGTCTGTTGGTCAGCACGACCTGGTCGTCAGGTTCCTTAGGGGGGCGAGACGGTTAAATCCTCCTCGTCCTCCCTCCATACCCTCTTGGGACCTTGCTCTGGTGCTAAGAGCACTTCAGATCGCTCCCTTTGAGCCCTTGCAATCAGCAGACTTAAAGATTCTGTCTATGAAGACTTTGCTGCTGGTTGCATTGGCCTCCATCAAGAGGGTAGGGGACCTGCAGTCATTTTCGGTCGACGAATCGTGCCTAGAGTTCGGGCCGGGTGACGGCCACGTGGTACTGAGACCCCGGCCTGGCTATGTGCCCAAGGTTCCTACCACTCCCTTCAGGGACCAGGTAGTGAGCCTGCAAGCGCTGCCCTCGGAGGAGGCAGACCCAGCCCTGGCTTTGCTCTGTCCAGTTCGCGCCTTGCGACTGTACATAGACAGAACTCAAAGCTTCAGGACCTCAGACCAGCTCTTTGTCTGTTACGGAGGCCAGCAGAAAGGGAAGGCTGTCTCCAAGCAGAGGATGGCCCACTGGATAGTGGATGCCATCGCCCTGGCTTACCAAGCTCAGGGCGTGCCCTGCCCGCTCAGGTTGCATGCTCACTCCACGAGAGGTGTCGCATCCTCCTGGGCGCTGGCTCGTGGCGCCTCGCTGACAGACATTTGTAGAGCTGCGGGCTGGGCGACACCTAACACGTTCGCTAGATTCTATAGCCTTCGTGTCGAGCCGGTCTCCTCCCGTGTTCTCACCTCAGGTCAGAGGCACGGAGAGGCCCCGGCTTAGTGTCGGCTTGCTGCGCTACACGCGCTTTTTCTCCAGAGAGTCCCTACAAGGCAGACCCTGTTGAGTCCTCCGATCTCCCTTCGGCAGCCGACGTGGCGGAGCGTCTGGCGCCAGGCCTATACTCCGTTGCATCCTTGAGAACCGGATTTAGGCTGGGTTCCATATGTGTGACCCTACGGGGATCCCATATGGTTGGTTCCACGGTTGCTCCTAAACGAAGCCCGTGTCTTCCCTCTGGGAGAACCCACCTCTCATCGAGTTGGAGTCACCCCAGTACTTCCATATGTAGAACAGCTCTACGGGGTTAGTCCATATGTACTTCTCCACATAACTCCTTCGAAGGATGTGGCTTCCGCAGTGTTCCTTTCCCAACGGAAGGGTACGCTTTCCCAGCGTTATCCAATAGTCTCACTGAGTGGGTTTTGGGGAACAGCAGTGATCGACACTCTCTGTGTTAGCCCTGTCCCACCGTCCTTAGGCAAGGGGGTTCAGGTGGCTTACTACAGAGCGCTGGAAGGGGGCAGCTCCTGTGGCGCTTTGGTAGGGATTCCTATTCGTCGGTCTGTCCGACGTACGTCGAACGTGACCGACTGAGTGGGAACGTCTCGGTTACAAAGGTAACCCTCGTTCCCTGAAGGAGGGAACGGAGACGTACGTCCCGTCGCCACAGTCCCTGTACCCCGCTGATGCTGCCGCCTATCTGGTTCGGCTCCTCAGCGAAAACCTGAAGATGCAACGCACCTGCTGCTCATTTATACCCACGCTGCGAGGCGAGCAGCTGATGCATATGATTGCATGCCAATGTGCATTGGCTCGTTGTAGTTACACTCGAAGTAGATTGGCCTCTCTAGCGAGATTCCTATTCGTCGGTCTGTCCGACGTACGTCTCCGTTCCCTCCTTCAGGGAACGAGGGTTACCTTTGTAACCGAGACGTTTACAGACTTCGTAAAATTTCCACACAAATTACAGTCTGGGAAATGATTGCAAAGCAGTTTGTTTGCAAGTCCAGAATAGAGATTGGCCAAAATAAAACTAAAAGCCGTTTGGATTTATGGCTGGTGGACCATGCATCTCTATTTTTTTTATTATTGTTCAAATCATCCCCCGGGCCGGATTGGACACCTTTGTGGGCCATATGTTTGACACCCCTGCTTTAGGCCCTTTAGTAAAAGTAAAAGGCCTTTTAGTGTAATTCTAAAACCGTCCGGCTTATGGTCCACATGTCTTTTTGCTGTGAAATCTTTACTTATTTTTATAAAGTAAATGTAAGAAAAATTTTATATTGTTAGTAATATTGCAAGATGAACACTTACTTGACTAAAGCAACTTAGGTTTACTTGATTATCCATACATCAGTTTTTAGAAAAACCATGTTAATATGTGTGTATCAAATATGATCCATCAGGCTTTTGAGGAATGTTTATTTGTTCACCATATTCTCACTATATCATACTATATGAGCCATAAAAACCTGATGTATTAATTTTTAAAAAATTAAAAAAACAGTTCCTTTTCAATAAATGAGATTTTCTTGACTTCATGTCAGGCTTTACAGGGTTAAAAGCAGAAATGTGAAGCTTTCATTTCTGACTTTAGCATTCTAACAAATAATAATGAAAAACTGAACATGAAAAATTCTCAGTATATCAACGTCACCTCTGAATCACATTACCGTCCAAATCAGCAAGATCCCAATATGTTTGATGAGTCATAAGCATATGAAAGTCTGTCCTGATGAACATATCTCACCTCATCTGTGTCATCAGGGAAGTACACTTTATGAAAGATCTGAGTGGTCTTGTGCTGAATAGCCTCCACCTCAACCAGGTGAGGGGGATATTTTCGGGATCCGTTCCTACACACAAACAAACATATGCCATCCATGATGAGTCATTCACACTATAAAACTCTTCACACAGACGTCTCATATTCATCAGAACTAGAAAATAACAGACTGAATGGAATGGAGCTGACAGACAAAGAAACAGAAAAACAGTGCGAAAGAGATACAACATCAAGACAAAACTGCTTAATTGCACACTGCAGATAGAAGAGATGAGTCATTCTGCTTCAGGAAAAGAGTCATTTTAGGAGTATTGGCGTGTTCAAGTCTAAGTTTTTAAGTCTCAATAGACCCTTTTCACAGATTGTGATGACGCGTTTTAACGGTCATCAGCATCGTAAATCGGGTGCCGGTGATTGACATGTGTTTGACCAATCAACATATACTCAAGTCACTGATAGTTCCTATAGTGCTGGTTTAGACCCTTCTCTGAAGTAGGAGCTAATTTAGTTCCCCCAAAAGGATTTCCTAGAACTACAATCATTCCTAGTTCCTGTGGTGTGAACACGGCAAAATCCGGGTACTTCAGCCAATGGTTCTAGGAACTATGAAAAGGTTATTCCGGTGCAAAAGCCCCTATTGTAATTAGATTACTGTACTAATTACTCTCTTTACAATGTATTACTTATTACTATTTACTTTCTCAATCCCATATCAACCTCGACAAGTTGAACAATACAAGGATAGACATGAACCGGCTCTTTTAATTCTTTCAAATAAATAGTATAAAATTGCATAAATTATTCTTGAACTGACCAAAGTATTTAAAGGGAGAAGGTTACATTAAAAACATACATTTTAACAGATGTTTCTAATGTTTTATATAAACATTATGGTTTTTTTTAAACTTGATTTAACCCCTATAAATTAATTTTGCTGGTATAAAATACATTTATTTAGGTTGATTCAGCAATATTAAATAATAATGACTTGAATAAAATCAGTTAATTTAGATGTTATCATTTTATCAGTTACCATTTTTTCAGTGTAGTCTATTCAGTATTTAATGCAATTAATGCAGTTCATGCATTCCCTGGGAATTAAACACATGACCCTGGCGTTGCTCTACTGTTTAAGCTACAGAAATGTATTTTTTAATGATTTTAATTATTTATGAAGCCACTGTAAATTGAATCGTTATGCATTTTATCTTAATTGTACAACACTACTGTATTTTGTATAGGCAACTTAGTTTAGGTAGTTTTATTGTAAATGGGGAAAAACTAATTGAATATATTTCAACAAAAAATTACCATCAACAACAGACGTTGCATTCATTGCTCCTGCCATGTTTTTTTACTGACACATCATACTTTGGGGCTCAAAAAGTGTCTCACACATAATTATGACTTTGTTGAATTTGGCGTTCATGTGCATTCAAGTAAATACAATCTTTCTGACATAACAGGAATGCACCATATGTTTGAGAGCTTATGTTGGCTTTGCTTCTCTAAAAGCAGTGAAATATCACCAGCTGATCAGGATAAATATGATGGAAGACAACAGCTGTAAGTGATGCTGACCATTCTAAACTGTCAAAGAATTAAAAATAAAGTAAAATAAATAAGCAGTCTACTGTCTACAGTTAGTGTTCTCTCTGACAGACAAAATGCTTCTGACATGGACTAAAAGCTTCAAATTGCATATTAAGAAGTTTTTTGCAAAGGTTCTTTTTTATTGTATATATGTTCCTTCAGATACAACTATCTTTGCAATATAAATAGGCTCTAGATACAATATATGCATGCCTGTTTAAGCATGTACATGCAATTGTATGTGAGGTGAGGGAGTGTTGTCACCGTAAAGCTTTCTGCAGTCTCTGCATGCAGTCAGGAGCCAACGGATGATGTTTCTTCGACTGTAGAAACCTCTGGACATGTGGTAAGAGGACGTTACTGGGAGGAAAGAGACCGGCACACAGCCAAAGCAGCTCCCAGCCCTTCTCTTCACTGTACCTACACAAACAGACAAAACATTGCATTTAAACAATGAACGGCTAATATGAATAACAGTGAGCAGAACATACACTAATGTGCAAAGGTTTGGGGTCAGTAAGAAATTAAAACTTTCATTCTGCAAGGATGCATTAAATTGATCAAAAGTGACAGTAAAGTCATTTATAATGTTACAAAAGATTTATATTTCAAATAAAACGCTGTTTTTGAACTTTTTATTCATCCAAGAATCCTGACAAAAATATCTGAAGCAGCATAACTGTTTTTAACATTGATAATAATAATAATAAGAAGAAATGTTTCTTGAGCAGCAAATCAGCATATTAGAATGATTTCTGAAGGATCATGTGACACTGAAGACTGGAGTAATGATGGTGATAATTCAGCTTTTGCATCACAGGAATAAATTACATTTTAAAATATATTCAAATAGAAAACAGTTATTTTAAATTGGAATAATATTTCACAATATTACAGTATTTTTGATCAAATAAATGCAGCCTTGCTGAGCATTAGAGACTTCTTTCAAAATGGTAGTGTTCATTAGAAGAAATCACATCATCTGGCTATATTTGTAAAGGAGAGACGTACTTGACATGGTTGTCAGTCATTTGTTTGAGTATCTGGCAGAAGATCTCATCTTTCAGAGGCTCCGCCTTCAGCGCGCCCTCGAAGATCTGATCCGTGAGCTCGTTCACAGAACGTGTCCGCTTGGATGGATAATCACCCATATATTTCATTATAGGTGCAGAAGAGCAGGTCAAGGATGATTAACGTTCAGAATGAAGGTAATACGCAACTTCTAGTGTTAAGAATAAAACCAAATTAAATCGCATTACTCACTAGCATAAGAACATTTTTAATATTTAATCTTTAAAATATTAAAGCCAATAAAGCCAATTTTAGGGTCCGTGTCATATTTCAGCCTAAAGAAATATGAAATTATATTTTGTATATAGAAAATAAAGCATATTTTAGGGCCCAGGTCATATTTCAGGCCAAAGTAAATAATAATAATTAAAAAAAATAAGTTTGCATACAGAAAATAAAGCCCAAAATCAAAGAAAAATATGAAAGTATATTTTGCATAAAGAAAATAAAGCCTATTTTAAGTCCTAGGTCAGCCCATAATATGAAAAAAAGATGTGAAATGATATTTTTCATGCATCCTGTGTCTAAAGGATATCAATGAAAGCCATGCAGGCCTCCTGGGAAAGCTCCTCATGGCCCACACACTTCTTCAGAAGGGCCTGTTTGATGGGTTCTCGTGTGCAGCACCACAATTTGTCCTTCCCACGGTTCTTGGTGATCATCACTCTACTGAGCGTGTGTTTGGGAGGAGGCCTGGATGAGTGGAGAGTATCGAGGGTCAATGAGGGTCAATAAGGGTCATCCATATGCATTTGCACAAGTTAATTGTGTACATTAAGTGACTTCTTGTATCATTGTTCTTTGCTTTCTTTGTAAAATCAAATTTTATTTTCTTTAGAATAACCTGCACTGATGAATAGTGCACAATAACACCAGGAAATATGTATTAAGAAAGTCAATAGGGACAATTTTGCATTGCCTTTAAAATTAAATTAAAAGTAAAGCCTTCTAGTAAGACTCCTGATTGCAGCATAACCTGCAAGAATTAAAACTATATTCTTCTGTTCACCTGAAGTAGTCATATGAGAATTCCTCCAGAGTGTACGGCTTTATCCTCTCCTCCGACTCCGTTATAGGGACATGGGAAATCCGGATTGACTCCTGACGTTGGTCTGGTGTCATGGTAACCAAAGCCTGAGCCGTAAAGTCAAAGGGAGGGCAAAAGAGAGAGAGAACACAAGACAGGGACAGAGAATATGAGAGGGTTTAAGAAGAGACATGAATCATACATAACTGAAATAATAAATATGAAGCGAACCCTGAACATAATATTAAAAAAAAATCAGTACCACAATATCAGGTGGAGGTCTAATGACTGTGGGCAGCACATAAACACAGTCGGCAGGGAAATCTCCTCTCTGTTTGGTTCTGTCGTTGATCCCGTGGGCCCAGCCTGATGTCATGACCTGCTCACCTGTATCCTGGTCCAGCAGAATGAGGTCACCTTTTAGGAAGCTCAGGAACGTTGAATCATCACCAGCTGATCAAGATAAATGAGTTACATGAAAGAAGAGAATGGCTGTAAGTGATGCTAAAGAAATGTCAGAGAGGAAATAAAATAAAATAAAATGTTATTGATATGATGAGTTTGTGCTTCTCTAACCTGGACTGGGGTTGTCCTGTAAGGCCACAACAAACTTAGATCTCTTCCTGAGACCCTCTAGGAAGGTGACCACCAGGTCCCGTATGTCCTCTGCATTATTGGAGGTGAACGTGTACTCGTCCCCTTTGATGGTGGCTAATGTGAAGCTCTGGGCCTGAAGCTTCCCCCCTCTGGCAAACACACAGGCTTTTATCTTCAAAGCTCAAATCATATCAAACCTCCAAACAAATCTCTGTGAAACCCATACCTGCTGCTGGACACAGCGGTGATCTCTGGGAAAGAAAGCTCCAAAAGAACCTGCTCTTGCTCGTCCACAAAGTAAACACCTGTCCAGTTTACAGCCACAATCACGTCATTCTTGGGTAGGCTAGGACCTTTAGACAGGAACAATATAGTAAGCATAAAAACCCATCTGTAAACATACATCACAAGAACCTTGTGCAATATTAATGTGACAAATTGTGCATGAAATACCTGAAAATTTAAAGGCCTCGTAGAATCGTGAGAATAACAAAGGCCACTTATAACGAGCAAAATCCACAACTTCCTCCTTCACTTTTTGAGGGTCCACCCTCTTCTGAGTGTAGATACCCTACAGACACAACACAGTGTGTTACTAACAATAGTAACACTAACACTTTACAATAATGTCCCATTAGTTAACGTTAAAATGAACTAACAATGTGCAATACATCTGTTACAGATTAATCTTTGTTAACATTCATTGTTTGTTCATGTTAGCTGAGGTTCATTAAATCTTTAAAGCAGGATGGATTCTGATTGGCTGCCAATGTTTTATCATTCATCACCTGGAAAAAATCATTGTGAAACTGATTCCAACAATATTGTTTCACTGTGCCATCATTGTTATAATTGTGGTGTTGACTTTGATATTTTTTACATTCAGAACGATTTTTACAACTATATTTTTATCGTTATCGCCATAGCTAATTTGTTTCTTCTGCTGAACACAAAAGAAGATATTTTGAAGGGTAGCTATTGACTTCCATAGTATAGAAAAAAAATACTATGAAAGTCAGTGGGGTCCATCAACTGTTTGGTTACTGACATTCTTCAAAATATCTTCTTTTGTGGTCAGCAGAAGAAACAAATTCATACAGGTTTGGAACAACTTGAAGGTGAGTAAATGATGACAGAATTTTCATTTTTGGATGAACTATCCCTTTAAGTCCATTCATGTGACTGTTGAGATGAACTTTTGCCACCTTTTTGTGTGCAGCCATTATGAACTGAGCCCATCTCTCCACGGTTTTGGCCGAGCTGATCTCTCTGTCCGGGATGTAGGATGGAATAAGACTTAACAAGCGTTCCACAAGGATCTCAGAGCCGTAGTCCACGTAGTACTGTTGCGACGCCAGCTCCGCTAGATCCTCCTCCTCCCGGAAGATACAAGATACAGAAAGATACAGAAAAAGTGCAAGAAAATAGATGTGCGAAGAGAAATAAAGATAATAAAAAGAGAAAAAGGAGAAACAGAAGAGTAGAAAAACAGATAAAAAGCAAAAGAGAAAGATGCAGAGAAAGAGAATATTCCCTCCTTAGAAATATGGTGTGAATAAAAAATCAATTTATTGACTTGTTTCTGTGTCTGAGGTTCATACCCGATCACAGCGGTATTCGCCAAACTTGACGCCACGCACGATCTGCTGGTAGACGAGGTTTGTAGCGACGGCGTCTTCTGCTGGGTCGTGCCAGGGTGTGAATATCTCCTTTCTAAAGAACAACCTCCAGGGGGCGTTGCGCTCCTGAGCGCCCTGCTCTTTAGCGTACTGCTCACACTGAGACACAGCGTCCATCACGTGATCATTACCGCTGCCAAGAGAGGAAACCTGCCACAAATAGAGTCCAAAAAGCTTTCTTAACCCTGTAAAGCCTGACATATGAAATAACAGTCAGTTTTTTTTTTTAATTGAAGTTTATTTAACCTTTAGACAAAATATTTTTAAAAAATCTAAAAAAGGGGGCTTTTATGGCTCATATAGTATGATATACTAAAAATATGAAGGTGAGAAACACCTAAATTTTACTTTAAAAAAAAAAAGCAATTTAGTGCTGATGCTGATATTTATATGGCCAAAAAGTAAGATTCTGAAAGCTTGTAATATAAATCAATGAGATCTTTATAGACTACTTACATAAAATAAATATCAGCTGTCATTCTATATCTGCCAATAATGTCTTAGTAAAATATTTAAATAGATTTAATAGAAAATAGAAAAATATTCTTAGATTTATGATCAAATCTCTGTAATTTTAAAACATATAATGCAACGCAATACAACGATGATTGAGGGCTAAACAAATACACGTTCCTTAAAAGCCTGATGGATCATATTTTATACTCACATTTTAACATGATTTTTCTAAAAACTGATGTAAATCTGAACTGAATAATCAAGTAAACTTAAGTTGCTTCAGTCCAGTAATTTTTCAAATATTACTAGCAATATAAAAGTTGTTCTTATGTTTACGTTCTAAAAATCAGTAAAGACACGTGGACCTTAATGTGGATGTTTTCAGAATTACACTAAAAGGCCTTTTACTTGCTAATAAAAGTATAAACTATCAATCAGACAACAGAAGGCATGTAGTAGATTGAATGCAGCAGTTTTGGTTATGTTGATAATTTAGAAGCATTAGACATTTGCGTATCAAATATGATACAGTAGGTTTCATAGGGTTAAATGAACAACAGAAGAACACAATAACTGAACCAAACTGATCTTGGTTGTGAGTGTGTGTACCTTATCAAACAGAGCGATGTACAGGGAGAAGCCGAATCGATCCTGAAGGCTGATCTTGTCGGACAGTGCGTTGCAGAGCTCCATGGCTGTGGTCGCAGAGTCCGTCAAAAGTGTTTTTGTGGTTCCATCCATAAACGTCACAGGTAGCATTATCGGCTTCTTTGATTTTGTGGCCTTGGATAAAATTGTGAAAAGAAGATGTCATATGGACTGCTTTTATTATGCCTTTTGTCCTGGAGTTTGACAGAGTCACTTGTCAACTTTTGTTGCATGGAAAAGAGCAGCAGAACTAGACTGGTTATTAATAAAGCAGATATAATCAGTAAAATCAGTTATACCTGAAGCTCTAGCCAGGATGGTGGTTGTGTTCTTGTTCCATTCACAAACGTTCTCCTCAGTCTCTCCTCGCAATAGGGAGCGTAACCCGGAGGACCCTCACTGATGAAGTTCCTCAGGTACTACAGGAGGACAGACAGACATACTGAACTTTCAATAATCATGATCGTAATCATAATTGGTCAGAATTAACCACCGAAACCTCACTGGAGCGTTTTACTAATTTGTTTTCTCGTTTTAAGTAAATCGTGCACAATATAATAATTTGTTACCTCGGTTTACCAAATAGATTTTTTTTTTTTTGCCTTTTTACATTTTTGTTTATTACAAAAAGAAAAGTAACCACTTAAAAGAAATTTAATTGATTACAGAAACTGCCTACCGACCGAGGCTTTGATTTTTAGTGTTGTAAGGCTTTGAGCAAGAATGTATCACAGAGAAGTCTTCTGACAAAAATTGTAAGTAATTAAAAATGCTTATAATTTAGGCCAAACTCTACTTACTTTACCTAACCTGAGAATAAATAATAAGGTTAAAGGTGTTAGGTCAAAGTACACAATGCAAAACAGTACATAACAGATATATATTTCAAATATTTACCAGACATGATAAAAGTATTTGTCTGGGGTTGAAACATTACAGCTGCACCGATCACAGTTAAAGCTACAGGTAAGAAGAGGAAACAAGGAGAGAAGACAATCTGAAGAGTGAAGAGTTTATATATAACTAGCATTTTTTACCTTGACAAACTTCTCAGAGGGAGCGAAGCAGCCGACACACAGAGACATGAGGATCCAGCCGCGGGCATGACTGCTTTTAGAGGGATTCTGGGTCAGCTGCTTACAGATCTGACAGTAGATCTCATCTCTGTAAGAAAAAGCAGGAAGAAGATTGTTCAGGGTTGTTTGGGAGTGACGAATCAATATACACACACACTGGGTTTCCATGTTTTATGGAAACTTTCTGTAGACATAATGATTTTTATGCTGTAAAAACTGTATTTTCTATCCCCTAACCCTATCTCTAAACACAACCCTCATAGAAAACTTTGTACATTTTCCAAATACATCATGTAGTATGATTTATAAGCTGCCTTTCTCATGGCAGGGATACAAACAGGTAAGGGGGAAAAAAAGGTGAGAACACTGCGTGGGGTGGGGGCATGCTCCGCACGGATTTTTTTAAAGATATTTGCTTTACATGCTTATTTATATATATGTCCAAAAAAAAAATGAACATATTGTTGCAACATTTTACCAAAATCAACATTTGGTCAAAATCTCATGTTATAATAGATGAAGTGCTACGGAGGCTATTTAAGACAATATTGGCTGATTAGACAGCAATACTGAGCTGAACTGCAAACTGCCCTCTCTCTCTTCACCGTTCCCACATCTCGGACCTAAAATATTACCCTTTATAGACAGTTTTTAAAGTAAAGAGTAAAGGAAACACTGTACAGTACTTATTGAAACAACCAGTTCATTATTTACTCTTGTATGTGACCTTGTACCCCCACCTCCACTAAAAACACTTTCTCATTGGATTTATGCAAATCCCATAGATGACCTATTTTGATCTCAAAAAGGTGAGTAGTCACTGAAAGGTGAGGAGTTTGCATCTATGTCATGGGGACCAAAAATGTCCTTAAAAGGTCAAAGATTTCTGGTATCACTATCCTTGGGGGGACATTTTGTCCCCATAATGTAGGGAATCACACACACACACTAATATATATATATATATACAGTTGAGCTCAAAAGTTTACATACCCCTTGCAGAATCTGCAAAAATGTGAATAATTTTAACAAAATAAGAAGGATCATGAAAATTGCATGTTATTTTTTATTTAGTACTGTCCTTAATAAACTGTTGTTTACATAAAGTCCACAAGACAAAAAAATAGCAGAATTTATAAAAATGACCCCATTCAAAAGTTTACATACCCTTGATTCTTAATACTGTGTGTGGTTACCTGGATGATCCATGACTGTTTTTTTGTTTTGTGATGGTTGTTCATGAGTCCCTTGTTTGTTCTGAGCAGTTAAACTGAGCTCTGTTCTTCAGAAAAATCCTCCAGGTCCTGCAGATTCTTTGGTTTTCCAGCATCTTTTGCATATTTGAACCCTTTTCAGCAGTGACTGTATGATTCTGAGATCCATCTTTTCACACTGAGGACAACTGAGGGACTCAAACACAAGTATTAAACAAGGTTCAAACATTCACTGATGCTCCAGAAGGAAACACGACGCATTAAGAGTCGGGGATGTAAACTTTTTGAATTGGATGAACAGAATAAATTGTACTTTTTTTGTCTTCTGGGAAACATGTAAGTATCTTTTGTATCTTCCAAAGGGCAGAACTAAATGAAAAAATATGTTCTTTAAACAAAATAAAAAAAAACTTGCACATCAACTTCTTGTTCAAAAGTTTTCACCCCTGACTCTTAACGCATTGTGTTTCCTTCTGGAGCATCAGTAAATGTTTGCAGCTTTTGTAATCGTTTTGTCTGAGTCCCTCAGTTGTCTTCAGTGTGAAAAGATGGATTTAAAATCATACAGTCACTGCTGGAAAGGGTTCAAATATGCAGAAGATGCTGGAAAACTGAAGAATCTGCAGGACCTGGAGGATTTTTCTGAAGAACAGAGCTCAGTTTAACTGCTCAGAACAAACAAGGGACTCATGAACAACCATCACAAAACAAAAAAACAGTCGTGGATCATCCAGGTAATGACGCACAGTATTAAGAATCAAGGGTATGTAAACTTTTGAATGGGGTCATTTTTATAAATTCTGCTATTTTTTTGTCTCGTGGACTTTATGTAAACAACTGTTATGTGAAACAGTTTATTAAGGACAGTACTAAATAAAAAATAACATGCAATTTTCATGATCCTTCTTATTTTGTTAAAATTATTCAAATTTTTTGCAGATTCTGCAAGGGGTATGTAAACCTTTGAGCTCAACTGTATATAATTTATAATATACTGTATATCCATTGTCTGACCTCAAGCCTGGGCGAAGGATGCCGTTGCCGATGATAAAGTGTAGCTTCTCCAGATTGGATGTGGGTCGGTCCTCCAGCATGCTGTTTCCATGGACTGTGTATTCACCATCATTCAGACGCTTGGTCACCTAGAGAGAAAAAAAAAAAAGAAGAGGAAAACATTTTAAAATCAGGATCAGGGTTGAAATGAACAAATTACATCAGATTACATCAGCACTGGAAATATAAAATAGATTTGTTAAAAAAATTATTCAACAAAAATATAATCCACTAAAATAGCCACAACATAAATGGACATGAATGAATGAATGAATGAATGAAGCATTTATATAGCGCTTTTAGATACAACTGTATACTGTATACTGTACACACACACACACACACACACACACACAAAATGTTTTGTTTCTGAGGAAGCTTATTGGTTATTTTTTTTAACTTTAATTTTATACATTGAAACAAATTACAAACAATGAGCTAAACATTCATTGACAATAGCAGTAGCCCAATAGCATGCATGATGGAGCAAAGGAAATAGAAGAAAACACAAAAAACAAGACGGGATGGTCAAATAAAAGGTACAACAGGGGAATGGGTCCAAATTCCATACTCATCAGTTCATTTTCAATGCATTAAGATACATAATAACAGGTAATAATAACGTGTCCATTTTATAGACAGATCTAAGTTTTTTTTATCCAATGACCCACTTTTGGTGGCTGCAGTTTCATCCAGTTGATTATGTTTTTTTTTGTGTGTGTGTGCAATTAATAGCTGATTGGTTCTTTCACATCTGATTGGTGGAAGGAGAGTTTATGACTCCTAATAACCTCCTTTGCTGACAGAGGAATGAATATTTGAATGGCAGTGGCTCATACCTGTGAAATCAATGTCTTAAAAGGGTCACCGAGTTCAAAAGAGAGCTTGTAGAAAGAAGGGAAGACAAGCATGATAAAATCACCATGGTAACAGCATCACTCACCTCCTCTGTAATCTTCGACTTCTTCTTCAGGGTGAGCGACACCAGCTTGTGACGCACACTGCTCTTTTTGTGACTGTCAATGTGAGTGTTCTGTAAGAGATGGATGCAAAGAGACTTAGAAATCATGAAAACATTGCCTCATTTGCCCCAGTGTATTAGTAATCTTCTCCTTCAACTGTTTCTTTGTCTAAAGTACCTCTCCTTCTCCCTGCAGAGCCTGCAGCTCTCTCTTGTAGGTTTTTTTGCCAAGTGTCTCGTAGATCTTGGTCATGACAGGAATCTTCTCGCTGCCGTCGCTGATGGCCGTGTGGTATTTGGGTTCTGGAAGGTCACCCATAAACCGGAGAATCGTGATCCACACGGCCAGAGCAGCCTGAAGAACGAGGAGATAACCAGTAACTCATCAAACAAACATTTATATACTAACAATTAAAAGTCATTAATATCATAACATATCAAGTCATTCATATATCAAGTCATTTACAAGTTAGTAAAAATATTCAATATTTTTAGCTTATATTTAGACAATATTTATTAAAAAAATTATTTAAATGTATATACGTTCTTATACTCTGTGTGTGTATATATATATATATATATATATACACACACACATATATATCTCACATTTATATTTATTAAACATATATAAAACATATATTTACATTTGTTTTTAAAAAAGATATATATATATATATATAGCAAATCAGCATATTAGAATGATTTCTGAAGGATCATGTGACACTGAAGACTGGAGTAATGATGCTGAAAATTCAGCTTTGCCATCACAGGAATAAATTACTTTATAAAATATATTCAAACAGAAAACAGTTATTTTAAATTGTAATAATATTTCACAATATTACTGTTTTTACTGTATTTTTAATTAAATAAATGCAGCCTTGGTGAGCAGACGAAATACATTAAAAATCTTACCGATTCCAAACTTTTGACCGGTAGAGTGTGTGTGTATATATATATATATATATATATATATTTATTTATATATATATTTATGTTGGTTACTATTTTTACTTTTATATTTTATTTTTGTGCTGAATATGCTGAGTTAAATAGATTTATTATCAGCATTCCTCTCAACTCGTCCACCATCTGTTTTTATTGTGCTCGTCACAATGCATTATGGGATTGCCTTCAATGTGAAAGATACATGCAATGTTTCCTTTAAAAAGACATCATCATTACATAGTTAATAATACAACTTCCTAACATCTAAAGTGCGTTTGATGTCATAAGTCAAAGGTTACATACCAGCTGATCTCCTTCGTCTTCGTGAAACAGTAATGGCTGTTTGAGCGGGCGGCGCACGTAAGTGTGAGTGGTCGTGCCCTGGAAATACGTGGCAGAGTACTTGGCAAATTTGTACTCCGACAAGTCTTCCAAATCATCCTCTGGGAGAGGAAGAGCTTCATCCAGGTCTTCCTCCTCAAGCTCCCTGTGCGTTCGCTCCAGATCCTGAGGAAAACACAATAACATACTGGAGCTTAGTTAATCGACTAATTAATTAGGTGAGGGATCAGTTGTGTTTGGCTGCGGCTGGATTTAACCAATCGGCGAGATTTGCTGCTTGCAGTCGGGGAGGAGTTGAAAACAGAGACGTGAAGTTGAACACTTTCTGGTTCCCGTAGTGATGCTTGCATGGTGTTTGCATACTTAATCACAGATGAAGTAGATTAGCTGCAATATTTGTCAAATGCACAGATGTTTCAGGTGTTTTCATGTAAACACTTTTCATTTAATACTTTATGTACTGCTTAATACAGCACCTGCATATGCAAGAGTAAAGTTGAACATAAGCCTACATACTATTTAAATACCAATAAAGTGGGGTCTATACTTTTTTATCAGATTTATTTAGATAAACATGGCATAATATAACATTAAGATTACATGAAAAGTGTTTTTACGGTTATTAAAATATGGATTTATTAGCACCAGTGGAAATTATGTGAGTGATTTATGATTAAAACAAGAAAAATATCTGCCAAAGAGGAAAGAAAATAAACTTAATTCAAAGGAAAACAAGATCATTTTTCTCACCCTGTTTTTTCTTGTTTTAAGCAAAAATTCACTTAATTTTGATACATTTTTCAGAAAACAAGACTTAATATCATGTCATTTTGCTTCTCAAGTAAATGTATCTGGATTTAAGAATGTTTAGAGATTTGTACTGCAAAACAAGACAAAAATACTGAATAAGAAATTAACAGAGCTGGGTAGTAACTGATTACATGTAATCTGGATTATCAGATTCCAAAAATTAAGTTGTACTTGTAATTAGATTATATCTTGTATACAAGATATATATAATCTTGAATTATTGATTACATGATTACATGTTATTCTCACAATGGCAGTCAAATATTCATAATTCATTGATTCAGGGATTCCCCAACTTTTTTGTCAGCTGAAATTTCTTTGACCAAATATATTTACTTGATGTACCCCCTGAGATTTTAATTTGTAAGATAGTTCAGTAATAAAATTAAGTCAATAATAATAATAAATAATAAAATTAAGTTCACGGTTCTCGGATGTCAGTTAATGGTCACATGTAGACAAACAAATAAAATATATGTTTTTAATCTTTTTTAGTAGTGTTTTATTTTTATTGTTTTTATTTTAAAATTATTTATTTTAATTTTTTTTATTATTGAATTACTTAATAGCTTTTCATTAAGCTCAGGAACCCCCTGCAGTTCCATCACAAACCCCAGTCTGGGAAACCCTGATGTAATGTAATATTTAATGCACTCCATGTTGTTGATAAAGAATGGAATATATTTTCTTTCTCTTTGTATTTTTATATCAATATGGTACAAGATTATTCTACTCAAATCAATGTGATAAACAAGTAAGGTCAAAAGTAATCTAAAAGTAATCCAAATTATATTACCTTAAATATGTAACTAACTAACTAACTACAATTTTTGTCATGTAATTTGTAATCAGTAACCGATTACAATTTGTAAGTAATTTACCCAGCTCTGGAAATTAATCTTTTGCAGTGTGCAAAGAATGTGCCAGCCGAGCCAACTGCTCTCGAATTGCTCTCGCGGTACTTTGATGGTGGCATCTCAAGTCGAACAAAATTACTAAATGGCATGCACTGCTTCAAGTTAGATACAGATCCGTCTGCGCAGTGCCGCATTAAGTCCAACACACCTAGTTTAGATTGTAAAAGCGACAGATCCCCATCCTCACCTCAAACCCAGCAGGCGCTTGACCCTCCTGACCAGGGAACGAGTTTGTGGTTCCCAAAAAGCCAAACATCTTGTCCACCATATCAGAGTCATTGACAGGTTCATGTCGTGCTTTCTCCATCTGGTCCAACATTTCCTTTTTCCTCCGCGCCTCCTCTCGCTCCTTCTTCTCACGTTCGGCATCCTCTCGCGCCAGCAGTGCCAATCTTTCCTGGTGCTTCTTTTCGGCTTCTTCTTTGGCCTTCCTGGCACTCATCTGGTTCCTAAACTTCTGCTCCTCAGCCAATCGCATCTTCTCCGCCTCCAAACGCCTCCGATACTGAGATGGATGGAAAAAGAGTGATGCGTTTGGCGTAAACTGTATATCGTAATCTATAAATAAATCAGGTCGTACTCACCTCTCCTTTGAGTCTTTTGTAGAGTCGGCGGGCGATCATTCCTCTCGTATACGCCTGGATGGTGATGACAGCCCAAAGACGGTGTCGAAACGCACGGCGAACCAGGTATCCTCTGCAGCGGCCCTCGAAAAGGGTGATTCTCTGACGTGCAACGTGGTACGTCTGGTAGAGTTTGCGAGAACGATACAATGCCTGCAGACGTGAGAAACCACCGCGCATCTACAAGACGGGAAATGACTGTTAGATACTGGAGGGCCACAACTGCAGACAGTTGTACAGGATATATGAGAATGTTTGAAACCAACCGCTCCGTAGTTCTTCCGGCAGTAATAACCCCTCCACGTTTTCTGGATCAACAAGGCTGATTTCTTCAACTTCAAGAAGTTAGATCTGTGGAAAAGATGACAATGTTTTTAATTCTGTTTGATGGACATTAAATAGTCATTGATTGCCAAGTTAAAATTGGCTGTTGCTTTGAGTTGAACCCCCCCCCAGTTAAAGGTTTGACATACTGCATAAATTATTTTTGACTGAAATGCTTGTATTGAAATATTTTACACCAATGTATATTCTACCAATGATGAGCCTGTGTAGAGAAATATACAACAAGTATTTTTATTTAAAAGTGATATGTTTTTTCTAGGGCTGTCAACGTTAACGCGTTAATGCACGCGATTAATTAAAAATCCTTAACGGAAGAGCGCGAGCCCTCCCGCATCATGCTGTTCCTGTCTGAACGGAACGTCAAAACATCCCACCGCTGTATGGCCAGATGATATGAAAACTATGTTTCTCGGCTGGATAAAGCAAACCAGCTTCTTGCTATGAAAGTTTTGATGGATGAGAATTGCAATCAAAGTAAATACGATTGCGGTGACGTACAGAAGCACGTGTGAGTCTGTTATACTGATGCGCAAACAAATCATGTATGAGCACTCTCGACGCACTGGTCGCACATTGTATTTATGCACAGACACATTTCAGTACATTCACGTTGTTTTCACACACATTCAGGATAATGTTTGGATTTGTCCTGTGTATGTTGCTGTACTTTAGTATATATGCAGGTCAAGACGGTTGGTTTAGTTTTTTTTTCGGCATCTCCATGTGGTCCTGTTCAGTATCGCAACTTGACTTGTCTCAAGCTCTTTGCTGTTGCACATACTATACACTGTTAATTCTGAAACATTTTTTATGGGTGCTTTGGTGTAGCCTACATAAATGTATGAATTATATGAAATCATATAATTTATGATATGATATGGTTATTTGGTGTCCTTTTTTTGGAAAGACATCTAAATTTACCTTGAAAAAAGCTGAAAAATACAGTTTTGTGAAAATCACACTTCAATCTGATGGTTTACTTTGCTGGATATAGGCAATGATGGCAAAATGGACGTGTTAAACAAGATAAATGGTGTATGCTTAATTTCACGATAAGTGTACGATTAATCGCGATTAAGGGTGCGCGATTAATCGCGATTAAAAAAAAAATCTATTGACAGCCCTAGTTTTTTCACATTTTATAGCAATCACGGCATCAGGAATTTATCATGATCAGATGATGTTTCTGTGGTGTTTGTGCTGTTATCTGATTTGCACAAGTGAATCAAACAACACAGACCATAAATGCAAATAAACAGTGGGCGTAATTCTTTTAGCATATTCCCCCAGAGATCTTGCAACACAAACTAAACATCAGCAGTCATTCGTACCTGTCCTTGAATCCTCTGACAACTTTCTGAATGAGAATGACCTTATCAGTTATGGCCTTGTCTCTCTCGATTTCCAGCAGCATGTCATGGTGGTCCTGATAAAGGTAGAGAAGTATTTAAAGGACACATTAACTTTAACTATAAACTTAAACACGCTCCTGTGATGTTCCACTGATCATCAGATCATTTAATAAGCCTCATATTGATCTGTATCTGTCCTGGTCCTCCTGGTGTCGTTACTTCCTGTCAATGTGTATTTACACTGCCCTCTCTTCCTTCCTGCTGAGTTGGATTTCCTGTTTTAGAGAACTGGAAGGTGTGATAAAACCTCATTCCTGGAAAACTCATCCTGGCAGTTTAGTAATGGACAAGCTAGTTCCTGATCTTTGACCTCTGGCTGAGGGCTGCGTTTCCGGCAGCAGAAAAACACCCCCGAATATTGAGGTCAATATTGTTTGAGTTTGACACGACTTCATAAAATCCCGACATGGATTTTAACAGCAACAACAATGAGCTTATTTTTCCATGACCTATTTTTTATATATTATTTAAATATTTCCTTCTGTTTTTGATTGTGAAAAACATTTCATAAATGGTCTCTTATTGGTATAATTAGTTGGTAGTTCTATAAGATATTAGTTCTGCTTTAAGTACCTTCAGGAATATCTTTGTTTTTCCCATCTGCCAATCATCATCACGGCCCAATACAGCTTCAGCGATACGCTGACAGGTTCCTCTTAGGTCCCCCTAAATGAAAAAAAAAAGATTAAAAATTGTGAAGAAAGCATAATAATATGTGAGTAGATGACAAACTGTTTTGGTGAACACCAAGATAAATGTATATATTTATACTTTAGTATATAGTCACGTGTGTGTGTGTGTATTATACATCGCTTTGCTTCAGAAGGCCTTTATTAACTCTCCGGAGCCATGTGGATATCTTTTATAATGGACTGTTACACTTTTTTGGGCTCCTCTATCCACTGCCATTATAAAGCTTGGAAGAGCCAGGACATTATTTAATATAACTCCGATTGTATTTGTCTGAAAGTAGATTTTTGGGTGAACTACCCTTTAAGGACACTACAATGACTTTAGTTACATGTCAAAAACATGTACTACACAAAGACTAGTTGAAGTACACTGCATTTCCTTGTACAAGTAAGAGAATTTCTAGAGACAGTGAATTCATTAACTCACCTGTTTGTAAGCAGGTTTCACTCCAGGCATCAAAACACGGTATCTGTCCACAAACTCAACGAAAGTGTAGCGGATGGGGTATCCGGCCCGGCGAATCCGGATGGTTTCCATCATTCCAGAATACCTGAGCTGCCTCACACACAGCTCAAGATCAAAGAGCTGGAGAAAGATGGAGAGATTATTACATAAAAATCTCTTAAAATTAAACATTTGGTGGCAACTTTAAAATAATTAATAACATTAACAAACATAACACTAAACTGATCATTAAACGTACATTCTTGAAGCTGGAAATACAAGACACTTAATTTACCACAAACTTTGCTATGTTTTAACTTACTGAAGAAAGTTATTATAATATGTTACCAAACAGTTAAACAGTGTAAAATAAGACAATAGTTAATATTCATTTCTACATTCACTAATACATTTTTAAAATCAAAAGTTGTATCTGTTAACAGTTAATGCACTGTGAACTCAGATGAACAATGTACAATTGTATTTTTTATTAACTAACATTATATAACAAATGTTAGCAAATGCTGTAAAAATATATTGGTTTACCATTCTAGCTGTAGAGTAATGCTGGTTTAACTCACCATGGGTTTCTTGTACTCATTGGGTTTGATGCAGCGGACGAAGAATGGCTGACACACGCTCAACGTGCGCATCAACAGTTCCAGAGAGCGCTTGAATTGACTGCTCAGTGTCGGGGAACGTTTTCTGGTCTCCGCCCCCTGTGCATCAGGAAACACACACACACAGAAGAACATGCACTTTAAAAAGAAGGCCAGGAAGAGTGGTGAGCAGAGGTCAGGACTGTTTTAGGGTGAACCTGTCAAGAAATGACTGGGTTCATTTTGATTTGAAATATTTGTTTGTTTTTCTCGGTTCAGAGCTCTTTCATCCTCAAATGGGAAACGGTCTCACCTCAGGAACTGTGTTGGACAGATATACTGTATTTTCTAGACAGATGCAGGTCACATTATTTCTGTCTACTTAGGAGAACAAAAAAGGTGGAAAGGGTTAAAGCTCAAACTGGGTTGTGCTATAAAAAAGTGAATGACATTTAAGGCTCATAACAAATAACTAGACACTTATAGTGGTGTTTGTCTGTGCCAACCCGTTCCCATGATGCTAGGTTGTTCTGGGTGGTTGCCAGGAAGTTGCTATGCGGTTATCAAAGTGTTCTGATGATTGCTATGCAGTTTCTAAGATGCTGCGTCCAAATATGCCTACTTCCAGTAGGCGAAAAACAGTATGTGAGCCAAATAATATGTCCGAATTCATAATATTTATAAAAAAAATGGCAAAAAGTACCCGGATTACCTACTACTTCCAGCAAGATTCTGAAGTGCGCATTCACTGGACACTTTACTATCCCAGGAGGCCACGGGAGAGGATTTATGAATGGAGGTAAAGTGACACAACTGACGGCGTAGGTCACATGACAATGACAACATGCTGGATGTAGTACATCCAAATTTCATTCATAGTACACACTTTCTAAACGGTCGCGAAGTGAGTTTTTTTTTTTTTTTAAATGCATCACAGTTTCCACAAAAATATGAAGCAGCACAACTGTTTTCAAAAATGATAATATAAGAAATGTTTCTTGAGCAGCAAATCAGCATATTACAATGATTTATGAATGATCATGTGACACTGAAGACTGGACTAATGATGCTGAAAATTCAGCTTTGCATCACAGGAATAAATTACATTTTACAATATACCTATTACTATGGAGCCCCTAACGGGACATGGTGAAGGAAAAAATATGTCAATGCTTTTGTGTTTTCTCGCAAAAGTTTTGTGAGGGAATGAAAAAGCATTGAAATATATTTATTCCTCCCATCTCATATTTTATCCATCACCATGTCCCTTTTGGGGCTCTGTATATTACAATAGAAAACAGTTATTTTAAATTATAATAATATTTCACAACATTACTGCTTTTACTGCATTTTTGATCAAATAAATGCAGCCTTGGTGAGCAGAAGAGACTTCTTTCAAAAACATTTAAAAAAACTTACCGACCCCAAAATTTTGAACAGTAGTGTAAATTAGTAAACATCATCTACCAGGCAAATGTCTGATTGCTTAGAATATAAATAGCACACTAATATGAGGTTAGTCATTTTTATTTCACTTTCATTTATTTGTAACTAATTTAAAATAATAATAGTGATGCATCATGGCTGGTAAGCGCAAGTAATTCTCATTCACATGTCATATCAGCAAAAGCACTTTATTTTACAGTACATGCACTTACGTTACTTTCAGAACTCTTACCTAAGAAAGTACTGGGTAATATAAGTGAACTACATGGGTTAAGGTTAGGTTTAAGGGTAGGTTCAGGGTTAGTACCTAGTTATTACAGTTATTGTAATCACTATAATAAGTACATAGTATGTATATGTGGAACAGGACTGTAAAATAAAGTGCTACCGCAAAAAAAACATTGGAAGCAGGTGCAGTGTATCTACTGTTAACAGCATAAACTAAGAAATAGTTACTGTAAACTACTAGTCTTCTACCACGATTTTACCTTATGGAGTGAACCTGGTTTGCCAAGACTGTCACCAGACACATAACCACACAAAAACTGGCACCACATTTCACAAACACAGAAAGAAAGAGGGAAGCATGTATGGGACCTAGTCCATCCGTAATATTAAAAATAGATTTTTAATATTCAAAGACGTTTCACTTTCAAAAAGTATAATGGAATAGCATGGTTTTAAGATAATACTGCTGTATTTTTTTTAATTTTAATTATAGTAATCATTCAATATCAAAGTACCATGGTATTACCATGATACCATCACTGTATCATCACTTGTGAGGGAGTGTTGAAATAATCTAGTGTGTATATAGTAAAGACTATAAGACTACAGTAAAGACCAAAATGAGAAGGAGACATTACCATAGCAACATCCGCCTGAAAGATCTGCTTTATGAATTTGTTTTTGGAAGAGTGCACAAGCTGAATGATGTCACCGTGCAGGGTGTCTCGATTCTTCTCCAGAAAACCTGCACAGACACATAAAAACGTTTATTATCAAGCATATAACTATTAACTACATCAGTGCTTGGATGCTCTGGGTGGTTTCTAGGGTGTTGCTAGGAGTTTTTTTAATGGCTCAAGTATATGCAGGGCTAGATTTGAGGGGGGATGGGGGGGGGTATCCCCCTTGTTGAAAAAAAATGACAAAAAGCATCCCCTCTGTAAAACCACCATCCCCCTTACCATCCCCATTAGATTGAGTGTTGTGCATAATGTAAAACTTATCACCCAAATTAAATATTAAAATTCTCTACGTATGAAAATTCACGAACTATAAATAACAGCGATTGGCCAATCAAAACTCAATATTGTAACAAGCTGCGCATAGTCAAGCTTTCGTCATTTTTCTCACTGTTCAAACTTCAAAATGACCAAGAGAATGGTTCAAGATCACCTTTGGATGTTCTTTAAAAAAAAAAGAGAACAGAAGGTATGATATTTCTTTGATTAGTGTTTAAGGACATTCCCCTGACATAACGTGAGCATGATGAACATAGCTAAAGTGCGTTGATTCATTAAGGGATCGTTGTCAAAGTGGTACTGAATCATTGAAAGTGAATTCAATCACCGAGGTGATAATGCACACATGCATATATGTTAGCTAAATGTATGCATGTTTATTTATGTATTTTAAAAAAAAGCTATGAGCTGAGTTCTTACATCACTGTTTAAATTTGCACAGAAACCATTCAAGCCACAGCAAGAATGTACTGCTAATAGTTCGAAAGCGACACTTTTGACAAAGTTTCTGGCTGTTTCTATCCAGTTATTTAGAAGAGAAAGGATGCGTGCTGTACGTGTGTGACTATGAGGGACTGAGAGACGATTCTGAGAGAGTTTCATTCAGAAATGATCACCCTATTCTTTTCATCTTTACCATCCATTGTTAGAGTTCTGGAGCCCTGAAAAGTGTGGGGAATTCATTTGGAACTCATTTATAGAGTTATTTAAAAAAAAAAAAAAAAAAAAGCTGTTGATAATAATTAGACTATAAAGACTTCAGTGCCCTCCGAAGGCATCAATTAGGTTGTTTTCCATGCAGAGTGTGTGTGTGTGTGAGAGAGAGTCTGATGCTCATTCATTCAATTCTAGTCATATAAATAATTTCATCAATAATGCCTATGTAGATTTTTATTCTACTCTTTAATAAACACGTTTTAAAATGTTTTAAAAATTAGACAAATGTTGTAATCATTGTCAAACAAAACACCATCCTCCTTGAATTTTTTTTATTTTATTTACATTTCAACCTCTGAGTATATGCATTTGGCAGAATGCAATCTTTTATTTTCCGCAAGTCCAATGATTTAGAAAAGTAATTTACAATAAAAAAAAATATTCAGGCCTAAATGTGATGCATATTTGTCAGTCATACATAAATGAAACTGGTTAGAAACAGGTAATATTTTCTGCAATCAAAAAAGTGACAGTTTATTATTAACCATTTGCATCTATTTGATTTTAAATAATCATATTTTCAAATGCATTTATTTAAAACTATTAAATTAATTCAGATAAAAAGTATCAACATGGTTGAAATATGGCTAGCTGTGGAACAAGCAATATTCATTTATTTAAACTGTATGAGATTGAAACAGTGGATTAATTGATGATACATAAAGCACGTTTACATGCACACTAGTAAACTGATAACTAACAAATATCAGCTTATTGAAATAACCAGTTTTCCCTGTTTACATGCAAACCAGTAAACTGACAACGCAAGTAAACCACGTTTACATGACTTTATTAATAAATCAGGTTATTTCCCTGTAGTGACGTCAAAAATAATCATTTGCGTATGTGACTCCAAGTATTCCATGTTATGTCAGTTGTGATGTTAAATAAAGCTTGCAAAATGTCAGCGGGAAACTTACATCTCATATTTTAATATTCTCTCATGCAGTTGCAGATGCGGCATTTTGACTGTACCACTTCTACTGCTGCACGAGAGATGAGAACACATTTTTAAAATTTTTTGGGTCTTGAAAGAGTCTGCGTTTGCGATATTTCCTTCTTCCTTTCCTCCAAAATGCTCGCTCCGTTTGGATGCGTTTAAATCTGCACTAAGGATGCGTTTCTGTCACATAACACACATGCGTACTTCAATAAGCCGACAGAAAGCAGGTTAATGCGTTTACATGCCGCGCGAAATCGGTGTAAGAGCCAAAAAACTACCTGTTCCGGTTTATGCTTAAGCTGTTTATGACTTTACTCCGATAAAAGAAAACGGGTTAAACGCACCCATATGGTTATGGTGTATTTAAAACATATTCAGTTTACTACAGAAATTTTACTTGTTTAATACCAGTTTCATTTATGTATGACTGACATATATGCATCACATTAAGTTTATTAGTTTAGTTTTATGCTAAAACTGTGTAATTCAAATGGATGGAATTTTTAACGCAATTATGCAATACATAAAACTTAAATTTAGGCCTAGGTTTTTGAGAGTAGATTGAATGCATCTGAATATCATGTATGATGTGAAGGATACCTACCTCTGGTCTCGTAGTAGACCACACCAGCAAAGTGCTGGATACCAAACTGTGTTTCATAAGTGTTTTTAGGTGGAATGTAGTTGGTATTGAGTTTGTGTTGAGAGTTGAGTTTGTTCAGCATGGTGGTGTCTGTACCCTGAGACATGAAAAAGAAACAGTCAGCATGAGCACAGGATACAGTATGTGAACGTACAGTACAAATCAGCAATGTCTCTCACCTTGGGAAACTTGCTCTCCTCGTCAATGAGAGAGATGATATTCATGGGCTTTATGGCGATCATGTCCAAAGCGTCCTGGTTGTCAGTGAACTCAATGTGCTGCCAGTTTATGTTCTCAAGGTTATATTCTTCCTGCTCCAGCTTGAAAACATGACGGACGAAGAATTGCTGCAGGTTTTCATTGGCAAAGTTGATACACAACTGCTCAAAGCTGGAGGAGAGATACAGCTGCATGAGGGCCACCATTTACACTACTCAAATAAAATGCATTACGAAGAAACTCTATGTACAATATCAGGAAATGTCTAAACATTATATTATTACATTTATTTATTAGTATTAATTTCAATTAATACAATAATCATTATGAAATATACACATTTATTTAATAAATTTAAACATTAAATATATAAATATCATTATTATTCATTTCATACATTTAATTTTAATTAATGTATTATTTGGTATTAAACACATTCATTAATTTATTATTTTTAAATATTGTTTATATATATATACATATAGTATTATTAAAGCAAATTAAAATATTTAATAATAATGAATACATTAATCATTATAAAATATATCAATCTATTAACTGATTTTATTAAACATTGTTACATATATTAATTATAATTAAATGTATTAATTGATTATTTTCTTTTTTATTAAAAAAATCTATTAATCATTATTCATTTAAATTCAAACATTTAATAATTAATTCAAAACAAAATATTTAATATAATAATTATTTTTAAATATATACATTTCAAAGCCGTGAAGTCAAGCCAGCATTCTCTGAAAAGGAAAGTTGCTTTAGAGGTGGAGCTTCAGAAATATTTAAATTTTGATGATATGAAATATTTGAAACAATATGCACTGATGAATTGTACACAATCAGCCCAGGAAAGTGCATTAAGGTTCATTTTGATTACAATTTGACTAAAATCTGTCATGAACCATCATATGCATGATAATTAGGATTAGTGCCACTAAATGAATTTGAAGTACTCAATTTGCAAATAATTTTTTTAAATGTGTAACAGGGACACTATAATGTAGTGTTTGCAGGATTTGTGCTGTATATAAGTGTGTGTGAGTGTGTGTGTGTGAGATATTTTCTACCTGTTAACTGTGAAGTTCTCAAAGCCGAATATGTCGAGCAGGCCGATGGATCTCCGCACTGCTTTGAGCTCGAGGGATGGAGGCTTATAAATGGCAGCATTGATTTTCTCAACAATCCACACAAACAAACGTCCATATATTCCCTATGAGACACATAGCTAATTAGAGGCTGTTACCAAACCAGATTAGGTGTGTAGATGAAAGTGTGAGATGCTTTTACCTTAACAAAGGCATCTCGCACGTCCAGCGCCTGCTCAATACTGAGAGGAGTGGACACCGTCTCTCCACGGGTTATTATGGTTCGGCTGGTCAAGCAATTCATCAGGTCCTTCAAGTCCACCTATGAAAACACAATAATATAGAAATTTCAGCTGTCAAAAAGTTATTTTCCTTATACAGCATCGTATAATAAATAAATAAATAAATAGAAATGTATCAACTTATGCATACAATTTTTTTGTGGAAAAAGTTATATTCATGAGAAGATAAAATTTCTCTGTAGTTTTTGCACTGTGTAGAAATCCTAAATCCATCACAGTAGTTTTCCATGTTAGTCACTAGAGGGTGCACAAACACCTTACTGATCTTGCATTTACTTGTACTAGCATGCTGATACATATTAACAAGAACAGTCAAATGTCAGATACCTCAAACACTAGATTCTCGATTGACTCATTAAAAGATTTATTTAGCATCAATTTTTTACTTAAATGCATCTAAATCACCATAACATCAGCCATGTCTTTTATGACTTTCTGATTTAGCATCATACCTCTAATAAAACAGCAGCAGTGTTGAGATTTGAGCAACGAACAACCTCACAGGCATCCAAATTATCATATGTGCGAGCTGGGGAGGAAGTTTACAACACCATAAGTTGTTAAATACACAATTTCAGGCTGTTTTGAACTTAAAAAAGTTTAGGTCAAAATGAGTTTATTAGACACATTTGTCCCAGCAAACTCACCCTCGTAGTTCAGGTTGCCCATGTGCAGAACAGCGGCTAGCAGCTTGGAAATCTCCCAGTTCTCTTTATCCGTGAACATGAGGACCTTCATGGCCGAACGGATGTTTGAGTATTCCTTCTGATCATCACGACCGTCACAAACAGTGCAGTTTCCCTGAGTTTAGACAGGTCAAAGTTATATTATCTGTATATCTAATGTACATTGTCAACATCTGTACTGCACAGCAAGAACATTAAATCATTAAAGAACATTAAAGATCATCACTCACAATAGTAAGGTAGGTGTAGTCTGTGGCATTACCCAATCCTAGTTTCTTCTTCTGGTCTGGAGTCATTCCCTTCAACATACAGTAGAAAATGTGGTAGTTTCTTTCATCACGGGCCTGAAAGAGTGGAAGTAAAAAAACAAATGTTTCAAACATTGCCGTTTGGACTGATTTTATTTTAATCATATAAATACAATATAATGATGTTTTGAGAAAACCTACCCAGTAAATATTTTCACAACCATTCACTTTTTTATGTTGGACAATGAAACTGAAACACTGGCCAATATAGTGTTGGAGGTTTCATGCCTATATATGAGCAGCCTGGTGGCCAATCTTCACTGATTTTACATTCCATCAGTAAGAGCTAAGTGTGAAGGTTGAATTTGAAAAGCAATAGCACAGCTCCACATAAAATATTGCAATCCACACAACATAATGAGAGGCATATCAGAGTTCAAAAGAGGACAAATGTTGGTTGCACGTCTCGCTGACTCATCTGTGACCAGGACAGCAAGTCTTTGTGGTGTATCGAGAGCTATGGTATCCAGGGTATTTTCGACATACCACCACGTAGGACGAACCACATCCAACAGGAGTAACTGTCGAAGCAAAAGAAAGCTGTCTGAAAGGGATGTCCAGGTACTAACCCGGATTGTATCCAAAAAAACATAAAACCACAGCTGCCCAACTCACTGCAGAATTAAATGCACACCTAGACTCTCCTGTTTCCACCAAAACTGTTCGTCGGGACTCGGGAGCTCCACAGAGTCAATGTTCATGGTTGGACTGCTATAGCCAAACTTTTGGTCACTCATGCCAATGCCAAATGTCAGTTTCACTGGTGACAACATTGCAAATCTTGGGCTGTGGACAATGTGAAACATATATTCCACCTTCACTGTCTTTCCCACATCCGTGGGAGTTACGGTGTGGAGAATCCCCAAAGAGGCTTAACACCTGGACTGTTGCTGCCCAAAGTGAAGCATGGGGGTGGATCAGTGATGGTTTGGGCTGCAATATCATGGCTTTCCTTACTGTGCTTGATGGGCGCGTCACTGTCAAGTACTACCAAACCATTTTGGAGGACCATGTGCACTTAATGGTTCAAACATTGTACCCTGAAGGGGGTGCCGTGTATCAGCATCATAATGCACCAATACACACAGAAAGACTTGTGACAGAATGGTTTGATGAACATTAAAGTGAAGTGGAACATCTCCCAAGGCCTGCACAGTCACCAGATCTAAATATTTTTGAGCCACTTTGGGGTATTTTGGAGGAGTAAGTCAGAAAATGTTTTCCTCCACCAACATCACATAGTGACCTGGAAACAGTTCTGGAAGACAAATGGCTCAAAATCCCTCTGGCCACTGTGAAGGACTTGTATCTGTCATTCCCAAGATGAATTGATGCTGTATTGGCTGCAAAAGGAGGCCCTACACCAGGGGTTCTCAACCCTGGTCCTCGAGGGCCACTGTCCTGCAGAGTTTAGCTAAAACCTTGATCAAACTCACCTGCCTGTAACTTTCTAGTAATCATGAACAGCTTAATTAGCTGGTTCAGGTGTGTTTGATTAGGGTTGGAGCTAAACTCTGCAGGGCAGTGGCCCTCGAGGGCCAGGGTTGAGAAAGCCTGCCCTACACCATATTAATAAATTATTGTGGTCTAAAACCATGTGTTTTAGTTTCATTGTCCAACCTACCTACACTACTGAATTAAAGTTTGGAGTCATTACTTTTATTTATCAAGGACATGTTCAATTGATCAAAAGACATTTGTAATGTTACAAAAGATTTCTATTTCAAATAAATGCAGCTCTTTTGAACTTTATATTTATCAGAGAATGCTGAAAAAATGTTTCCACAAAAAAATGAAGCAGCACAACTGTTTTCAACATTGATAATAATAAGAAATGTTTCTTGAGCAGCAAATTGGCATTAGAATGATTTCTGCTGCTGAAAATTCAGCTTTGCTATCATAGTAATAAATTACATTTCAAAATATATTCAAACTGAAAACAGTTCTTTTAAATTGCAATAATATTTCACAATATTGCCTTTTTTACTGTATTTCTGATCAAATAAATCAAATAAAAAAAAATTGAATGGCAATGTATTAGCCAAAGAATTCGGATTCAAACTTGTTCATACCTGTCGACACACTCTGGATTTCTCCAGAAGGTACTGCTCAATCTTTGCTCCCTCTATGGCTCCTCTTTTGTTGAAGTGGATGTCGATATACTTCCCAAAGCGGCTGGAGTTGTCATTACGGATGGTTTTAGCATTCCCAAAGGCTATTGGGTAAAGTTGGGTAAACAACCAGAATGGAATCCGCTTGTTTCTGACAGATATGTGGTTCTTAGAGCTCAAACCCCTCCAGATGGTCCCCGGTTCTCTTACCTTCTAAGATGGGATTCGCCTCCAGCACCTGCTGCTCAATCCAGGAGTGCTGCCCACTGATAGCCGCCAAAAACTGTAGAATCAACTTGGTACTTTCGGTTTTTCCTGCTCCAGACTCACCGCTGATGGGAAAATATAGATAAACATACATACACTCTTGAAAATAAACGTACCAGCCAGGGTTTTTGCAGCAATGCCATTAAACATTTTTAGTTCCACAAAGAACCTTTCAGTCAACAGTTCTTAAAAGAACTTAGTGTGAAGGACCTTTTTCCCACTATAAAGAACTATATGTGGAATGGAAAGGTTCAGTGGATGTTAAAGGGATAGTTCACCCAAAATGAAAATTCTGTCAAGTAGTTCCAAACCTGTATGAATTTCTTTCTTCTGCTGAACACAAAAGAAAATATTCTGAAGAATATGGGTAACCAAAACAGTCCCATTTACTTCCGTAATATGAAAAAAGTCAGTGGAGCCCATCAACTGTTTGGTTACCCACATTCTTCAAAATAATAAATTCTTTTTTTGTGTTCAGCAGAAGAAAGAAACTCATATAGGTTTGGAACAACTTGAGGGTGAGAAATGACAGATTTTTCATTTTTGGGTGAACTATCCCTTTAAGGTTGGGTCGTGTCTATATTGTAAACTTTGTACTGGGAAAATTATTTGCACTTGCTGCTACCAAGGTTAAGAGTAGGAGTAAGTATCTGAGATAAGTCCCAATTTTGGGACTACAGTAGCACTGTCAACAGCATCAAAAATACTGTCCTGTACTTTAAACTAGTAGACTCTAGTTTAAAGTACACTAGTAGATCAATGTTGGCGTTAGGTTTAAAATGACCAGGGTAATGTTTGGGTCGGGATCAGGATCGGCCTTCAGGTCAGGGATAAAGTAAGGCTTAGGTTTAAGCTCAAGAAAAGGGTTCTAGTTAACCTTTAGATACCCAGATCCTAAATAATAGATAGACATTAAGCTTGAATGGAAGCACTCACACTAAGCGTTGCTAACAGAGTCTTATAGGTTTATGCACCTTATGATACAACACTGGTCTTTGTTGTTGCGTTGCATGTTGAAGTAACAGTTGTCAGCGATGGCAAAGATGTGTGGAGGCATCTCTCCGATCTTCTTGTTTGTGTAGAGGCGAATCTGGTCTGCCGTATAGATGGGTAGCAGCTGATACGGGTTTACAGCCACTAAGATGGACCCAGTATACGTCTATAAAGGACACAGAAATAGAGCTGAAGCAGAGGAACTTGAGTGGAAATGTTTGTTTCTTTGTTTTTGAATGGATGTAAAAATGAATAAAACATCCTCTTAGGAATGTAATTCTTGTCATCAGGACATTACGACACTGTAGAATAATTATGTAAGGCAAAAATAAACCTAAAACTTTTATTGTCTTGAGCATTTGTTTTTCTTTACTTTTATGCAATATTGACAGTTTAAAGCATGTAGAGGACATGCAGATATCAACAGTCATGTTACGGCACAAGACAGACAGTCATACTGGTTATGAGGCACAGCGAGTGAAGATGACAATGAGACGGGAGTGCACGGGCATCTTGCTTTTCGGAGGGTGCTGTTACAGTGGGATGTATCAGTGTCCTGTTACTGCAGACCTCAGAGCCATGTTGAAATGGAGAATCGTAATGAAAACACACTCACTCAGAGTGAGGCAATGAACAGCGAGCAGCCATGCGCGAGAAAATGATGTGTCTGCGTACTCACCCGACCACCACAGTTAGTCTTCATATAGAGAAAGAGAAGAGAAGAGAATATAACCAGAGCAGATAACTGAGGGGAGTTATTAAAGACAGGCTAGATAAAGCTCTTATTGATTTAATTCTTGGAAAAGAATAATAAACCGTTTTTGTCTTTGCGATGGCCATAATGAAACAAAAATATCATATTATTTATTCCAATTAATAATATTTTAATTTATTTACAGTGTTGTCAAAATAAATATAGATAATATAATAATTATATATTTATTTATTTGAAATGTATTTATTTATTTGGTATTGAGTAACTGATCAAATTAGTGGACCTGAATAATTATTTTATTAATTTAACTCATGGAATAGGGCAGCAAATCTTTCACAATGATCAACTGAAATATCCCATTATTAATTCCAATAAATATTTGTTTGTTTGTTTGTTTGTTCTGACACAATAGTTTATATATGTATTTATTTATTAGAAATCGTTTTGAGTAACTGATCAAATTAATAGACCTAATAATTACTTTATTAAGCAATTACTTTAATTATAATTATTATACAGAATATATATATATTTATATATACTGGATCACTGGTGACGCAAGATGGTGTTTTGCTGGTTTACCTGGTTGGCCAGCTGACAAGTGTCCAAAGCCCCTCTAAAACCAGAAAACCAGACTATTTTTCTGCTGCTTTTTGCTGTGTGTATATATATATATATATATATATATATATATATATATATATATACATATATCAAGTCAAGTAAAAATGAGAAATGTTGCCTTATCAAAAAAAAAAAAAGTTTTTTAGATCTTACTTTATTTAAGTTTATATATATGTATATATGTATATATATTCACACGAGTAACTGATTGAGTTGATTGAATTAGAGGACCTGCATAAAATTATTATTATTTTTTTTATTTAATTCATTTTATTTTATTTTATTAATGAAATAATAAAATAATAATTTTATTCAGGTCATTCACATTTATACATCTATTAACTAATCTAAAACCTTCAATAGAAACCTATTCAAAACAGTTTTGCATTAATCGTACAAAAAATAGACCTTCAATACCACGAATGGACAGCAGGACTTACATAAATGAGATGTTCTCTGTAGCGGATGAGAAGGTTCCGGAGGATTCCCGCCTCATTCAGATCCCCCAGTCGAATCATGTCCTCCACCCCGTGGATGGAAGTGGGGTGCATCGGCTTGATGTTCGTGGCATTTTGGGGAGAGATCCAGTGCTCCTGAAAAGAATGCAGATTCAAAGATTCAATGCAAAAGAAAACACACACACACACACACAAAAACACACACCAAAGAACAAATAATTATTAGCTCCAAAGTCACATGTCTAGTATTTATATGAAATTAAACATGCGTAATGCAACAACTCATGGGTAGATCAGCCAGAAGAAGAGCAGCTTTTCAGCCCAACAGATCAGCAATGATTACTATGATCAATAACTTACATTTCCTTCATCATCCAAGACTTGGATCTGACCAGAATCACAGAGCTTCACCACGGCTCCGATCGGGACCTCAAATTCCCGGCCTGTCTTCAGGTCCAGCCAGACATAGTCGCCCTGAAACACATTTGAGATCAAGCATCAGAGCAATATTATTTTAGATTTGACTGAGATCCTATTATAGTTGTAAATAATATTTTGAATCAATTTTTGTCTCATTTGCATTTTCATTTTAGTTAATATTTTAGTAATTTTGTTATGTTTTTGTCATTTTTTGTAGTTTTTTAATGTTGCTAAATAGTTTATATCAATTTTTATTTCAGTTTTAGTTATTTTAGTAGTTCAAGATAAACTAAATTAAAATGAGAAATGTTGTTTACGTTTTTTGGGTTTTATGGTTTTAGTTTTAGTTAACTAATAAAAACCCTGCATCACAGAGTTTATTATTTGTAAATAACATTAGTCTGACATCATCACTTCATTCAAAACTGAAAATTGAGACACTGTGACATCATCAGTACATGATGTAACTCAAAAAATGCTGCAAACCTTTAAGTCTGATCACTTAGTAATCCTCTCCTCATCAACATTTACATGTATGCATTTAGCAGATGCTTTTATTCAAAGCAACTTACAATAGAGGAACTTCAACAAGATGCATGATTTGACGAATCATGCAGGACATCATGCACAAATTAATTCAAATGTAAATGCACCAAAATACTTCTTAAAATAATTCCAACAAGAGATACAATTTCTCCAAATCAAACAAGTCACTCATATCATATGAATAGTAAGCAACTGGCAACTCTCCACACATACCGGTAACAGAGTGCTGTGTTTGAACACAGTGTTGACATTTCGTAATAAGGCCCACTTTGCCTGATCCTTCTCGTAGAGTTCAACGTAATCCCGACGCTTGTACATCCTCACGAGATCAAACTCTAATCCATGCAAATGGCAAAACTCCAGACCGAGAACATCTAATATACCACACACACATCCACACCCTCACTTCCTCAGCAGGTGTGTGACCATTAAAACCCACCGTCCAGAGACCCAGGATATCACAAAGAAAAAAAAAAAAATGTTTCCTTCCGGTCAGACAACAGGACAAAAATAATTGCAGGGACAAAAACAGGAGTCCAAGTTGTCTGCACTACGTCCTGAAACACACAAACCTCTCAGACACCTTTAGGGCATCGTTTGCACAAAGGAAACCAAATCTGAGGCCCAAAGCTGCTCTGTGTGGATCGTTCCTCTCTGTATTTATTGCTCCATTCACTTTCTTGTCCTTTAAGTTAGTTTTTGTCTCTACTCTTTCTTGTGTATATGGTGTGCATGGTGTGTGTCCCTGTCTTTCCTGTGAGGAAGGGTTGGTCATTGCATTAGGTGTGGAGGTGGATCCCCTGTTAATATGGAGCTTTTTAATTAACTAAATATCCCAAAAGGCAAATCAATACAGGTAGAGGGAGAACCCAACACCGTTTGGCCGCAGCTGTCACGTCTGAGAAGGCAGCATTGCCAGCCAGCGTCGCTGATACAATCCTAGCAACGACACACGGCTGAATAATTCATGCCAAGACAACAACTGCATTGTTAGCTCACTCCTCCTCTCTGTCTTTCATTATCAAACCTCCTAATGGACTATCAGAGGATAAAACAAGAGCACTCTGGGTAAGTATTCATTGAAAAGCAAGACTTCGAAGTGTGCAGAAACAGAAACTAAAAAATAAAAGAGAAAATACTTTTAATTGTGAACATACAGTATAATCACAAAATAGCAAATGCTGTTAGCTATAGATCAAATGTCACCAAACCAACACGGGTTCCTATCTTGACTGCAAATAATTTCTATTAAATTGTCATGATATAATGATAAAAGGAGTTTTTATTGTTCATTTACACAGCAGCACAACTGTTTTCAACATTGATAATAATAAGAAATGTTGGTACTCATTTGTTAACATTAGTTAATGTATATTAACTAACATGAACTAACAATAAGCAATATATTTATTACTGTATTTATTAATCTTTTAATGTTAGTTAATAAAAATACTGTCGTTCATTGTTTGTTCATGTTAGTTCACAGAGCATTAACTAACGTTAACAAATACAACGTGTGATTTTAATAATGTATTAGTAAATGTTTAAATTAATATTAATTAATCTGCTGTAGAGGTATTGTTCATAGTTCTTGTTAACTAAAGTAGTTAACTAATGTTAACTAATGAAACCTTATTGTAAAGTGTTACCGAAATGTTTATTGAGCACCAAATTTTGAATTAGAATGATTTCTGAAGGATCATGATGCGACACTGAAGACTGATGACGAAAATTCAGTTTTGCATCACAGGAATAAATTACATTTTAAAATATATTAAATAGAAAAACAGTTGTTTTAAGTTGTAATAATACTTCATAATTTTACTGTATTTTTGCTCGAATAAATGGAGCCTATGTGAGCATAAAGAGACTTTTTTCTTACAGACCACAAACTTTTCAATGCTAGTGCACATATAGGCTATTCACACATGAATGTCAAACACCAAAAACAATGAATAGGCTCAATGATTTCTGTTTGTCCAACCCGCCAGGTTCACATAATGCACCAAGATTTTCAGACTTTTACTCAAAATGTGTTTTTTAATCATTTGTGATTCTCTAATGGACAAAGCTAAGGACAGCACAGGTTTTTTTTTTTTTTGACTATTTACAAGTTGTTGGGGTCGACAAATGCACTGAATGTGGCATAGACACACAACATACCATCTCCTGAAACAGCTGAGTTCAGATCATTGGAAGAACATTTAGAAACTGGACCTCTAATTAAATACCCCTACTATAGGTGCTTCTTCTATTTAACTATTGGGTGATCCAGTTCAAATGAGATGAAAACGGATAATGGTGAACATTTATAGCCGTACAGGTGTATTAGACAGCAGCGCAGGTAAATTATTCAGCAAGTGCAAACGATCAGCACGACGTTCAGTAACAACAGGAGTGACGTTTGTGTTAGTTATATAGATGCATTATCCCGACAAACAATACTGCGGTACTACTGTTGCCTATAGATGTAATGGAAACGGAGAAAATACACGGACGTGTGTCATAAAACACTCTGCAACCTAATCTGAAATACATTAGTGAGCGGCAGCACAAACAATAAAAAAGAAGCCTAGCAGCAACAGTGACCAAAAAGCCATTGAGTGTGAGCTCATATCTACACGTAAGATCGCCCCCTTTTGGCAACAACTGGTCATATGTTCTATTTTTGCATTCATGCATATGCTTTGCAAAAAGGAAAGAATTGAATTTGTGATTAGTTAAAAACATTTAGAATTGAGTCTATCCCAAGCATTATAAAGTCTAGACTTTCATATTTTCTAAGCAGTGTCAGGCAATGCAAAACTTGTTAGCACATTGACTTTTTCGGGGGAAGAACTGTTCAAATCGCTAACCCAGAATATGGCAGAATACCTTTGACATTGCAAACACGATTAATGACAATAAATCATCTTAGTCTTGGCATGAAGTTTAAAACTTGGTCTGGATTGGTATTAATTAGCATTTAAATGACAAAATTAGGCAAAGGTCAAACAAACACAGATAATTTATGCTCTAAAGGACAGCTGGTATTTCACAAACGCTGCCAAATTTCCCGCCTCAGTGCACAGTGTCATTGCCAAACTATGACATTACAGCATAATATTAATAAGACATGCCAAAGCAATTAAACCGCTTTTGCATTTAAACCATAAAACGCTCTCCTCATAAGCTGTTACTGTAAACCTGTGTAGATGTAAAGCACCTATTTATGAGGGTTATGCTGTATCTGTCCTCTCAGAACAAGACATGAAGAGAACCCGCTGCCTGGTCTTGCTCTGCATGCATGATTGCACTCACTCAGGGGGAGTGTCTGTTCTGTTGGCCCCGCCTACTTTTAATTCTCTTTGAGTGGGTGAAGAATGAAACGGATGATGTCATTGGATGGGCACTTAAAGGGTTAGTTCACCCAAAAATGAAAATTATGTCATTAATTACTCACCCTCATGTCGTTCCACACCCGTAAGACCTTCGTTCATCTTCAGAACACAAATTAAGATATTTTTGATAAAATCCGATGGCTCAGTGAGGCCTGCATCGCCAGCAATTACACTCCCTTATTCAATGCACAGAAAGCTACTAAAAACATATTTAAAACAGTTCATGTGACTACAGTCGTTTAATATAAAGCGACGAGAATACTTTATGTGCGCCAAAAATAACAAAATAGCGACTTTATTCCACAATATCTAGTGATGGGCGATTTCAAAACGATGCTTCATGAAGCTTTGAAACTTTACGAATCTTTTGTTTCGAATCAGTGGTTCAGAGCGCCAAAATCACATCAGTAAACGAGGCTTCGTTACGTCATAAGTGTTTTGAAACTTCAATGGTTCATGTGACTTTGGCAGTTTGATACGCGCTCCGAACCACTGATTCGAAACAAAAGATTCATAAAGCTTTGAAGCTTCATGAAGCAGTGTTTTGAAATCGCCCATCACTAGATATTGTTGAATAAAGTCGCTATACATGAACTGTTTTAAATACATCTTTAGTAGCTTTCTGGGCATTGAAAAAGGGAGTGTTATTGCTGGCGATGCAGGCCTCACTGAGCCATCGGATTTCATCAAAAATATCTTAATTTGTGTTCCGAAGATGAACGAAGGTCTTACGGGTGTGGAACGACACGAGGGTGAGTAATTAATGACAGAATTTTCATTTTTGGGTAAACTAACCCTGGAATATGTACCTCAGACTGGAATGCATTCATTAATCAATGCTAATTAATTAAGAGCCAGGAAAAAAGATGGTTAAAATCATTGTTGTTATTGTTAACTAAAACTATTAAAAATTGTTTTTTATTAATTGAAATAAAGCTGAAATAAAATAAAACAAATATTAAATGAAAAACTTAAACTTAGAAAAATGTAATTTATTTTATAACAAAGTACTAAAGTTACTAAAACTGAAATAAAAATAAATTACTAAAAATTAAACCAAAATTAAAATGAAAACTACAATATAAAATAAAAGCTATAAATTAATATTAGTAATTTACTATAATATTAATATTAAAATTAATAAATACTATAATAATATATAAATAAATCATATTAAAATAACACTGGTAAAAATACAGTGTAATGGAAAAACAAGGGGTTGCTCCATGAAATTCATGTAGGGTGAATCTCACAGTCGCAAAGACTGTCAAGAACAAAACCCAAAATCATAAGAAAAATATAAGAAAAAATAAATAAATTATATTTCTCCTAATAAGTAAAGCCTATAAATGAACCATTAATATTTAGTTAATTTTTTGACATTATTTTCATAGTGATTAAGCACATTTTCAGCTAAATTCTCATTCTTATCTCATACTTTTGAGTTTTTCCTCATTAATTTCAATGATAATGCTCATTAGATTACATTGTTTAAATTACATGATTTTTTAAAAGATAAACAATATAAAGGCAGTACAAGAAATACTACTGATGAATAAAGTACTTTACAATTTAAATGTATTTTCACAGAGTTACAAAAAATATGCAAAATATAATGTATTATTTTTTCCCTGTAATTTTGGGGTAAATATCATCTGGAAATGCTCTCATGAGATTCACCTTTTATGATTTCTCCCTCACAGGCAATCCTACTATTATGAAACAATACATAGCATCACTTGTTTATGCATATTAAATGTCCTATTTGCATCTAAACGCCTTTTTTATGCCTTTAATCCCCAGCCTTACCTGTACTAATGTGGGATACTTGTAACTCAGTCTGCGTGTTGTCACATCCCTTCCCTGTGCTTTGGCCCCCTTCATCTCCATTACAACCCCATTCCAAACACACAGTCCTGTTACGGCATCTGCTGACCGCTAACCTCTCGTTTCAGTCTGTGTTCTTTAAGGTGACATAAATGACCACAAGTGTTCGTTCCACTGTGACATACAGAGGCGAGATCCCTCATATGATTCCCCCTGTGAATTTATCAACCCATGAATGACCACATCCTTGTCCTAAAAATGAGGTCCTGTCAGCAGCAATTAGAGACACAGAAAGGCAGATGAGATGAGTTTTGTGTTCTGTGTTCATGAGGTTTGCACTGCACTGACAGATCCTACAGACATAGAGCCAATGGACCAGCAAGTTTCCAAAATAACCTACAATAACCCTGCAGAAATAACCCTTGTTACTACAGCTGTGTTTACAAGTACACTGGCCATGATGGACAGAGATTTTTAGATGTCAAAGTACTGTATATAGCGCAAACCAAACATTTAACACTGTGTTTGCACAAACATATATTGTAAATAATTATAGACTTGTAAAAAATTAAGAATTGTAAGACTGGGGCTAGTTGTCACACAGAGATGTTGTTACAATACAAGGTCTAAAAGTTAAAAAAAAAAAAATTAAGTATCTTTTTCAGTCAAAAACAAATGCTTGTATTCTCTAACAGTGCTCTTGTATGTACATATTTTGTACATGTACAAAAAAAAAAAAAATCCATGAACACTTTTGTAATAGCTATAATAAAAACAACACCTTATGCTCTAAAGGACACCTTATGTAGCCCCGCCCTTTTTCAGCTCTGCGCTCGTTGTGTTCTGTCTTCCGGTTTGTATTTCCACAGCATGAAGGTAAGATCTTACGGATTTATAAATGAACATCTCATTTTAAAATCTTCCGTGTCTACTGACATTTGTTATGACATCTGCTTCAAACACTGCAATGCTCATGATAACTTTTGTTAACTCTACAATAAGTAAATCCACTTCACCTGCTAATTACTTTTCGACAGCGACGCCATAGAAATATACAGAGCTACCACAAAAACAGAAGTTCAAATACAAAATTCTAAAGAGGGCTGCACACTTGTTTCTCTCAGAGGTTCTCTGGCGCATAAGGTCTATAATGAAGAAAAGGTTTGAACTGTTTTCTCAGGACAATGGTAATTTTTTCATAAATGTCAGATGGGGCAAGTTGTCACATTTGTTTTATATTTTGTTATTTCATACAATTTATTAATTTACATTTTCTGTTAGCCACAACAATGGACAATTGTTAAAAAACATTTATTTATTTACACCCTGAAAAATGCTGGGTTGTTTTAATCCAAAATTTTGTCAAATATGGACAAACCCAACCGTTGGGTTAAAATTTTAATTTGAAAATGTAACCCAGTGGTTGGGTTTGTCCATTTTTGACCAGAGTCTGGGTTGAAACAACCCAGCATTTTTTAGAGTCTACTTTTTATTCATTTATTTAACCTTTTTCATTTTTCTTTTCAATTTTTCATGTTTAATGAATTGGTTTTACTATCTTCTTCTCAAATTACTCAAATTAGCATAAATAAACAGCAGGTATAAGGTGACAACTTACAACTTATAACAATATGCCCTATGGAGCAAAGGTTTCTTTTTCTTTTTTAGTCCTGGTCCTTAGCAGTGGAAAATGTTTTTTAAAGCTGCAGTCCGTAAGTTTTGCCTCTTTGTCGCCATCTCTGTTTGAAACCTGCAATTGCAGTTATTTGTGGAATTATCATCTTTACGTGGGTTGTGCATCGGCACGGCTCCTCAGCGCGGATGAATCTAATGTTTGCTGTCAGTCACCACACCGGTGTGGATACTGTACTTCAGAATCACAGATTCTACGTCTTGGAAGTATGACCAAAATAAGAATTTTTCTCAGTTTGACCAACTGAGAAAAAAAAGCATTAAAATAAATTGCGCTAATGGTGATTAAATCTAATGATTGCTTAGCTCATATCACATCAAACCGTGCAAATTATTATTATTGTTATACTTTGTTCTCAAATTGTTAATGTTAACAACATCAGCATTGCGTGACTATGTGTATTTAGTGTGTATTAGCGTTACCTGTAGATTTCAATTTCTGTAGCCACTCCGCAGTCCGAAGTCTTTTGCTTTTGACTACGGGTGAATCTCCAGTTGTCACTGATGATTGTCATTTGGACCTTTCTGGATTACAATCCGCCATCAAAATGATAAGTTTAATTATTCCAGCTGCTGTGAGAAAAGGCTATAAATGGTCCACATGCCGTATAGTCTACTAGCTGGGACACTACTTCTTCATGCAAACAGACGTGACGTAATGACGCAAAGACGAACGGCTGCATGCTCTAATTTCCCGCAGAAACCTACCAGTACCGATTTTATTATAAAACATTATTACAAGCTTACCATTGTGAATCAGGCTAAGGTAAGGAGATAGTTTTGAACACTGGCTGGTTATGTACTTGCTCAAAAATTGATTTTGGATAATTTTTAACCAAAAAAAGTTACAGACTGCAGCTTTAAAAAACATTAAGGTTACTTAAATCTTTAAGGTTTGTGTTTATATAGAAACTGGCCTTAAAAAATAAGCCAACTCTGAGAAGTATCGCAGTAAAAAAGTGTGACAACTGGCCCCGGACTCGCCTGCACCACTGTTTTGTACAGCTGAGCAACTGCATGATGTTCAGCACCGGTACTGAGATTCAGGCTTTGAACTGGAGAACATAATCTGTCATTTATCATAACATTAGAGGGTCTTTAGAAACAATGTTCATTGTGGAAAACAACACAGTCTCAACTCGAAGGGATCCAGACATGCAAACAACTTCTTTAATTAGAAGAGCTCTAAAGAAGTAAAAGAGACAAAGAGCAGAAATCTAAATTCAAAACACGCTGAAAAAACAATGCAGATTGACATATTAATGAGGGCAGAGGTAGCGTATGTGGTACTGAGACCCTGATCAGATTAGAGATAATTAGTTAACAGCATTTACGTTTCTGCTCCACTGAAGCAGCTTTATTTCTGGACCGAGTGTTTACATGTGTCTCAATGTCAAACCAGTGATGTTCCCAACTGACCTCTACAGGTACCAAAGAACAACACACATTCACAGCCAGCATGGCACTAGTTAACACTTGTTAAATAAAACAAATTATTACTTTTGAATCTTTAAAACATGTAATTATTTAAAGGTGACCTACTATGCCTCTTTTTACAAGATGTAATATAAGTCTCTGGTGTCCCCAGAATGTGTCTGTGAAGTTTCAGCTCAAAATACCCCAAAGATCATTTAGGCCTATACCATGTTGTAAATGCCCATTTTTGAGTGGAAGCAAAAACATGCTGTTTTCGTGCATGTATCTTTAAATGCAAATGAGCTGCTGCTCCCCACCCCCCTATCCAGAATAGTGCTATGCCTTGTGCCTCGGATACTCTGCCAAAAACTAAACATAATCTCTATCGCGACCACGCTCAAAGTTTATCATTTGCATGCGTTTAATTTTGCATAATAGGTCCCCTTTTTTCCTCATACAATTAAAGAAATTATTCCAAATGGACACTATTACACATGTGGTCCTGAGAGTTTGACCCTGTGTGGCTCATGACACATTCAGTGTTTATGAAGAATGTTTGTGTACCTGCTGTAGAATGACCATGACTGTGCTGTTTGTGTTTCCTCCTGGACATCAGACGTCGCCACACGAGACCCTGAGAAAGAGCCACACATCAAGATTAGTGCTACACAAAACTATAATACAGTATGTGCTTATTATAGCCTGTTAAAATAATCAAGAAGATATACAAATCTGCAAACTTTCTTTTAAGTAGCCGCAGAGCTCATGTGTCATCATAATACCCATAAAATGCTTATGCGTGACACAAACAGTACTTTTACTCTACACTTTTATTTTAAATTAAAATTAATTAATTAATATACTATTTGTTTCCTCAGTTTGTACAATCTATCTATTTGTATAATCTATCTATTTAAAATTAAAATTACCCTTGCTTTATTTTATTTGTCTATATATGTTTACTCAATTTGTACAATAATTATTACTTTAATTTTACTTGTTGCTTTGTCAACACAGAAAGAAAGAAAGAAAGAAAGAAAGAAAGATTATGGATATTTTTAACCCTAACCAGCTACAACTTATTTTACATTTCTCACCATTTTTAATAATCTTTAGCTGTTTTATTATATAAATATGACAAAAAGTACAAATATTGCAAATAGTCTTTCAATTAATATGAGGTCATAAGCCTGCATGTATAAAAATGATGTATATTAATAAGTATATTAATGTGAATATTAATATTAATAGCAAAAATGTTTAGATGGACTGCAACATGGCAACTACTCATACAGTTTTTGTCTTGCACATTAAATTGAAATTTAATATTTAACACTGAAAGTCAGATAAACATACACAGATGAATATTAAGTCGGCAAGAAAGGGGGTTAATAAAGGCCTTCTGAAGCGAACCAATGCATTTGTGTAAGAAAAATATCCATATTTAACAAGCTATAAGGTAAAATATCTAGCTTCTGCCAGACTGCCTTCAGTATTCAAGTTATGAAGAAAGTGTAACGCCTACACTACGTCCTACACCTTCCAAAAAAGGCACAAATGATGCGACATCAGTTACGCTTTCTTCCTAAGTTGAATACGGAAGGCGGTCTGGTGGAAGCTAGATATTTTATTTTGTAACTTGTTAAATATGGATATTTTTCTTACAAAAACGCATTGCTTCACTTCAGAAGGCCTTTATTAACTCCCCGGAGCCGTGTGGAGTACGTTTTTGCTTTGGATGGATGCACTGTCTTCAGCTTATACTCGTTGGTCCCGTTCACTGCCATTATAAAGCTTGGATGCATCAGGATATTTATTAATATAACTCAGATTGTGTTCATCAGAAAGAAGAAAGTCATATACACCTAGGATGGTTTGAGGGTGAGTAAAGCTTTGGGTAATTTTCATTTTAAAGTGAACTAATCCTTTAATATTATGCCTAAAAAGTGTTTACAAAAATCACTATTAATAAGGATTGATCTCAGTCTTTAAATGTAAGCTATTTAAAGTGTACCTAAAGTATACTTGCAATAGTTCCATTTTAGCACAATCAAATATACTTAAGTATATTTTTGGTTGGACTTCAGCACTACTTACGCACAATTAAAGTGCATTAAGTACAAAATTAGTTGTTCCAATTCAGTAGATTTTAAGTATACCAGTTTAGTATATCAAAAGTACAACTGCAGGGTATTTTTATTTAGCACATAAATATGTAAATGTAGTATACTTAGCACAAAATAAATGCATTTCAAATACATTTTAGTATTTTTTATTTTTTTCACTAGGGAAGTTATTTTGATTAAAGATTATGAGGGCACGGATAAATCATTTATAATAAATATTGCAACATTAAAAATAAATGTAAAAACAAGAATTAGCCATTTAGATTTCATGGTGACTTTAAGTCTCTCGGTACTAGACTCTCAGGTCTGGTTTGTGTTTCGTCATTTACTGCAGTCATGCTGATTTAATGACTGTTATTCAATGGGACACACAACACTGAAATACAAGCAGACACACACACACACACACACACACACACACACACACACACACACACACACACACACAACACACAACACCTCTGCTGACATTTAGCTTTTAAGAACCTGGTGAACAGAAACAAATAATAACCATATCAAAAGCAAGAGTAGTAAATTAAAGTGCATAAAAAAGGAAAAAAGTTAAAACAAACAAGACTACAGATGCTGTAAAAATTCTCATGCTAAATTATTCAGCTGTGGGCGATCTGCTTCACATTTCCTCTATTTAACTTCCCTTTGACAACACCTGACCTATGACCTCCTGATAAACATGATCGCTTTAACCCATCTTCATGAAGACAGAACAATCTATCTATCTATCTATCTATCTATCTATCTATCTATCTATCTATCTATCTATCTATTTTAAGTAACTAAAATGTTTTAGTTAACCCTGGTCCAGACCTGTAAGTCTAGCTGGTTAATCTGGGCCGGACACGCAGGGGCGAGCAGGATAAATGTGCTGAACAGAGCATCATGCACATGGACATTAATATTTTACTGCTAATTAAACCAGCTGACGTCTGGGAATAAAGACTCTGGATGCACAGGAGAGGAGGAAGAGCCGGGAAAGGGGCTAAACAGACTAATAAATACGGGACAGGGTCTGTGTGTTGAAGAGCCGTCCACACATTTCTTTTCATTTCCCCTCACAAAAGTACTATGGTGATACCGTGGTATCAAATATCAAGGTACTGTGATATGTACCATAGAAGTGAATGATAATCATATTCATGCACCACAGTATTTACATTTGAACTAGAAAACAATAGAGGGGTGTCTATTATTTTTCTAATTGACTGAACTTCCTTAAAGGTTCCTCTCTGATTACATCAGGGTTGTGTTATACATTCATTAAAACCACTACAACGATGCCACGTAAACCAATTTATCAACACAAATCCAACTAACTAATCAATTAATCATTTCAAACTATGACCTTCAAACATAAAACAAGTCTGCATTTGACTGCTGATGAATTTATAAATAAGCTAAAAGAGCAAACATGTCGAAAACTCCCTGTAAAATGAGTTTTACTGTCATTAACATTAAAAATCACTCATGGTGCCTCCTACTGAGACGGAGGTCTTCTTGTTTCAAGCACAGGATATGTTTAAAACATGCTCAATAGCATGTACTGTAGGGATCAGGCCAAATTAAGAACTTCTTAGTCCAAAATCCACAGGGTGCCAATCTGATTTCTGTTCTGACCAACGACAGGACAGATTCAAGTGGCCAAATAAAAATCTCGACGCCCAAAATACCTATAAAGGACTATTTTTAGACGCACAGCTTATCTTTAGATTTATCTTTCACAGTTAATGTAACAAGTTCTGTGAGGTTTCACAGACTGGTAGATCAACAGCAAATAACACTCTAAACACAGAATTTACACTGCAAACAGTGGATTTCTTATGACACGTTTTATATAGTCTACTGGCTTCAAATATCAATGCATAATTAATTAGATGTTGCTGTCATTTTTTGGCAAAAAAACTCAACTGGAGAGCAAAATCTGACAAGCCAGAGGCCAAACTAAATGCTGAAAAGCAAGAAAAACATGCAAACCTCCATGAAATCTGTGTCTCGTCCTTGAGAAGACACTGTAATTTAGCATACATCAGATAAAACACTCCAATTTCACTGCGTACAGTCATCTCTACAAATCTAAGAAACACAAACTGTTTGTAAAGGCCGTGATAGTGAGTTCCAGAATGTTTTGGGAATAATGCCGTTTTTTGTATTAAGAAAAAAAAACATTATTGGACATTATTAAATGTAATTACTACATTGTGTTATTCACAGATTTACTGATCCATAAACATGTATATAGCAGCACTAACAGAAAAGTACCATGTTTTTGGACATGTACAAGGGAATTACCATGGTTTTCTTTTAAGTACCTTGACTTGGGAGTATAGTTTGAATATAAAATGATATAAAAATGGTAATTATTCAGTACATATATAATGAATATAATGAATGAACAAATAAACAAACATACAAACAAACAATAGAAAATGCTTTCAGTAACAAGATTTAAACCTACATGAAGAACCAAACACTGGCCACTCACCACAACGCAGGAAAGACTCTCTTCTGTAGGTTTCCAGACATCCACACAGGTGCGTCAGATGAAGAATGACTGGAAGAGGAGCACAGGCCTGTTGTGTCACCTTCTGAGTGTGACACCTGCCTCCGCTGCTGTATGAGAGGTTACACACTCTCCTCTCATTCACGGTCACTGATCCTTCACGGGGAGGGAGGAGTCAGGACAGACAACGACGTAATGAGTGACAGGAGGGAGCAGGCGGCTCAGCGGGGGGGGGGCAGAGAGGTTATACACACACGCAATCTTTCATACGAAACATTCTCAAGACATGTAAGAGATACACTAAATAAAAAGATGTCCAACAATCAAACTCTCAATGCAAATGAACAGCCAGTATTATACAAGTGACTGTATTATTGATTAAAAGGTCACTGCTTTCCGGGCCATTTGATTTGTGATCTGAAGTTTACTGCAATGAAAGCAGGAGATGACAAGTTGATTCTCCAGAATGGCTCTGATAACACAAGTCTGTTGTGGTACATTTACAGAGATGTGCATGCTTTTTTGTGCAAGTCTGCCATATTCATTACTTTGTAAACAAGGAGTTGTAAAAATAAGGAAAACAATCATTACAAACAAGTCAAGTCCAAGATATACAGTATCTCACAGAAGTGAGTACACCCCTCACATTTTTGTAAATATTTTATTATATCTTTTCATGTGACAACACTGAAGAAATGACACTTTGCTACAATGTAAAGTAGTGAGTGTACAGCTTGTATAACAGTGTAAATTTGCTGTCCTCTCAAAATAACTCAACACACAGCCATTAATGTCTAAACCGCTGGCCACAAAAGTGAGTACACCCCTAAGTGAAAATTTTCTCTCCCCGGTGTCATGTGACTCGTTAGTGTTACAAGGTCTCAGGTGTGAATGGGGAGCAGGTGTGTTAAATTTGGTGTTATCGCTCTCACTCTCTCATACTGGTCACTGGAAGTTCAACATGGCACCTCATGGCAAAGAACTCTCTGAGGATCTGAAAAAAAGAATTGTTGCTCTACATAAAGATGGCATATGCTATAAGAAGATTGCTAACACCCTGAAACTGAGCTGCAGCACAGTGGCCAAGACCATACAGCGGTTTAACAGGACAGGTTCCACTCAGAACAGGCCTCGCCATGGTCGACCAAAGAAGTTGAGTGCATGTGCTCAGCATCATATCCAGAGGTTGTGTTTGGGAAATAGACGTATGAGTGCTGCCAGCATTGCTGCAGAGGTTGAAGGGGTGGGGGGTCAGCCTGTCAGTGATCAGACCATACGCTGCACACTGCATCAAATTGGTCTGCATGGCTGTCATTCCAGAAGGAAGCTTCTTCTAAAGATGATGCACAAGAAAGCCCGCAAACAGTTTGCTGGAGACAAGCAGACTAAGGACATGGATTACTGGAACCATGTCCTGTGGTCTGATGAGACCAAGATAAACTTATTTGGTTCAGATGGTGTCAAGCGTGTGTGGCGGCAACCAGGTGAGGAGTACAAAGACAAGTGTGTCTTGCCTACAGTCAAGCATTGTGGTGGGAGTGTCATGGTCTGAGGCTGCATGAGTGCTGCCGGCACTGGGGAGCTACAGTTCATTGAGGGAACCATGAATGCCACCATGTACTGTGACATACTGAAGCAGAGCATGATCCCCTCCCTTCGGAGACTGGGCCGCAGGGCAGTATTCCAACATGATAATGACCTCAAACACACCTCCAAGACGACCACTGCCTTGCTAAAGAAGCTGAGGGTAAAGGTGATGGACTGGCCAAGCATGTCTCCAGACCTAAACCCTATTGAGCATCTGTGGGGCATCCTCAAACGGAAGGTGGAGGAGCGCAAGGTCTCCAACATCCACCAGCTCCGTGATGTCAAAGAGGACTCCAGTGGCAACCTGTGAAGCTCTGGTGAACTCCGTGCCCAAGAGGGTCAAGGCAGTGCTGGAAAATAATGGTGGCCACACAAAATATTGACACTTTGGGCCCAATTTGGACATTTTCACTTAGGGGTGTACTCACTTTTGTGGCCAGTGGTTTAGACATTAATGGCTGTGTGTTGAGTTATTTTGAGGGGACAGCAAATTTACACTGTTATACAAGCTGTACACTCACTACTTTACATTGTAGCAAAGTGTCATTTCTTCAGTGTTGTCACATGAAAAGATATAATAAAATATTTACAAAAATGTGAGGGGTGTACTCACTTCTGTGAGATACTGTACTACCGATCAAAGGTTTGGAATAGTTTTTTTTCTTTAATATTTTTGAAAGAAATCTCATGTTCACCAAGGCAACATTTATTTAATCAAAAATACAGTAAATACAATTTACCATAACTGTAATTCCTGTGTTGCAAAGCTGAATTTTCAGTATAATTTCTCCAGTCTTCAGTGGCACATGATTTGCCAGAAATAATTTAAAATCATTAAAAATATCTTAATTATTCCAAACTTTTGAATGGTAGTGTATGGTTACAAAACAGTACAAATGATTAAGTATATATATGTGTATGTGTGTGTGTGTAACAGGTCTTGAAAAAAACATTTTAAAAAACCCTGTTCAAAACTTGAGCATGAACAAAAATTACAGGCAAATAACTGAACATTCAATTAAACTTTATTTCATTGTGTGAAATAGTGAGAAAAACACAATCAAAATATACAAAAAAACAAAACAAAAAAACACCACAGATTATGGCTAATCTTTGGCTATTTTACCCATTCTGATAAGGCACATCTATTCATCTGTAAACAGACAACAGGCACTGCACGGAAAGAAATGGTAAAACTTAAAGTAAGACAAAAAATGAAAATAATTCATAGTGATTGTAAAATGGCACAGTTGTAAAAAAGTATCTTGGCATTTTGTATCAAAGGGAAAAACAGAGGAGAATTTTTGAATTTGGCTTTATGATAACATTTTAGTTTTATTTTAGTAGTTTGTTTATGACTCATTAGTGTGTGAAGAGGTATAAAATGACAAAATCTAAATATTTATATAATGTGTAATAAATATATATTTAAACAAAAAATATAAGTACATTAGTTTTGCATGTTACCTTTTGAAAGACAATTAAAACAAGAAAAAAAAGGCAAAAACCCACAAGCTGAGAGTGATGTGCTCCTCCCTTTCTGATGACATACTGACACCTGGTGGTTATAATTGGTCTTTACACTGTGTAGATAACCTCTCAAGTGGTGGATAACACATCATATTGTAAACAATATTTATAGGAGAATATTTGTTTAAAATCATAAGGAACAGCTCTGTTTGGCTCTAAAACAGATTTATACGCATTATACATTGGCTGTTCGTTAAACGGATACTTTCACGTGTCTGTCTGATACCTTCACTTTGAAGACCATGTTAAACATAAATCCTGGATTCTGGTAAACACTGGATAAAACACTACATAATTTGGAGAAATGGTTCCTTTCACAAAAGCTTGACAAACTTGGCACAGCTTCATAAAAATCAACACACGAGTATGGTTAACATTTGAAGGAGAAAAATACATAAAAGAAATGTCCTCCTTATTTAAACATTTAGTGTAAACAGAGATTAAACAGAAAGTCCTTTACCTTCCGTTACTGATTGTTTGGTCAAATTACATCAACATACAAATATAAAACTTAAATTCATTACTACATATCTGAACTAGCTTACCTGAATAGTTATGAGTGGTATTAGATAAATGCATATACAGCATGCTATTTCATATACTGATATAGATGCATGTCCTATAATATCCAGATATATATATATATAAATTTCCAAGACAGACAATGGGAAGCACATAATACCAGAAAATTACAGCTTTAAGGCGTAAAAAGTGCTTGTAAACAACTACATTTTGCTTCCAAGAAACATTCCCAAAAGAAAAAAAACCATGTAAATATAAGTAATACACCACATTACAGTACTGTACGATTTACCACAGGAACAGCGTTAACGTGAGTGACGTTAGATGTTGGTCAAGACGTCGCTGGTAATGAGGCTCACTGAGACGAGACCCGGGAGGTCATTGTTCTGCCGGTTTCCTTTGTCCCGCAGGTGAAGTGTGTGAAGCTGCTGCAGGTCAGACAGGTCACCGTTCAAGGTCGCCTGACCCATGAAAGAGTCCTTCAGAAGGTTCTTGTTGTAGATCTGATTGACACAACAAAAAGGTAAACAAATACTTGAGGCTAATTGGCAGATTACAGAGGGGAACACAACGGAATTGATTCATCATGACAATAGCTGTTTTCATCCACCTATTTTTATGTGAATTTTGGAATATCACAAACACTGGATAAAAACGGCAAGATGCACATAAATTCTAAAAATGCACATAAAAAAACGTATGCGCTCAATGGGGGCTAATCATTTTTTTATCCAATAAGAAGATGTGTGCATAAACGAAGATGGAAACAATTATCAAATAAAATAAATCTCTCGATGTACAACAAAAACTCACAGAACTTTGCCTCAACAGAGAATGTGATTGGATAACCAGTGGACCAATCGCATCACACAATGCCTGAGCCAAAGTCTGTCATGAGAACGATTTGGTTTAATTCCCTTCCAGAACTGTTTCATATGATTGCGAAAAACCAGGCATCTGAACACAAGATAACATGACAGCTTCTATTGCGTATTTATGATGCAGGAAAAAAGAGCCACAGTGGCTTTCCCAATTGCGCCAACTTCCATTTTTTATTAGATATTTTGAGCCAATTTCCCAGGAAGTGTTGATTTTGTTCTCTTGATCAATCGATGGGATTGAAACGGTGTTTCATTCACAAATGTTTTATGCTATTTTCCAAATTTCCAAAGTTAAATTCGCAACTTTGGATGGAAACAGCTACAAATGATTCCTAAAAGACCATCACCTGAATGCGGATCGGCTCTTTCGGCTTCTTCCTGTAGAAAACAGCCTTCACGTCAAAGTCTGGGCTCTGTGTGTCTTTGTGTACCGAAGAACGAACCTTCTCTCCCTCACAGCTGATGATGACGTACGGGTCAGACGCTGAAACAACAGGAAAATCAGCCATTCAAAAACATCAAACTACTTTTGGGTCATTTTTTTCAAAAATACAAGATCTGAATGCACTTATTTTCAGTTATAAGCATGTTGGTAACTGTCTTATTAAAAAGCTAAAATTCTTAAAATAAATATAGTAAAAGTAGTTTGGCATTGTGTTGTCATGTGACATGCAAATCCAGAAGTAGGAAATGACATCACAGAGCACAGAGTCATATGACTATGTGTCAAAGTTTCTTAAAATATCAGATAATTTGATCTTTTATGGTATCTCAAGATTAGTTCAAGTTGTAAAATGGTATAATTAAAAAATCATATTTAAAAAAAAATTAAAGCCACGTAAATACAATAAAATTATTTATAATAATATAAATTTGACAGATTAAAGCATGTACACTACCACTCAAATGTTTTTGAAGGGAAAAAAAAAATGTTCTTTTGCACTTTCTATTCATCATTAGAATCCTGAACAAAACTTATCAGTTTCCATAAAAATATGAAGCAGCACAACAAAAAACAAACAAAAAAAAAAACCATTAAAAATCTTACATACCCCAGGCATTTGAGTGCTAGTGTACAGTGACATGCATTTAAGTTGTCAGAAAAATATTTTATTGTTTAATTGGTAGTTTGCAAGACACTGTTATCCAGAGCATTTCTACAAGGGGTATTGTGTACAAAAACAGAGAGAACATGACATTACTTACATCCATCTGTGTCCTGAGCCTTGAGTCCGTCTGCTCTGTGGACGTACACCTGTGTGACCAGCTTTGGATACCCACAACACCCCGTCCAACACGTCTGGGGCGGCTCGTCTATTGTCAGCTCCCTTAAAACCACACAATCTTCATCGATACATTCATTATCCATAATGCAAAAAGAAAAGAATGTATAATATATTATGTATTACTTGCAGTTTGAAGGTACATCCGTAAAGATACGCAACAGGAAGTCTCCCTGCAGGCGGGGGTCAAAGGTCGTGGGAATGATGACATAGCGGCCCTCCTTCAGGTCTTTGCGCAGAAAGATGCTGCGGGAGTTAATGTAGATGGAGCTGCCCACCGTTTTCTGAATGGCATGCATGCGGTATATCCGGTTGAGCTCGACCTATCAGAGAACACATCTAGGTGACCGATCAATCAATATTCCTTTGTGTGCATGTGTACAAACTCCTAATGTCTTTTTCCCATTGCTGTCACCTGATGGAGTTTGGGTTCCTTGCCACTGTCACCTTTCTGCTTGCTTAGTTGGGGTTTAAAAGACTTCAAATTCAGTAATATTATCACTTTGACTGCACTGACACTATTGGATGAGAACAAAACTTGAAAAGTGAATTGAGCTAAATAATGACACTAATTTTGCAACATCAACACTGTTATTGAACTGAATTTAATCTACATTAGCTGTTTCTCCATCCAAAGCTGCAAATTTAACGTAATTGCAAAATTATAATATTGCAGATTTGCGAATAAAGCACCGTTTCCAACACGTTCAAGAGAACAAAATTGTCACTTCCTCGGAAATTGGCACAAAATATCTGTAATAAAAAAAGTTTCTGCAGTTGGGAAAGCCATTGTGTCTTAATTTTTGCATATCATTAAATATTTGCGCCTCAGAGCATGCTGACGAAACGCTGTCTTGTTATCTTGCATTCGGATGCCTGGTGTTTGGGAATGCATAATGTGAGATAGTTCTGGGATGTCATTATACCAAATCTTTCTGATGCCAGACTTTGGCTTAGGCATTTCAGAATGACCAAACCAACATTTGAGATGCTGAGCGATGCAATTGGTCCACTGGTTAGTCCAGTTATCCAATCACATCCTCTGTTGAGGCAAAATCCTGAGAGTTTTTGTTGCGCATCGAGGGATTTATTCTGTAAATTGTATTTCCATCATAGTTTATGTGCATGTCTTCTTATTGGATAAAAAAAAAAAAAAAAAAATGATCCGCCTCAATTGAGTTTTTTTTTTTTTGCACATTTTTAAAATGTATGCGCATCTTGGTGTTTCTATCCAGTGTTTTTTATGTGATATCCCAAAATTTGCATAAAATAGGTGGATGGCAACATAGCTATTGAACAGACTCGAGTCGAATAATTATTTATTATTGTCTTCTGTAGAGCTGCTTATAGTCGAATTGAACTTGTTTCATAATTGATGAACTTTACACTGTTATTGAACTAAATAGATTTAACATTTATTTATTTATTTATCCTTAATTTAACCAGGAGAATCCCACTGAGATTTGACATCTATTTTTCCAGAGAGTCCTGGTCAAGACGGCAGCACAAAGTTTCACAAGATAACAGTATGACAAATACACATATAAGGTCAATAAATAAAGTCAAATCAAGAAAAACAATTACAGGTCTTCTTCACAACAGTTTGCAAAAGACATTTAAAAGTATTCAAAGGTGGAAGTACATCAAGCCTGAGTACATTTTGCAGTTCATTCCAAACCCAAGGAACATGAAAAGCAAATTTACCAAATTCCGAGTACACCCTTGAGACTTTCAGACAAATCTAAGATATGGATCTAGTGCAATAACTACTTGTATAAAGGTTAAAAGCTAAGTGTCTTTCGATAAATATATGCATATGAAATGTTCTCTTATGACGAAGCTACGAATTTGTATAAAATACAGTGATGCGTACGTGACTCTGCACCAAAAAAACCAAAAAAAAACAAAACGTAATGCTGAATGATAAACGGAGTCTAATTTCCTAAGAAGAGATGCAGCTGAATGCATATATATATATATATATATATATATATATATATATATATATTATATATATTATATTATATATATATATATATATATATATATATATATAAAAAAGATCACCATTATCAATTATAGATAAAAAGGTACTCTCTACAATTTTCTTTCTAACCCCATAAGGGAAACATTTTTTAAACATAAGGTAAACATTTAGGCCTAAGCTTCTTCAACAAGTTATCAATGTGTATGTTAAAAGCTAATCTTACGTCAAGCCATATACCTAACTCTTTCAATAGATATACCGCCACATCCGTTATATTAGAATGAGCGTGACTAAAAATCATATACATTGCACTGACTCAACCTGAATATTGTCTTTTTAGAGCTGCTTTATGGCAGAATTTGAATTTGTGCTATTTTCCTGTGCTATTTGAATTTGTGCTATTTTGTGCTATTTATTTTATGCTGCTATTTTCCTGTATGACTGTTATGAAGCTGCTTTGAAATTCTGTATTGTATAAAGCGCTATATAAATAAAGGTGACTTGACTTGACATACCTTTTGGATATCAAAGCCGATGGCCATATTCTCTCCTTTGCCTTCTTTGGAAGCTTGAGCTCTCTTGTCCTGCTGCTGTAGGCAGATCAAAACTTCATCCTCTGGCTTTGTCACGTCAAACACGTACTGAAAAACACAGTGACATGCTCTTCAGTACGCAACACATCTACACAACAACACTCACTTATGAATGAGTGTCGCACCTGTGGGTTCTGGAGGAACGTGGCTTTGTGGTTAATGCAGCCTCCAGATCGGTTCCTTAAAGGGTCGTCGTGGTGACACCAGGAGCCTCGCATCACTTCCTCATCCCAGGTCTTGTGGATGCTCAAGTACGACGTATTAATCAAGCGGCACAGAATCAGGTCTGTGAAATACTTAGAGAAGTCATCAAAATTCATCCTGAGAGAGGAAAGACAGCAGGACGATAAAGAAAGGTCATCAAAAGAAAGGTTTTGAGGAGTTTCAGTTTGAGTCAACGAGTTAATTCTAAAGTAAAAGGCTGCATACTTTACATACATATAATTCAACTTTAAATGAAAGTTAAACTCTATATAGTATAGCACCTGTGGCATGCTGTTGATTATCACAGAAAATATCAACTTGTCACCTATTTTGGAAATAAAATTAATTAATTAAATAAAATAATTAAAAAATGATTAAATGAATGAATCAATAAATAAATTAAATAGGATATTACAACAGAATAAACAATAAAATACACATTGTTTTGAAAAGTTTATACACAAAACATTATGCATGTTCAAATATGACTAATGTAATAAAATTAACTTATGTGTAAAAAGATACATGCAATACTACTTGCTGTAAAAAATATTTTTGAAAGTTGGAAATTGAGTAAATTTTAAAAGAAAATATTATTTCAGTCTTTCTACTTCAAAAATTCACATTTCATTTAATGTGTTACCATTTCTTTGTAAATATTTGTGAAATTTACTAACAATTTCACTACATTTTTTCAGTGCTCCTGTCATGACCATGTAAACCCAGTAACTTTCATATGATACGTGCAAAGATGCCAGAAAAGGAGGATAATTTTTGCACTGAAGAATTAGCGTAAATGCTTTAACAAAATACAAGCTTCACGTTTCTGCTTTTAAATCCTTTTTAATGCTCTACTGACAAGCTGAAAGATGCTAAATTATTTTCTGTGGTAAATGACACCATGTCACAGATAGAGCTGAAGTTGGTGAAACACAGCAAAACCAGTCCAGATATTAATCTCACCAGAACTCGCCATCATCCTCCACGGTCACACCCAGCCGCTCTCGCTCACTCTTACTGACTCTCTTCCACTCCTCTGAGCTACAGACACACAGAGATGGATTCAGAAAAAACATAATAGTGCGGCAATTCAATTTCGACTGTAAAAAAAGAATAATAATAAATAATAACTGACAAATATGCCTGCTAATGGCGCATTTCACCAATGGCTCTGGTAACTGAAAATGTTGGTTTTCGAATTTTTGAAACTTTCATTTTGACACCAGTTATTGTTTGATCCCAGATTAATTTTGGTGAAAAAAAAAAAAAAAAAAATGCCTGTGGCAAGGAATTAAGAATTAATTCCCTCGTTTTATTAATTTGTTCCCTTGTTTTAGTAAATTGTAGCCACATTGTAATAATTCGTTCCTTTGTTTTATTTAATCAAAACGAGCGAATGAATTAGTACAAAGTGGCCACTAAAAAGTATGAATGAATGTAAAAATGTATGACTGTCCCTCCCACATGAAAATGTATTTAGTATGTATTCTAAATGTAAACTCAAATAACTCTGTACTACATTAAAATAGAATTATTTTAATGGATTGGCAATGTAAGCATGATAAAAATAAAAAAAAATAAAAAATATGTAAATACATTAATATGGCATTAAAGGGTTAGTTCACCCAAAAATGAAAATTCTGTCATTAATTACTCACCCTCATGTCGTTCCAAACCCGTAAGACCTTCGTTTATCTTCGGAACACAAATTAAGATATTTTTGATGAAATCCGAGAGGTTTTTTTTTTATCTCCCATAGAAAGCAACGTAGTTACCGTCATTCAAGATCCAGAAAAGCAGTAAAAACATTGTTAAAATAGTCCATGTGACTACAGTGGTTCAAACTTAATGTCATGAAGCGACTAGAATACTTTTTGTGTGCAAAAACAGAACAAAAATAACGACTTTATTCAATAACACGTTCCGAAGATGAACAAAGGTCTTATGGGTTTGGAACGACATGAGGGTGAGTAATTAATGACAGAAATTTCATTTTTGGGTGAACTAACCCTTTAAATGCATGTTATTAGGTCCCAGCACCATCTTTCTGTCCAACAAAGGGTTTTTGATTTAGGGCATTCACGCTCACATTTAAATCTAGTTTTCACTCCCAAAACCTTGCAATGTGAACATGGTCAGTATAAACTCAAAGACAATTGTTGTATTAGCATGAACATAAAATTATTTAGTGCACCTTCACAATGCTGAAATACGACACCTGATGTTCAGTTTGTCCTCCAGTAGGAGGCAGCATGAGCACACAAATACACAGAGCATATAAAACACTCACAATCTTCGGTTTGAAACAAAGCGTCTCTGTGTCAGCACATTTCCTGTTTTTTCCATAGCTTCCTTTTTTTTTTTTTTTTTTTTTTTTTACATGGTTGCCTCATGCATTATGTACAATAACGTTTAAACTTTAATCCTATTTTATTTATGAAGCATGTTTTGATCTAAATCATTTCTCTTCCTAATTGTTTAGGAAATGTTAGTATTAGTTGAATGCTGTCTACCAATTGGGAAATTTGTTTACATGATCATCTGAAGTGCTTCTGATGTCTCTAGCCTTAAATCAAACTATTTACATCAGGGAAGGCCAGGAAAAATTCCAGCTTAAAATAAGGCCAAGTTCCCTTTCCTATTGCACAAACAACGCTGACAGTTCAAATGCAGAAAACATGGTAATTAATTTAGTCTCCTGTACCTGTGCAAATTAATGCTGGATGCTGGAGACATGTTTAAATGTGTACCGTATGCTTTAACGATAAACCACACACTCGACAGTAACACTAACAGCTTGCAGATGTTCACAAACCTGTCGCTCCAAGCTCCATTCCACTCTCTCTGACCCCACGGGTTCCTCATACGGATCATGGAGAGCTTCTCTGATTTGAAGAACGCCAGCAGGCCGGTTCCCAGACGTACCTTACGCACGTCAGTTACAGCATACGCGTGACCTTTGACCAGGCCGCAGTCTAAACGGGCTTCCATGTCTGCCTGAGTAGTCGCCTACGGAAAAGAGAATCCAAACAGTATGAAAACATGAGACCGGGCGGCATGAAACTTGTGTTAATCACATTTCTTATTGCATTAAACACAATGCATTTATTTTATGAGGAGTTTCAGTTTGAGTCCATGAGTTAATTCTGAAGTCTTGATTTGCCGTTACATACTTCACATACATATAATTCAGCTTTAAATGAAAATTAAACTATATGCACAGTATCTGTGGCATGCTGTTGATTACTACAGAAAATTTTAACTTTTTTGGAAAATTTAAACTTTTTCCAATTCATTTTGAAAAAACAAATACTAAGTACTGCACATATAATGGACGTCTATGGGGCAGGACATTACATCAGAATACCTAATAAAATACACACTGTTTTGAAAATTATAGTCACAAAACATTATGCATATTCCAATTAGGGCTGTCAAGCAATTCAAATTTGTAAATATTTAATTACATGATGTAGAGATTAATTAATCTAATTCATCGCACATCAAATTTGGCTGAGAAATTACCATCAAAGATAAAGTCATTATTGTGTAAAGCATCAAATAGACATTACAAAAAGTAGCTTCAGAAAGAAATATTTATTTGATTCAACATAGAAATTATTACACAAACTTTTGGACCATGAGGTAAATGAGTAAATGATGACTGAATTTTCATTTTTTGGGTGAACTATACTTTTAATGTTTTAATTTTATTTATTTTGTTAATTAATATGGAAATATGAAATTATTTTTAAAGTAAATTATACTCTAAATAAGAAACTTAAAACTACCAGTAGGTGGCGGTAAATGTCTTAATGATTAAGTCCTTGATTCATTCATTCACTCATTCATTCATTCATTCATTCTATTCGTTCAAATGGCTAATTCATTCAGGAGTGAAATAAATGGTTCTCTTTATGAATGTTCCATTGAATCATTTGTTCACTCAGTTCGTTCAAAATGTAGATTCTGAAATGAAACACTGCTGTGTATTGCTCGGAGACGAACAGTTCTGCTTTGTCTTTATATTTTTGTTGGCAAAACTGAGCAAAAACAGACAATATTGTGTCTAAAATAACACAATATTAACTTCTTATTTATTGAACTGTTGTATAAAATCAGTATCGCATTTGCGCTTGTGCAATTGAGACAAAAATAGCACTCGTGTGATATAGCTTTACTATATCATATGGTGTAAATATGAGACAAAAACTCAAACTGGGGCATTTTTGCCCCCATATCTTGAATTTTAGGGTAATTCTAACTACATCCTATAGGCTTCATCACGCAGTGAGTTGTTGCCCTGCATCACATTCATCATCAATCAACTGTATGAAATGTCAGATGACCTACGTAGGTCTGGGGCGGGTGTTAAAATGTGTTAATAATTAATAATTTTAATAATTTTAACGCGTTATTTTTTACCGTAATTAATTAATCTAATTAACGTGTTAAATTGACGGCCCTAATTCCAATATGATTACTGCAATAAAAACGCTTATGCTTTTGTTCATCACATTTTCTATTGCATGAAACACAAATGCATGTCACTTGATATTAAACTCACTCTAATGGAGCAGCTGATCAGGCCTCCTCTGTTGTGGACTTTCAGAACCCGCTCAAACAGCTGATGACGGGCCTCCTCCTCCTGGTTAAACTTCCCTTCCAGCAGATCCACGGGCTCAGATACACCGCCAGTGAAATCCACCAGAGCATCAGCTGTGTTTCCACCATCCAAAGCCTCATAACATCCACATAACCTGATAAATGAGGGATCAGATAAATGAACCAGTTCAGTGAAGGACATCATTCTAATATGCTGATTTGATGCTCATTAACATTTCTTATCAGCCTATATATCTAAAATATCCCTCAAAATATATGCTAGCTTCATTCAATAAGACAGTTTTATTTCTGTTTATGTTGGTTGTGGTACTTACTTGGCATAGGCCTTCTCCACCAGAGCACTCCAGAACTCATTACTGTCGTTGGAGTGGCAGTAGATGAGCTGCCCATTTGCGGTTGGCAGTCGGTCATCAATGACGACGTCTACCCATTCCCCAAAACGCCAGAACCGAAAATGAAAAATCCCAGCATAGCTCTCTGGTTTATCCTTGTCCCATTCCTGGTCCTTCCAATCTGGAATAACCTATAAACAGAAAAATACTGGAGTCAACTAAAACTAAAACGGCCAGACCTGATGTAGATCAGAAAAATATGGTGAATAAAAACCTGAAATTCATGGAATTATAGGAGGTTATGGGTGAATCAAATGACAGAATATGCCCAGGTCATATTTCACTCCAAAATCAAAGAAATAAAATAAGAATTTTATTTATTATAATATAACAATTATTATTATTTTAGTATTTATTAATATTTGGAATTTAATTTTCATTTTATTTTTTAAGTAATTTTACTACAACTTTTCAAGTTTTTCATCTAATATTTATTTTATTTTATTTCAGCCTTATTTCAATTACAGAAAACAAAATGTAAAAGTTTTACTTTTAGTTAACAACACAGATTTTAAGGACACCTAAGAATTTTTGTATTTTTGTACATTTTAGGCATATTTTTTCACACAATTACTAAAAACTCATCTCATTCTATAATAATAACAATAATAATCCACAACAAAAATAATAATATGATACAGTAAGTAAAGAATAATAAAACACTTATGAATAAAACAATACTAATAGAATAATAAAATACTATTAATATAAAATACTATTATAACTCATAGTATTTGTTATACTGCATTCATGCCGATTAAAAAAATTGTATTTACTATATTTGGATTTTTGATGTATGACAATCTAATAAAAATAATAAGACAAAAAAAAAAAAAAAGTCAAATGTCCAGATGCATTATGTTAATGACAATGCGGGGTTAATTGTAAATAAATGTTGTTAATCAGATGTATATATAAATGATGAAAAAACAAAACAACAACAAAAAATCCTTAAAGTTTTTAAACAGCAGCAAGCATCTGTTGCCTAGTGCTGCAACACGTCAAACACTAACAGTGAATCTCCGGTTGGTTTGCTCCTCCTCCTGCTCCCAAAACTCATCCAGAGGCTCAGAGCATGTGTGGCAGAATCAATAAAGTCCCCAACTAAATGAGGCTTTTTGCCCGTGGGGCCACAGAGGCAGAGGGGTGGGGGTAGAGTAATGGAAAGTGAAGGTTGAAAGAGGAGAGATTTTATTCAGTCGCACACAGACACAAGCCACAAGCAGACGAATCCTTCCTCAACTTGAAGGCGATCCGGTCATGGGTTCGGAAATGGAGCTGACTTTCACCGAGGACCTGCAGCTGACAGAGGTGATGCGTTTGAGGGTGCAGTCGCTGCAGCAGAGGGGCCAGAAGAGGCAGGACGGCGAGAGGCTGCTCCTGCCGCACGAGTCCGTCTACCGTCTGGACTTCAGCGAGCAGGAGCTGACCTTCTCCCAGTGGAACGTGAACCTGCAAGGAACAGGCCGTTTCACCGTCACCGGCATCTGCCAGCTTTGGACGCCCGACCTGACCAACCTGATGACCAGGCAGCTGCTGGAGCCCATCGGCCAGTTCTGGAGGAACGCCGGAGATCCCGAGGATTCGCCCATCAAATGCCTGGAGGCGGACATCCAGGAGTTCGGAGAAAGGATAGCCGAGCTGGCGAAGGTGCGGAAAGTGATGTATTTCCTATTCGCCTTCAAGGAGGGAGCGACGAAAGACAAAATCTCTTGCTCTTTGACCTTCAACAAAAACAAGTGATAGATCGAATCGCCGTGTCCTAAAACCTCAGACAGGTTAGATGCTCTTTGTGATGATCAGTCAAATCCTCTTTCTTTCACCCATCAACAAAAGCTCTTTGTGTTAATAAAAACTTTAGCTCTAGTCCTATGTTGTTTCCTGAACTTTATGATGGTTTTATTTAACATGTCGTCCAGAAAAAAGCAACATTTTGTAGGAAGATTGTTTGTTATATACATGCATAAAGATATTGCTGTATGATTTTGTCTGGTACTTATGTAATCCAATGCCATTATGATGCTTATAGAGCGAATCTACAGTTAAATAAATTGTGCTGTCAATCATTCCGTTTCTGTATGTCAATGTTTTGTCAATATGGTGAAGGCATCTGACTGGAAGGTCTCGACCAGCATCCATCTCCATCCACAACATGACGGGATTAATATTGGCAATCAATCAATGTGCCCAGCCTTTAGGCAAATGCAACACATTAGTTCTAGAAAGTCTGACTCACTTCCATGAACTGGTTCTTTATAACAGTTGTTTCAGTGAACTGGTTCAACAAGACAATTATTCAGTTCTTTTACGTCATCAAGCATTTCCGTTATACATCTGTTGACATTTTATGAGACATAACTGAAAGTATGCAGTGAGCTGTTAAAGAATCTAACTAGTTCAGTTCAATTTGTGAACTAGATCACTGAAAGAATCAAGTCAGAAGAACAATTCTCACACATAGAACTACCAAAATGGTCTCTGTTTGCTATGAAATAAGTCAACTAAGCAGTCAATAAATGTAAAATGCAAATTTCTCATATAATCTTTGAAAACTTTTTCCCCAGGAATGAACATCTATAGCTCTGTTCGAAATAATGGTATAATCTGTATTTTTGATATTATATCATTTCACTGCATTCTAGGATTGCCTGCACTGTGAAGAGTATATTTGACTTCTAATTTGGCAAAAATCTTAAAAGGAAGCCACAAAAGAAGCGTACCTTATGTGAATCAAAAGAGAATCAAATCCCAATTGATTCCAATAGAGTTTTAAGTTTACATTTTACTAAGATATCAATGCAACCCTCTAAGAAGAATAAAAATACACAGCAAACACAAACCATTTTAATAACACAGTTTTATTAATATTCCATGCAGTACTAAACAGGTTTTTATTGCTAACTAAAGCTATAAAAAACAGTTTTGTTAATGAAATAAATCTGAAAACATGAAAAATTAGAAATGTTGCCTTGGCAACTAACTGGAATAAGCATAAGTTGAAGCATAACAATCCTAATTGTAAATAAATAAAAAACAAAGTAAAATAAAACTACAACGGACATAAAAATAAATTGAAATATGTAATTTATATAATATATATATATATATAGTAATATTTAAAAATAATAATAATAACAATAATAATAAAAATGACAAAAGCACATTAAAATGACTTTTTTTAACTAAAATTAAAATGAAAGCTGAAAATATAAAAATAAAATCTACTTCAAAATTTAATTTTAATTAATTTTAATATAAATAATACTAAAATAACACTGGTACTGAAAAAGTATCAAGCAAAAAGTCAACAATTTTAATTTTAATTTAATTACAATTTTTTTTTTTTCAATAGAGCTTGTAGCAATGTTTTCTGGGATTGTTTTCTAGTCAAGTCAAGTGAAGTCACCTTTATTTATATAGCGCTTTTTACAATGCAGATTGTGTCAAAGCAGCTTTACAGTGGTAACTGACAAATAATTTTGGCTGCTCTTTTTTTTTTTAGCTCTTAAAGAAAATGGTGTCATTGTCCAGCTTAAATAAATTCAGTATTGATTAATTCCATTGTAAAAATCAATAAATATTAATTTAGGTAATTTATCTATATATCAGCACTGGAGAAAAAACAGTGATGTCATCGTCCAGCTCAGTTCTGTTCTCATACAATGGTGTCAATGCAGGCAGATCAAAAACATTGTTCTCTATTAAGCACAGATGTGATGTTGCCTTAGATTAGAATTTGATCAAATAGAGAACTTAAATTGCAACATAAGGTCACTGCACACCTTTAAGAGCAGCTTTAGCACCTTTTAAATACTGCCTAGGTAGGCAGCTCACTAGGCATGAGTGTGTGGCCAGACGAGATCTACGAGTGTGTGTCTGATGGGGCTCTTCAGGGGGACCGCAGGAAGAGTTAGCGGACAGTAATTAGACCTCAGGAGAAAACAACATGTCTAGTAGAGACAGAACGCACAACACGGAGGGAGATCTAGTGCTCAGCGTACTGCGCGGCGGTGTGTAGCCGTGTAAGGTGCATTACTGCAGGCGCTGCAGTGTGACAGCAACAGGCAGGACGTCCCGCGAGGCTCTTTAATGAGAATTACGTGGAGCGACACAGATGGATGACGTACGACTGTAAGCTCATGAGTGAACGGAAGTGCTTTAAAAAAAACTATTTCCAAGCATTCGGATTTGAAAAACTGTAACACATGGAAACAAACAAGTTATCTCATGGGATCTGATGTTTGTCCACGATTGTGCATCATGTGTGGACACAAATGAAAATAGAGCAAGGTGATAACCCCAAGTCTCCAATTAGTCACAAGCCATCAACGCAATCTCATTCAATCTAAACAAGACTCATCTTAATAACGCATCATTTTCTCAGTAAGCACATCCCATGGCTCAATTTGTAAGGATTACAGTGTACCTGTGGACACTGTGTAATGTGGAAAGGTTACATTCTGTGAGAAATGATGAGCTTACACTAAGAGTCGCCGCACCAGTGTAAATAAAACAGTAACAAGAAACCCTTGAGCAGAGTTTGAGGTTTTATTTCATTACACACAAGTTTCATAAAATCCAAATTAACATGACATTTATTATTTGTAAGACAGACAAACGTTCATAAAACTGTTCCTCACTAATGCTGCATTCATGGCATGTTTTGTTGTTTTGTTAATACTGCAAAAATGGCTTGTGATACTCTTGGAAGCATCAGTAAAAATTTGTTAAAATCTACAACGGTGCTGTTATTGTTAACTAAAACTCAAACCAAAACTAGTAAAAATCATTTTTGGTCATTTACAAAAGGCTGAAATAAAATAAAATATAGATTAAAAACTTAAAAAAACAATTAGAAATGTTGCCTTTGCAACTAACTGAAATAAATAAGTTTAAGAACCAAAATGTCTAAAAATGGATTAAAGATAAACTTAAGCTAAACAGAAATGTATATATATATATATATATATATATATAAAAAAACTAAATAAAACAACTAAAATTTAAACTAAAATTAAAATGAAACAGAAAAAATCTAAAAATAAAAGCTAATAATAATCAAAATAATAAAAAATACAATAATAGTATATAAATAATACTAAAATAATAATGTTTTGCATCATATGCCATAATTTTTCAAAAAAAGTGTTTATGAATTCATACAGTTATTTTTGTAAAGAAAATTTTGTATATTTTGAAAATGAAAAAAATTGCAAAGAAAAACATTTTTTAATGAATGCAATTCGAAAAATATAAATATTTCTAGCAAATATAAAAACATTACTATATACAGTCAAACCAAAATTTATTCAGACACTTCGAAAATTTCATTCATTAATACAGTTTATTCACTATAGTTTAAAAATTTTTAATAAAATATGACAAGATCTCAGAGTTAAACTGTGTCAGAAAAAAATTAATCTTAATTATGTCAGATAACACTTAAGCAAAACATGGTCAGGTCAAAGTGTCTGAATAATTTTTGGTTCCAAATTTTTATCAATTTTACTGGTAGTCCATCAAAACATCAAAAATATCAAAAATGTCTGAATAATTTTTGGTTTGACTGTATGTAGGGGTGGGAGAAAAAAAAATCGATGCATTGCGATTCTCTCTTCAACGATTCTGGATCGATTCTGAGAATTTCAGAATCGATTCTGAGCTCATTTTTAACAGTGAGGCTGCGTGTGCTTACGGTGCTTACGGTGCGTGTCCACCGGCGCGGAGCAGAGCGAGCGTTTTCAATTCATTGATATGGAAGCTGAGCTTCACTCCCGCGAGCCTGAAGATGCTCAACTTCCATAGGAACGAACTGAATACGCTCGCTCCGCGCCAGTGGACACGCACCGTCAGAAACAACCGTATTGTGCTTGTTTCCATTTCCTCTCAAACACGCACCACTCGAACCTTCTATAAAATAATCTTTCATACAGTTCGGAAAAGCTAGAGCGAATTACATGCGCGCCCATTGCGCGGACATTCGCGTGGTTCATCATTGCACAGGATATGCGCTGTGAGAGAAACGCGCTTGCAGCCTGCTTTCTCGCCCGCCGGTAGGACTATTTTCCTTACAAATGCTCTACGAAGGCATCGTTTATGTTGTTTGGAGTGCTGTGGGCTTATATTTTATAAATATGAAACTCACTGACAGAAGGCTGCTTTCAATTTCCACGTGCGCTTTGTGAAGGGTGCTCGCGCAAGTGGTTGTGTGCGACTCCGTTTAAGTGTTTAAATGTAGCCCACTTGCATCTCAAAATGCTTTTATGACGCGAAATTAATGTAAACACAGTCAGTTAGATGTCTTAAGGGACAGGACAAAAACATCTTATATTTCAAAAGAGATCTGTGCATTATTGTGAATGCAGCTTATTCTTCCGCTGTCTATGATGACATCAGTAATAATCAAACAACCATAAAGCTGAGAAAGAGAAAAATCCCTCACAGCTTTTGAATGGAAAACGTTAAGATACTCTTAAATACTGAAAGCACTCTTTGTTTATTTCTTGTGATGTTTCGTTGTTCCTCTTTATTATTATTTATTAGACTACTTGCTTTTATGTTTTGAAGTTGTTTATAGCCTATATTTAAAAATCTTAACATACAATTTTATTAATTATTTTTTTAAACTAGTAATTATTTAAAAAGTACTTATAATTACATAGACTATGTATTAAATTAAAAAATATGTTTACGAAACTAACTAATTAATAAGAAAAAAAGTGGATCAAGAATCGTTTTGGAATCGGATCGTGACTCCCAGAATCGGAATCGGATCGAAACGTGAGGTGCCTAAAGATTCCCACCCCTAATGTATATGCATGTGTATGTATATATATACACACACATACACATACACACACACACACACACACACAGTGCAGTCCAAGAATATATATAGCTCAAAGTAGAATCTCTAAGCTAAGAAATATAAAATCTTGCACTTATGATAAAGTCGGTGTGAATGCAACTTCCTGGAAACCCAGACTTTCAGACTTCAAACAAGTTGCTGCTCATTAAGCTACATAATATTGGTCTGCGAACCAAGACAGATACAGTGGCTTTGGTGACGACACACCATGGACAGATAAAATACAACTCAACAAGTGGGAAATATGTAATATTTTGCAGGCAATTATAATTAACCCTAAGGGGTCGAGCAATGATAACATTTCACTATCAGCTAGTACGCAGTGAAATATGGTGTAAATCTGCTTGTCTAGACTGAAGGAGAATGATTTCCCACAGCATTGACCAGTGTCTGAAGTGGGAAATAAGTGCCGGTACTCCAGAAGTACTCCCCCTTATTTGAAATCGCAGGTGTTGAGGGCGGTCAGAGTACTGGCCCACTTCGAGCACTGGCATAGACTCTACATGACTCGTGATCTTTCACACATCTTCTCACTAGTATATCTTGGTTATGGGTGTACTCATTCTTACTAGAGGAAATATTAACTTTCATGGACATTTAACCTATTCATTAACCAAACTAATGATAAGGAGGGTGGACCGCTGATATCGCTGATTACAGAGCAGGTTGTTCAAATCCTTAAAAACTTACCACAGTAACCATCGATCCAGACAAAATACCATACACTTAAACTTTGTTTATTTGCATCTACGATTCCATAAAGAACCTTTAACATCCATGGAACTTTATAGGTTTTTTATAGTGGATAAAGGTTCTTTATTAAAATGTTCTTCACACTTTGAAAAATGGTTCTTTTAAGAAGCGTTCCCTGAAAGGTGAAAAAATGGTTCTTCAGTGGTGTTGCTGCGAACCCCGTCTTTTGGAACATTTAGTTTTAATAGTATAGTTACTAAAAACCATTCAGAATGGCAGTGTAAACTGAACGGCCATAAGAATTCATTAGTCCCGTCTGCAGTGAGGTTACTAAATAGCAACAAGTAGAAGACTTTATCATCTTTATCATGCATGGCTTTAAGCAATTTTTTGAAACAATTTTTTCTTTGAAGTATTCTATACCCCACCTTACCTTAGTTACTAGAGTAAAAAACGTGGTTAATTGGTATTAGCGACCACTGTAATCGAAACAAAATTAAAATAAATAAACATTCTGCAAGGGTTCTTGCATTCTGTCTGTGCTATTGTTTAAAAAAAAAAAAAAATTATATATATATATATATATTTAAATTTCAAATTTGAATTTATATGCATTTAGCAGATGCTTTTATCCAAAGCAACTTATATTGTATTCAAGATATACATTTTATCAATTCATGCATTCTCTGGGAATCAAATCTGTGACTTTGGCGTTGCTGACACTGTACTCTGAATTTTTCTACTGATTTTTCAATTTCTCACACTACATTTTAAGGCACCATATCAAGTTAAAAGAGATACAAAGACTGGTAACTACTGTTTTTAGTCAGAACTTATGGTTACTATGGTAACTATTTTGATATGGGAACAATAATGACATGAACTCACCTTCTGCCACAGAGCTTCTCTGGAAGCCAGACTGGAACACGCTGCCACAAACCAGCAGTTTCCCAGCTGCCCCTGGTGCAGATCATGGGCACTAATTCCATTCACAAACAAGTGCGGGTCTTCACAGAGCTCCTGTTATAGGGAGACAACAAGATTCCCATGATCCAGTGCTCCATATTCACACATACAACAGAGTCCAGTTACAGAAGGACTGCAGGGCAGTGTGTTTTTGTGAGATAGAAAACAGAGCACCTGTAATTAAATCAGCTATGTTTTTCTGTTCTTGGTTGACAGTTAGTGTGTCATGGAGGCACAACAGCTTTATGTACTGCTGAAATGGCATACCCTTCATCCTAAGGCTAACTAACCCACTTATAAGAGTAGTTTAAGGATTAGTTTGTTTCCTGAAATGCAAAAAAATAAGTGGAAGCTTCTTTTATCTGATTTTATCTTCTTTTATCTAAAGGTGTTGTTGCCAACAAAGGAGAAACTTTAAAAGGATAGTTCACCCAAAAATGAAAATTCTGTCATCATTTACTCACCCTCAAGTTGTTCCAAACCTGTATGAATTTTTTTCGTCTGCTGAACACAAAAGAAGATGTTCCAAACAGTTGATGGGCCCCACTGACTTCCATAGTATTTTTTTCCCATACTATGGAAGTCAATGGGGCCCATCAACTGTTTGGCTACCGACATTCTTCAAAATATTAATACAGGTTTGGAACAACCTGAGGGTGAGAAAATGATTGCCTAATTTTCATTTTTGGTTTCCCTTTAATGGTTCCCCACGATTTTCCACCAAAATAAAAGATTGGTGGTTTAATGTCTGAAAATGATGAATTTAAGATAAAATATTATTTTTGTAAAAAAACAAACAAACAAACAAAAAAAACAGTAATTTTGTACTTTAAAATGTATTTTTGTTATTATTATTATTATATATTTTTTAAATTCTTTTTTTATTTTACAGTAAACCAGTTTTATTACAATGGTAATATTTGTATTGCTTAATTATATTACATGGCTAATATATGCCTGAATAATAATCATCATAATAAACAGCACAATAATAATAATTATTATTTTACAGTCATATGTATAAAAAACAATATAATTTTTTGCCCCTTTTTGTGCAGCCCTATAAACAACAAACATAGCAAACCTGAAGCTTTAAAAAACTCCAATTGCATAAATAAATAATCATAAAATAAATTGCATAATTAAATAAATACATACATAAATTCGATTTTTCCCTAAAGTATCCTTTCTCCCTCCCTGACTTAACAGAACAGATAGTATTATTTCAGATGTTAAGGAAAACAACAGCTGCGGTGAGGAAGAGCTGCTTCATGTGACATTTATGAGTGAAGGTCTGTTTTTGCCACCGGCCTGAGTTAACAAAACAGACTTCTGCTTCAAAAAACAGTATAAACAGTGCAGTGACATGACACAGGAAGTTTTTAGTGGGCGGATGATGGTATTGCACTTGTTCAACTACATTGCACTCACATGCCCGAACAGAACACTGACGGTGAAAAAGGGAGTGTCCTGAATATATGTACTGTATGTAGCAATGCTCCCTAAACGTAAACACACTGCTCTGTGTGACCAACCATTTAGTGGCATTGGCATTGCTATTACTACTGCTCATACTTAGCATTAAACTTTGGGGTGTAACGTTTGTGTTTCTGACATGACTGATTCCTCAAATCATGCTGAGGAGATTTGCTGTTAATTTACTAAGTCATCAGATCCAGCATTTTCACCAGGCGAATGATAAAACGGGTAGAGAAAAAAAAAAAAAAAAAAAAATCACATATGAAACGAAGCCAAATCTACAGATCAAAATCACTGAGCAAACATTAGACGCTCACTAGCTAAAGCAACCTTTAAGCTTGTCTAACAATGACAATCCATTCAGTGGATTACTTAAAATCTCATGCATATTTAACTAGTTAATGGAATGCCAAAAAGACTTTTCCCAGAGCCTTTAATGGACTGGATTCAGTTTTAATCGACAAAGATCTTTTAGGCTTGTTTTTGTGTGATTGCTGCTGTAAAGACACTGAAAACAGTAGGGAGGGGAAGAAAGAAGAGAAACAATACATTTCATATAGTACATGTCAAGAAATTAATCTAAATTTATGTTTCTCATTATCTTAAAGACCTTCTGATCTAAGGGCTTTTGCTTAAATATACCGTTCAAAAGTTTGGGTCAGTAAGAAGTATTATATATACACTATATTGCCAAAAGTTTTGGGACGCCTGCCTTTACGTGCACATGAACTTTAATAACATCCCATTCTTAATCTGTAGGGTTTAATATGGAGTTGGCCCACCCTTTGCAGCTATAACAGCTTCAACTCTTCTGGGAAGGCTTTCCACAAGGTTTAGGAGTGTGTTTATGGGAATTTTTGACCATTCTTCTACAAGTGCATTTGTGAGGTCAGGCAGTGATGTTGGCGAGAAGGCCTGGCTCGCAGTCTCCGCTCTAATTCATCCCAAAGGTGTTCTATCGGGTTGAGGTCAGGACTCTGTGCAGGCCAGTCAAGTTCCTCCACACCAAACTCGCTCATCCATGTCTTTATGGACCTTGCTTTGTGCACTGGTGCGCAGTCATGTTGGAACAGGAAGGGGCCATCCCCAAACTGTTCCCACAAAGTTGGGAGCATGAAATTGTCCAAAATGTCTTGGTATGCTGAAGCATTAAGAGTTCTTTCACTGGAACTAAGGGGCCAAGCCCAACCCCTGAAAAACAACCCCACACCATAATCCCCCCTCCACCAAACTTTACACTTGGCCCAATGCAGTCAGGCAAGTACTGTTCTCCTGCAACCGCCAAACCCAGACTCGTCCATCGGATTGCCAGACAGAGAAGTGTGATTCGTCACTCCAGAGGACACGTCTCCACTGCTCTAGAGTCCAGTGGCAACGTGCTTTACACCACTGCATCCTATGTTTTACATTGCACTTGGTGATGTAAGGCTTGGATGCAGCTGCTCGGCCATGGAAACCCATTCCATGAAGCTCTCTACACACTGTTCTTGAGCTAATCTGAAGGCCACATGAAGTTTGGAGGTCTGTAGCTACTGACTCTGCAGAAAGTTGGCGACTGTTGCGCACTGTGCGCCTCAGCATGCGCTGACCCCGCTCTGTTATTTGACGTGGCCTACCACTTTGTGGCTGAGTTGCTGTTGTTCCCAATTGCTTCCACTTTGTTATGATACCACTAACAGTTGACCGTGGAATATTTAGTAGTGAGGAAATTTCAGGAACGGACTTATTGCACAGGTGGCAAACTATCACGGTCCAACGCTTGAATTCCCTGAGCTCCTGAGAGCGACCCATTCTTTCACAAATGTTTGTAGAAGCAGTCTGCATGCCTAGGTACTTGATTTTATACACCTGTGGCCATGGAAGTGATTGGAACACCTGAATTCAATGATTTGGAGGGGTGTCCCAATACTTTTGGCAATATAGTATATTATATATATATTATTATATATATATATATATATTTGTTTGTTTATTTATTTATTTTTTGGAAGAAATTAATACTTTTATTCAGCAAGGATGCATTAAATTGATCAAAAGTGACAGTAAAGACATTTATAATGTTGCAAAAAAAATTCTATTTAAAATAAAAGCAGTTCTTTTAAACTTTCTATTCATCATAGATTCCTGAAAAATATGTCTTGCAGTTTCCACACAAATATGAAGCAGCACAACTGTTTTTTTTAAATTGATAATAATAAAAAATGTTTCTTGAGCAGCAAATCAGCATATCAGAATGATTTCTGAAGGATCATGTGACACTGAAGACTGGAGTAATGATGCTGAAAATTCAGCTTTGCATCACAGGAATAAATTATATTTTAATAATAAAATCTATTTAAATAGAAAACAGTTTTTTAAATTGTAATAATATTTCACAATATTACTGAATTTATCATCAAATAAATGCAGCCTTGGTGAGCAGAAGATACTTCTTTAAAAAAAAAAAAAAAAAAAAATCTTACTGACCCTAAACTTTTGAATGGTAGTGTACTAAATATTGCACATGAAAACAGATTTCATCAACAGCTCTAAGCCACCCATTTCTGGAATAGTTTATCTACATACCTCCTGGTTCAGTAGTATTTATATGCTGAGAAAGCACATTTATTTATCACACACAAAGACTCCAGTTATGACAGCTACAGGAAATTATTCCTGTACACAAACATTTACTCAGGCACATTTGGAAACAATAACTATTATAACCTTTGGCTAAATATAATAATGTCAAGCAGGGGACTGTAAGCAGAGTTTATTGTTTTAACTACAAACACATTTATCTGCCATCAGTTTAAATGCGTAAGTTACAAGTGGTGTCCAGTTACACAAGATCTGTGGCCAGAAGAGCCACACCTTCCATAAGCACAGAGCTCAGATATAATTAATGACAACATCCAGGTTATTTAGGTGATGGGTTTAATCTAAGCAGCCATAAAATCCACCTTTAACTGATTAAGGTGTATTACTAGTTACTAAAGGCCACTAATTATCAGGTGTTTTGATAAATTCCTTCGTAATTAGTGTTGTTCGCTAACTTTTCCTTTTGTAATACTTGAAGTAAGGGGTTTGTTCAAATACTGAACTTTAAATTCAGATTCATGAAATAAATAAATAAATAAGGAAAATAGACCAATATTTTCAGACTATTCAAAATATTTAGATTTCTTTAATAATAAAATAAAATACCAATAATTCAGATTTAGGGAAAAAATCTGTTTCTAAAATAATTTTATTTATTTAATAAAAAATTATAGACCATTATTTTCTGACAAAATTAAGCTAGAATACAAAAACTACACACAAACTTAACAACAAACTCACATTATGTAACAAATGACTCACATTATTTGCATCAAAGTAGAATTTGCATGTAAAATAGCAATTTTTCTTTATACCTTTGGTCTCTTCCAGGTGACTTTTCCAATGCGGTTTCCGTGATAGAAGAGCGACTTGTCCACAGGGAGGAAGATTGGGTCTTCAAACAGAGTCCTGTTCTGCTGGCACTGCTTCCTCAGGGCTGAAAACTGCTGCCCTTCAAACGGCTTCACTGACGAGAACATGCTGCAGTCTGGAATGACACACACAGAAACAAGATCATAATGCAGGAACGCTCTGTGGGTTATTGACCCGGGCGATGGGATTGCTTTACACTTACACCAATATCTTCTACATTTGCACCAATATCTTCTACATTTGCCTGATCTGTTCCGGCTTAAGTGTGTGTTTTCAGAAGAAATATGGTAGCCATTCAGAACAAGAATTGAGTTATTATGAGTGTAATTTATAAAACAGAGTAAAAAAAAAAAGCTAATGTGGAAACACTGTTCTGGATGTGTTTCTCTGGCCTGAATAACATTCAACACAGTTTGACGTTAAGTATACAGTGCAAATCTTCGTAAAAGAACACAAAAAAGGAAAAGAAAAAGAAAAAATAAGAAAAAAACAAAAACAAGCTTGGACATTCTACCAAACATATCCTTTTGTGTAAAAGACAATAATATGGGGTTTATGGCAAGACACTACAGGTGAAAAGAGATTTTAACTAATAGATATCACCATACTTTCCCCAGTTAATTAATCACAACATAAGACAACGGTTTTGTATTACAAGTTTTCTGAATTGTTATATTTAAATATGCAAATGAGGCGTTTTCTAATTAAAGGTGCAATAGGTGATTCTCTACAGAATACTGGTTGAAAATCTCCTGATAGCAATCACTAAGTTAAATGGTCTAAATGCTTTTTTTGTAAATATATGGTCTGTGGAAGGTGTAGGGCCATAAAATGTTCACCCAATTATTATATTCAGTCTGAATGAAATAATACAGCGTATGTTTTTACTAGGGGTGTGCACGAATAGTCGAATATTCAATCTGTAATTATTATTCGAAAAATAAAAATACTATTCCAATTTTACTACATTGTTTTGCTGACCGTAAATGCAGTGAATCAATGATAAATCCCAAGCACAAAACTCACAGTTATAACTAAATGCGCTGGGTGGCACTGTGGAGCATGTTAACAAGTTGATTGTATTTGATCACAGAATGCTGTCGTCTGCCTCGTGGACTTTAAGCTTGTTGTGTATATTGCCTAATCGTAAGCTTGTTCAGAAATGATGGCAAAAACTTGATGATTAAAAAAATAACGTCTTTCTCATTAAACGTCATTTAAATAAACAAATATATTCGAATATTTGTTTTTTTATGAGCACAAATATTCAAATAAAATATTTTTTAAAAATGCCCATCCCTAGTTTTTACATACCCTCGCGCACCCTGTTTGCACAGACATCATACGTCATCAGCGTGTTTCATGCTATGTAGAGTTTATACTGACAGACCTTAGTCACGGAGCACCACCGCAAACAAATAGGACAGCAGCCACCTTTTACAGTTCCTACCGAATCAAAACAACAAGCTTATGTTGCGTTCACGCCATAACTACCGCAATTAAGAGATGGAAACCTGTGACGTTCTAACCAGAGCTGTTCAGTCAGACTCAGAATTATGAGACAGATTCAACACCAAAATGAATCTGCAGCAGTCAGGTACAAGCTCTCTAAGTTGTTTACGTTCATTATTATTGTAATGTTATGTGCTTTGAGACATGAGGTAATTAACGCCGTCTCTTATGACGCTTTGCCGACAGCAGCTGTGTGTGCGCGCACGATCATGCGTTTTGGAGGAGGTGTGGCTTTTGCAGGGGGGGTGGGATCGTATGCTTTCAATGCTAGCAGGCTAACGCTAGCATTTCACAGATCACCTACTGCACCTTTAAATATACTCACTTGCATAAATGCCCAGCCAGGTTCAAAATTCTTGTTTCATTTTGTTGACATATTAAGGTTAAAGGTTTTTACAGAGGGGATTTTTTTTTACTCTATAAATCAGAAAATACTGTCAGAAAAGAAAAAAAGAAGTCATGTTTTTAGGAATAAAATGTTAAAACACATATCAGGTTAATGATATATGAACAAACCCCCCTGTAAAAACCTTCAGAATAAAGATAGGAATAAAACTGTAAAGTTTGGTATATGTAAAGCTGTTGAAGTGGAGATTTCGGTCTCAGCGCAGGACAGAAAATAATCTCACAGCCTTTAAAGATATGGGTTAATTTAAATCCACAGATGCAAATAGATAAAGTGTAATAAAATAAACAATTAAATATGTATTTTATTTGTTTTCTTTCCACTAGTCTGAAAGAAGACATGTAATGGAAGCAAAATAGCCCAAAAACTCAAAATTTACCAGTGCATGAAAAACACTGGGTTTGGCCTGTAGTGTCTTGCCTCAAGAAAACACGGGTTTGGAATGACACAGCAGGAACTATTCCTACATGCAGAACACATCTAAAAGTCACATGATCAATGAAACATGAGTCAGTGTCACACTGTCAAACCAGAAATGGTCTCCAAACGTCTGATAAACACTATTGGCCCCTCCTTTAGTTTACTGTAATGTTCTGCTTTTTATCACTCTTGATGGAACACCAGGGGTTGTCCTGCAGGATTCGCGAACACCACTCACATCACCACACAGCTGTAAAAGCATTACACATGACTGTGAGAGAGGAAAGATCGATGCGAAGCTCAGATAAATCTGTTTAAGACACCATACACCCATCCAGACCGGAACCACACCATCCAATTGACAGCACAAAAGATCCTGGTTTCTGAAGACAAACACAATATAAATCCCTTTCACAACACATGGCTCTTCATTCTCGACTATCAGGATCATGAGAATGAGTCAGCGATGGCATTGTGTTTTTACAGAGGGTGCGTCTTCAACTGGTGACATATTTATTTTGGCTGTTTGAAAGGCTTCAGAAAGTATCTAGACACTTAAAATGTGTCAGTGTCATCATTAAAAAAAACAAACAAAAAAAAAAACATACAAAATGATGTTATCTGTGCTCCAGGATCTTTTCTCTTGATATTTCAAGATGAACATTTACTGTTAAATCTTGTTAAAATGTGAGAATCAAATATGATCCATTAGGCTTTTGAGGAACGTTTATTTGTCCATCTCTCAATCATCATTGTATTGCACTGCATTATATGTTTTGCCTCCACAATAAAAACTACAGTTTTGATCATAAAACTCATAAAACTAAGCATTTAAATATTGTCTAAGACATATTATGGAGAGACATAGAGTGACAACTATACTTACTAACTATACATATTTATATGCATTTTATGTGAGTAGACTGCTATAGTTTTAAAGATCTCATTGATTTACAGTACAGATTATCAGAATTTCATCTTACGTTTTGGCCATATAAATATCAACAACTGCACCTAATTGCATATTTTTGCTCAGTCTGCATCAGCTTGATGTGTCAAATACGATACAAAAAACACAGGCCTATGAAAACTTTTATTATATATATATATATATATATATATATATATATATATATATATATATATATATTTTCTTAATTTTTGCTCAATGTTAGTAATTTTAGTGAATGTATGACATCAGTTGATGTAGTTCAATGACATACAGACATTTTTAAGTGTTGTTTAAGCGTACAAAAACGGTTTGGGCTCAATGTAAATTCTACTTTTTGTAAATGACTGAACAAAACAGTCATGCAGCCATAAACAGCTAAAATAAAATTTGTTTAAGTACAGATAAACAACTCTTATTGTTAGAGGGACAATATGTTTTTTGTAAAAGAAAAATGCATGCCAGTATGTTTGGAATGCAACATTTTCAGTAGAGAGAATTCAACAAAATGTTACGTTGTATCCAATGGACTAAATCAAGTTTCCCGTAGTTTTGGCAAATGTTCGTGATTACTGGATAAAATAATACTAATAATAAATATTTTATAGAGACTGCACTCACACTATTTCATTCATGAGTTTTCCAGGCCAGGAAATCACAAATTAAACATTTCTTTATATTGTTATGAACACAGAACCCTGTCAAATGTATCAATATAGCAATTTCATTTACAGGCTGTTATCGCGTAACAACCCTTCCCTTTTCAACATTCCACACACACGCAAACAAACTAAAAGCATGTCACAACAAAAACACCAAAAGAAGAGAAAAACACTGCAAAGAGGCGAGATGCCACATGAACACCCCCCTAAAAGTGACTTTGAAAAAAAAATTCAGTAAACATGATCCGTAATGTTGCAAGAACTTTAAATTCCTTAAATTACCTGCAAAACTCTCCGTGTTTTCCCCAGCTGGTTGAGGATATTCAAATAAGGTATGAACAGATGCTTCTTATAATTTACTAATTCATATGCACAGATGCTAGACATTCACAGTTCAGAGACAGGTTTCTCCTCAATCCTCCAGAGACTGTAATCCACTGGACTATGTTTTTACTGTGTGTTGTGTCTATTTCCTCGTGTCTTTCAAGTTCTCTGTGGTCTGAGGGAGGGGCCTTCACTGCTGACACTCGAGTGTGTTTCTGCAACTCATCCATTTATCAGAGGGAAACATACGTGAAAAGCGGTTATCCACATAATCAGACTTTTCTGAGAAAGAGGATTGCCTTTTACTCGCTGTTTCGACTTTCACTGTAATTCTATATCCAGTTTTATATAGCTAGTTAAGAAAAGCAAGGCGACAAATGAAAGAGAAACACAGAACAAAAGTTTCACAAACCATGGTGATCTTTAAGTTTACTGCTGCCACCTTGTGGCAAAAACTCTGTAACGTTTCATGAGGATCACTGTACAGGTGGAATTGCGACTGCTTTGAAATTCAGTTAAAATAGGTGTCGCAGCCTGAAAGTTGTTTTTATTCGGATGCATAATTATTGCTGGAAGAAAAAAAAAAAAGAAAAAAAAAAAAAAAATCGAAAATTGTCTAGACCGCTGCTGAAGTAGGGTGGCGTTGTCACGTGATATATGTTACTTTTCTCGACGCAGGTCACTACGGTCTAGTCACATTCGTTAATCATTATTGAATGAGTAATTTACATTTGTGTACGAAATTTGGCGGGCACCGTGAACTGCCACATCCATAAAAGAGCAGCAGAACCCTGAAATAAAGGGTTCTGAAAGAAAGAAAGAAAGGATCTAAGTCAATGGTTTGAATCTAAAATAATCTAAATCAGTGTTTTTTCTTCAGGACCCAAATCATCAGGGCATTGGATCAATTTGTGCAGAAATGCATCAAGTACTCTCAAAAAAATAAGTCATTAGACAAACTCAATTTAATTGAGGGCAGGATTTCCATCCAATAAATATGTGTAGCCCCAACTCATGAAAACAAATTCATGCAGTGAAATGTAAATGAGTTGGTCCAACTCAATTTGGTCAAATACAGTTTAAATGAAATGTATACACCTTTTTATACTTAATGTTTTTTATATAACATTTAATTGGAAAATCAATTATAAGCAGTTTCATTCAACATTATACACAATGTATATATTGAACATATAAAAAAAAGACTGGTGTCACTCCTGACATTAGCATGGATCTCTGAGTGCCCACAGCCTAAACACAGGCGCCACTCTTCTGCATAACGGTAACCACAAAATTCAAAAACATTACAGAATCTCCTCTAAATGTCCAACATAACTGAACATTAAACACTTTCCCTTTACAGAAAAACACATAAAATAACACTTTAATCCCTAAATTTACTTTCCTAATGCAGTCCCTTTCAAAGCATGCTGGGAACTACAGATCCACTGCCAATTTAGTTATGTCAACAAAAATGATTCATGTAGTTTTAACACAAATGAATTAAGTAAACTTTAGTTTTAAATATATTAGGTTGATTGAACACAATTAAATTAAGCTGTGACAAAATTAGATATGTTTAAGTAAAGTGAACATAATTTAAATGTGTCATATCCATGAAGGGCCTGAATAATTATGTTTAGACGCACAACATTTGACAACAACAACAACAAAGCTTTTTATTTTTCTATTATAACAGTCCACAAATGTTTCATGATTTGCATTTAACATTGTTTTCCCTCCTGTCCATGACTCATCAGAACAAATCTGTCACCCATTTTTGGAAAGCGATGCACCACTGAGAGAAATTCATCAGAAATATGGCCAAATATGATTTTTCTGCTGTTGAATTGCATTGAATGGATACAGTCAGAATACCTGCTTGAACAATTGTCAATTTCTCATTTGCTACTCTGCATAAATTTATCATGGTGGCAAAGAATGTTACTAATTACCTAAAACTCACATTTGTTCAGCCATAATAAACCAGCTTTAACTGTTATATCAACTCAAATCTTTAAGATAATCCACTGGCATTCTCATCCACATGACATCCTGTCTATTATTGAAGAGAAAAAATGTTAATCTTTAAACATGGAGCACGAGATGAAATATAAGAGCTGTCATGTGAGGACTGTACTTTACTCCTCTTATTGAGAAAACAGCACAAACTACAAGACCCGTTCCGTGAGTATTTGACTGGCTGATCTGAGTGATATTTATATAGCCTATGTCATGTATCTGTGTTGGTTTTAAATGTATGTCATTCTTCAAATGATAACAGTAAGAAATTCTCTACTTTGACAAAACTTCAGATTTTGAAGACAAATCAGTCATACATTTTGTGGCTGCTGTACATAGATATATAATATGTATGACTTGGGTCAAAGAGCTGTCTTATATTTACATAATTATTGCAAATGCAGTAATATTGGTACAGCAGTTAAATTTACATTGAAGTTAATGAACGTCTCATTTTTTTTCTAGAGACCATGGAGGTCAGAATCAGTTCTTTGTTGAGTTTGATTCTCCTTTGGAACTCTCTATGTATTAGTAGCAGCAGAACAGAACACAGACACATTTATGAGAGAAACTCTCAACAGTCGCCAGAGACTCTAATGAGTCAAACAAACCATCTGCAGATCAGACCTGAAAACTCAGTTCACATTCATTCAGGAGAAATGCTGACACTTCAGTGCAGAGATGAAGGAAATGAAGGTGAGCAGCACAAATACAAAGGAATGAATTTCTTTCTACAGCATTTCTTTTCTTGAATTTTACACAAATTGTAGTGTTGATTGCATTTGCCAAGTTCAACCATTCAACCCCAAAATTGCTGTGTGTGTATATATATATACAGTGTATATATATATATATGTAGGGCTGTCAAGCGATTAAAATTTTTAATCTAATTAATTGCATGATGCAATTTAATCGCACATCAATTTTGGCTGAGAAATTACCCCCAAAAGATAATTTGAAGTCATTGTTGTGTAAAGCATCAAATAGACATTACAGAAAGTAGCTTCAGAAAGAAATATTTTATTCGATTCAACAGAAATTTTTACTCATGTGATATTGCTTAACTCTAAATATGAGACAAAAACTCAAACAGGGGCAAATTTTTGCCCCCATATCTTTAATTTTAGGGACTTTCTGACTGCATTCTATAGGCTTCATCGCGCAGTGAGTTGTTGCCCTGCATCATATTCGTCATCAATTAGCTGTATATAATGTCTGATGAACTAGGTCTGAGGCAGGGCAAGTGCGTTAAATGTGTTAAAAATTTTAACGCGTTTTTTTTTTTACCGTAACTAATTAATCAAATTAAGGTTAAATCGACAGTCCTAATATATATATATATATATATGTATATATATATATATATATATATATATGTATTTAGTTTTAGTAATGTTGTTGTGTTTTTGTAATTTTAAATGTCTATATAGTTTTTTTCAATTTTTATATCAGTTTTAGGGTTTTTTTGTTGTAATTTTAGTATGTGAAGTGAAATGTTGCTTTGGCAACTACCTATTTTTTTATATTTTATTTTATTTCAAGCAAAAAAAAATTAATAGTTGTGGATGAATATTTTGTAAAGGTTAAGTGCCTTCTTTCACTGACCATTTATTGAAAAAGAACAAAAATTTAGCTCCATGTTTAAGTTATTTGAAGCTATGAAAAGTGTCTCTTTGATTGTTTATTCTTCACTTTGCAGTGCTGGCGCAGTGGTGGCAGACACCTTTTGGATTGTTTGAAGGCTGCAACCACCAAAACAAAGACCCAGTGGAAACATGCAATGGCACTTTGAGGATTTTAAGGGCCACATCCAGCCATGATGGACTCTATATCTGTATCTGCCTGGACAAGATGAGCAAAACAATTGTGCCTTATAGAGTTAATGTAGTGGGCTTAAATCCTAACATCAACAAACAGCTGAGGAAGACCAGGGAGGTTTACGCCGACACGCTGTCAGAAAGCCATTTCGCGGCGGCTGTGGCATCATCAGTAATCATGAGCTTTTTAGTGGCCTTCACACTTGGTGCATTCAGTAGATCCTACGTGATAAAGTGTCTACGAACGATAAGGGCTCACATACCTTATAGAAAAGATGATCACAATCACATCAATAGACAAAACAATGAACAAACCACCAGAGCACAACCTGAGACAGTGTTCTTCCATAAAAACCACGACAGTGGAGAAGACACTGTGGACATTAGTTTGGCTGATCAGGAACGCAGGACCTCTGATAATGTAGACGCTCTAGGAAATGGAAATGCAGATGGCGGGAAGGATGATAGTCAGGGCTGTGAAGGTGAAGAACAAAACCAAGAGTTCAGATCAGTGGTTAGTCCACATCCAAAGAAGAAGAGCCGCGTCATTAAATTGTACAACTATGATGAAGAAGGGAATAGATTCAGCCACATCAAAGACTCTGGGATGGAGGGTGAAGACGAGGTCAGGCCAAAAATCAGAACGAAATCACTGACGCGACTCAATGCCATCATGAAACAGGCAGACTTAAACCCAGTTTCAGCTGAGAGCCAGTCGACTCAACCAGATGCTCCTTCCCATGAAAACAGTGTTTCAGCGACAGAAGGAGACGGAGTCTCACAAACAAGTCAAGAGACACGAAATGGAGGAAATGATCATTGTAAAGAACTTTGAAAATTTTGTGGGTGTAATTTAGTTTATGCTGATTTTCTTTCTCATTTTGTGATAACTGGGTCTGACTGGACAATTGACTTAGGCCTAACTGTCATTGTCAAAAAATTAAGTGTTCATTAAAATCCATGCAATTTTGTGTATATCGTTAAATTGTAAGTTAAATGTTTATACAATGTCACATGTTCTTTCAACAGTAGTAATTTTGTTGCATATATTAGAGATGTAATCAAAAATATTTTTATAAAACGGTTAGTTCCTGTCCTTGATTCTGATTTGTCAATAGCTGTTTTATTCATGATAAAACACGGCTATGACCGCTTCATCCAACGGTTCTGTGTATCACTACACAACACCCTTAGCAACCACTCTTAGCAACATAAACTGTTTGTTCTCAATTTATATTGTTCATTGAAGCTTACTGTATTATGTAGAAGAGTATTATGAGAAAAAGATCGATTAAACGAGTTTATTACCTGCATTCAGATTTAGCATTTTCCTTCAGGTCAGTCCAGTGTTCATAATAAAAAATCTGTTTAAATATCCGCTGCAATATCTTGTCCTTTTAACAGTTAAGGGGTTTTCCCGTGACTGACAGCGCTAGTCAAAGTATTTGTCAGTTGCGTCTTGTTCCGTGTTCACTACAATTCAGTCTTTTTAATATAAAAGTCTTCGCTACTGACTGACACACTCATAAAGACAGTCTTTGCCGCCATCTAATGGCATAATAATGTAACTTCTGTTGCTGTTCACGGTCAGGGACTATTTTTTCTGGCGGAAGGAAGGCTTTTAGTAAGAGTTTACTTCATGAAAGTTGCATTGATACATATTTTTTGGCTTTAATATTTGTATTGTATGGTAACCGTTTTATAAAAGCAATAAGGTACTCGAGGCTAGTGCTGTATCGTGAATAAGTCACGGCTGAAGGGGTTGCTTTGCATCACAGGAATAAATAACATTTTAAAATATACAGTATCTCACAAAAGTGAGTACACCCCTCACATTTCAGCAACCATTTTAGTATATCTTCTCAAGCGACAATACTATAGAAATGAAACTTGTATATACTTTAGAGTAGTCAATGTGCTGCTTGTATAGTAGTACAGATTTACTGTCCTCTAAAAATAACTCAACATACAGCCATTATTGTCTAAATAACTGGCAACAAAATTGAGTACACCCTAAGTGAACATGTCAAAACTGTGACCAAAGTGTCAATATTTTGTGTGAGCACCACTGTTATCTAGCACTGCCTAAATCCTCCTGGGCATGTAATTCACCAGAGCTGCACAGGTTGTTGCTGGGATCCTCTTCCACTCCTCCATAATGACATCACGGAGCTGCTGGATGTTAGACACATGGCGCTTCTCCACCTTCCGCTTGAGGATGCCCCACAGGTGCTCAATAGGGTTCAGGTCTGGAGAAATACTTGGCCACTCCATCACCTTCACCTTCAGCTTCCTTAGCAAGGCAGTTGTCATCTTGGCGGTGTGTTTTGGGGTCGTTATCATGTTGGAAAACTGCCGTTCGGCCCAGTTTCTGAAGGGATGGCATCATGTTCTGCTTCAGAATGTCACAGTACATGTTGGAATCCATGTTTCCCCCAATGAAGTGCAGTTCCCCAGTCCCAGCAGCACTCATGCAGCCTCAGACTATGATGCTACCACCACCATGCTTGACTGTAGACAAGACACAATTTTCTTGGTACTTCTCACCAGGGCGTCACCACACATGCTGGACACCATCTGAGTCAAACAAGTTATCTTAGTCTCATCAGACCACAGGACATGGTTCCAGTAATTCATGCTCTTGGACAGGCTGTCTTCAGCAAACTGTTTGCGGGCTTTCTTGTGAGCCAGCTTCAGAAGAGGCTTCTTTCTGGGACGACAGCCATGCAAACCGACTTGTTGCAGTGTGTGGCGTATGGTCTGAGCACTGACAAGCTGACCTTCTGCTTCTGCAACCTCTAAAGCAATGCTGACAGCACTCATGCGTCTGTTTTTTGAAGCCAGCTTCTGCACCTGACGCACAGCACGAGGACTCAACTACTTTGATCGACCCTTGCGAGGCCTGTTCCGAGTGGAACCCATCTTGGAAAACCTCTGTATGACCCTGGCCACTGTGCTGTAACTCAGTTTCAGAGTGTTACCGATCTTCTTATAGCCTAAGCCAACTTTGTGGAGAGCAACAATTCTAATTCTCAAATCCTCAGAGATTTTTTTGCCATGAGGTGCCATGTTGAACATTCAGTGGTCAGTATGAGAGAATTGTACACAAAGCACCCAATTTTAACTGCTCTAATACAAGATACGCAAATTTGTATTGTCCTATCAAGCAGACAAAAACATGAACATGATGAATAGGACATGTGGCTTTGCATGGCTAAAAGACGTAGAGCTGTTATCACTTAGGGTGTACTCACTTTTGTTGCCAGCTATTTAGACAATAATGGCTGTATGTTATTTTCAAGGACAGTAAATCTATACTGCTATACAAGCAGCACATTGACTACTCTAAAATATATACAAGTTTCATTTCTATAGTATTGTCCCTTGAGAAGATATACTAAAATAGTTACTGAAATGTGAGGGGTGTACTCACTTTTGTGAGATACTGTATGCATAGAAAGAATTGTAATAATATTTCACAGTATTACTGTTTTTACTGTATTCTGGATCAAATAAAGGCAGCCTAAAGGCAGCCTAGATGAGCCTTAGAGTCTTTAATTTTAAAAAATCATTTAAAAAAAAAAATCTTACTGACCCCAAACTTTTGAGTAGTAATGTGTGTGAAAGTAAATCTTTTTATTCATGCTTAATTTAGATTGCTGAATAATGCTTTATTGCTCTAACAGTGCTGTATATGCAAAGCCACTAATGTCCAGAAGAAAAAATAATTTACAACTGCTTTATTTATTTCCTTTTCAAGACACTATAAACAAAGTAAAACTTTAAGGGAAAAAAAATGAAAGGGACAAAAATTACAAACAGACCGTTTCCCTCTCAAAAAAAAAAATAATACAACACTGGCAATAGAACTGTTCAACAAATCAATACATATGAAAAATATTTCCCCTTTTGTTTGTCTTGTGATTCTTCTGTGTCATTTTCCTTTTAAAGTAACACTGTAAATGTCTCTGGGTAGTGACGATCCGAATTGGGCATCGGATACATTGAAGCAATCCTCGAGAGGTATGCCATCTTCTGGGGCAGCCTGGGGCACACCGAAAAAAAAAAATATCTGATGTGCTTTAATTCAGCGTCTGGTTTTGCTATAATGCAATTCTGGCTTTATGCCACTCCACAAACTCATCCAGCATCACAGGCCCTGAAATTAGCACAGAGACAGAGGAACATCAGCAATTTAACTGAGAAAGATGAATGGACGGATGACAAGACAATAGAGCTGCACGATTCTAGATAAATTGAGAATCGCAATTTATTTTTTCTATAAAATAGAGATCACGAATCTCCCTTGATTCTGAATAGACAATTAAACAAAATAACATGTAATTTACTAGAGGTTCTGACAAAAATTTAATTGCTGTCTAATTAAAAATGTTTAATTAATTTGAATGAATTATTAAAAAAAATGATTTGAATGAATGATTCAATGACTCCTAAATACCGCTTTACTCTGCTCCTAAACACTTGTTTCATTACTAGATGAATCAGTGTTTTTGAACGAATCTCTTGAATGAATGATTCAATGACAGATACATTTTTTTTTTTTATCAGTCACTTGTCGCCACCTACAGGTGTAACGATGTAATTGATCTTTATTTGAAGCATCAAGTTACTTTCAAAAGGTGATTTAGGCTACTTTCACACTGCGAGTCTTAATGTTCAATTCAGATTTTTGCTCAGATCTGATTTTTTTGTATAGCTGTTCGCACGTTGTTTTAAATGTGGCCAATATCAGATTTCCAGTGTGAACAGATCATGGTTCTGAACTGACCTGCATGCACAAAAGAACGATACAAATGGGATTGCCAGGTTTTTACCACAAAATCCACTCAATTACTTCTCAAAACTAGTCCAAAACTAGCCCAATTGCGTTCCGTGGGGTATCATGGTAAAAATCGCGTTCTGGGGGTTAAATGTCGTGTTAGTGCGGTCGCTTCAACCCACGGAGTTGCAAAGCAACCCGCAGCAACAGTGAAAAAGTAACCCAATTCTGCGGGAAAATCGCAAACTTGGCAACACACACAGCACGCTGTCATATGGAAGTAAAGGAATTAAAGTAAGCGATTTCACGTTTATTTATAGTGTGATCTGCCGTGGAAATCAGCTTAATTATGTGCAGGCGAAATGAAAAATAAAGACAATGATGTGACAAAAGAGAGCAGAGTTTTGAAACTTTTATGATACGAGCCCCTCATGTTTTGCTTGTTTTATAGAGCTGTCTCTGTAATACTTAGGAGTTCTGACACATCACTGCACTTCTACTGACTACCTTTTGCAACTGCCTTGATAACATTGGGTATGTAAAATCTTTGAGTAGACTAATGAGCGCAGAATGGTGACGAATGTTGATCTTGAGTGATGTAAAAATCGCATGAATTCCGATATGACAGTCGCATTACAAAACATCTGACCTGTATCAGATTTAGTACCACATATGAAAGCGGCACAAATCAGAATTGAAAAGATCAGATTCCATATGGTCTGTACTGTTCACACAGTCATGGGGAAAACAGATACGAGTCACATGTGGGCAAAAAAAAAAAAAAAAAAAAAAAAAAAAATTCAGATTTGGGCCACATTTGCCTGCAGTGTGAATGGAGCCTTACTCTATTTTTAACGCTTCCGTAGACATCAGTGTTTATATCCGAACTATAAACTTTAATCCCAATAATTCTGTGACAATTTGAATTATTGTAACACAGAAATACTGATACTGTGTGTCATACCTATACAACTGCACTCTCTGGGTCAGCGGCAGATTTGAATGTTCCCGTGTGATTTTGACAAAGGTTTAGTAGATATAGCCAAATCACTGTCATTTAGGAATAAGATCACGTTGGTGTTTAAATCGAGATCGCAATCTTTTAATGAATAATCGTGCAGCTCTACAAGAGAAACATAAACTTACAGGCTCCATCTTCATCATAGTTGCTCAAGTCTGTGTTAACTGTACGGCTGAACTCTAAGACGTTGTACCACTGGTCCTTGTTCATGACTTTATACTTTGATTGCTAGAGGAAAGATACTTCTGTTAGTCACATTATTAAAGAACAAATACTACTAAATTCAGAGTTTTTAAATGCATAGTCCACCAAAAAGAGATATATGGTTCAATTTGGCTTTAAATTGCGTCTTTTTGTCCTATTTGGAGCTTGACAGCCGATTCGACAGTCTGGATTAGAGAAAGAGATGACAAACCTCCAGAAATTGGTGGAACACTGGGAACAGGGGCCATGTTCTTCCAAGGAGCAGCGCCAGCATGGATTTTGCAGTGTCCATATCAAGACTGCGCTGATCTTTATCCTACAGACAAAACCAGATGAATATGCTGAAAGAACATCAGTAAAGGCTGGAACACACTACATGACTTTTAAACTCTGAACACATTTTAAAACACTAGCCATCTTACACTTGCCGACTTTGTAAATAGTTACAGAGAAAAACTGGGCATCATAAACCAAGACTACGTTCAGACTGTCAGTCCAAATCCGATTTTTGTGCATATCTGACTGAAATCAGGTCAGATTTAGCAAGTGTGAACAGCAAAAAAAAAAAAAAAAAAAAAAAAAAGATTTCACAAATCTGTTTCATGCTACATTCATATGTGGTTTGAAATCCTATTTACATCGCATTTCTGGAAATCCGTTTCAGTCTGACCGCTCTGATCGGATTTTGCGTGGTTCTCACGCCACATAAAATGTAAACAACAGACATTGTTATAGGAAACATGCAGAAAGTTGCTGCAGAAACAAGGTTGTGTTGTTGCAAAGTGCCGGACGAGCAGAAAATTACAATATAATGGAGACATGTTTTGAAACCGACGACAGCACAGAAAAAGCCACACATACAGGCCTCCTACATTTCTGCCGCTGCCTCAGAAGACGCAGTAGTTGTGTTCTAAAATCAGCTGAAAATATCAAACATGTTTTGATATCCTCTGACTGGATGGAATCATAGTCTGAAGCTAAAAATTCAGAGTCTGTGCCCCTCAATCTGTCAACTCCGACTGCCCAAAATCTGCAGACTGACTTTCAAGACTGCAAATCGGGGCAAAAATCTGAGCAAAAGTCATGTAGTGTATTCCAGCCTTAAACAGACACAAATTCACTGCAAAATTACATACAGCAAAAGATGCAAGCAATATTTATCTTAAAATGTAAAAGAAAGTGCTTTTTTTCATCCTACTAAAAAAAGCCTCTCACCCTGGCAAAGTCGAAGGCATATCTGTAAATGCTCTTGAATATAACTGGGTCATTCAGTTGAGAGCGTAAATAATCCAGTCTGCCTTGTAATCTCTCTGTGCAATCACAACTGTAGAGAGATAACAGAAGTTAAATGCTAAAAATCATAAAAGACTTTTGATTTTTCATGACATCCATGGCATGTGATGTGAAGGTCATTCTTACTGTAGTGATGTCATTCCTTTCAGCCACTCTTCTTTTGTGAAAAATCCCATATTTGTTGCTTCAAGTTTCCAGGCTAAAACTAACATTACAATCTGAAGGGTCACAAAAACACAGTGCACATTATTTCAAGTGATTTCTCACATTTGGACAGAAGGCTGTTCCTAAAAATTAACTTTAGGATTTACATATGAATGAATTTTGCTAACATTTTCTGGCTCCACACCGATGTCCTCACAGAACTTCTCCATGCTTTCTGGTCCGACAATGTCATCTGACCCTACACATATTTAAAGTCACAACAATAATCATTTAAACTCCATTTAACAGAAGGAAAAAAAAAAGAAAAAAAAAAAAAATCAAATTTGGCCCCATTTGACTTTCTTATTACATGTTTATGGTCTTAATGCAAATGATTCATCAGTGCAAGTCTTCAAAATCTTTAAGCAATATTTAATAACTTGCTCTACCTCAAGCCATCTTATATTTCAGCCCTTGCCCTACAAATGTCATATAGACATATTATACACCATCTTGATTCATAAAATCATGCCCTGTCATTATTTTTTTCTTGATAAATACCGTTTACACTTGGAAATGTGTCACATTACGAAGTAAAATGGTTTGCAAATGCAGTTTCATGTTAACTGGCTGCATGTGTTTAAAGTCGGCATGAAACTGATGTTGCACTAGTCTGTTTTATCCCTATTGTGACGTGTATATATATACACGAGTGAAACGGCTTCTTAAACAAGAATAAACTGCAGGGCAGGCCTTTTTGTCCATCTGGAATTGATTGGATGGTTGGATCGTTATGGTTTGCTATTGCTGCGATGTCGTTGCAAGAGGGAGGGGAAGTTATTTTGATTAAAGATTATGAAGCACATGAATTAAAAAAAAATGTGCACGGATAAATCATTTATAATAAATATTGCAATATTCCATAAAACAAAACAAAAAACAAGGAAAGTCTATTTTGATTTCATGGTGACTTTAAGGAAAGCATTGATTCACATACCTGCATATTCATAAAACCAGGCGAGACATTTCTTGCTAGAAAACTGATCCTCTGGGTTTACCATCCGTCCTGGAGTTTGTGTCCTACAGTAACTGAGGGGATAAAAGAGGAGATGATACAGTGAATATGTATGAAAGAGTGAAAGTTGCAGAGAGAAAGACAGAAATATTTTTACCTGGTGATTTTGCACTTTCTGATGTTGGGGTCTTCTGAGCCGGACGACTTTCTTTTCTTTTTCACAGGCATAATGGAGCTTCGGGTAAGTTGGTTTGATCTTACTAAACAAATCACAATCAAACAGAACCAATTGAAGCTGACAGCTGCTTTCCTTCCCATCCAATTCAATATTTCAGGGTCAAAAAAGCAGAAACCAGCTCTACCTGTGTACCTTTGGGCACCGTGTCCATTCAAGTGTACTAGACTCTAAAACAGGAAGAAAAACAAAATGACAACTTCATACTCATAGTCAATGCATGACTTATACAACAAATAGATTTAAATCTTAATTCATGCTAAAATTCAAATATGTGCTGTCAAGATATAGGACTTACAAGGCAAAGGTATCGTCACAAATATCTCTTTTCTTCTTATCGTCCCACTGTTCAGACCTTTACAAAAGAAAAAGAAATAATTTATATGATGTTTACCAGCTTTACATGCAAAATATCTTCAAATGTCATTGCTGGATGTCTTAGCCTTCATGTGAACTCCATCAAAACAACTATAAACATGAATAATGTCACATAATCATTTTAAAATCCGAGGCAAATCCTGATGTTAATGTGTAAAGCAGAATATCCATTTGACAGAATAAAAAAAGTCTAGAGAAACACTTGAGCTTAAACTTCGTACTTAATACATAAAGGAAGGTATTGTTGTATTATTTTATATAGAACTTAAAATGGCTGCTTATCAAAATCATATCATTAATGCAACTAGATCCAGAAATTAATCCAAGACTGTACTAAATTTCCCTGACACTAAACGTAATGTTTGATTTACACAGATAAAGTTAAAAGCAATTTAAAAACAAACAACTGAAAAACTATCAGATAAAACAATAAAACAAAACTGACGCATCGCCTTTGTGGCTACTGAAATGGCTGAACTGCTTAATGCCAAAGCCCGAAACTCATCGAAACGTGTGATATCAATAAAAATATATTTATATAGAGGTTAAAACTAAAAGAGCGTCAAAACAACTGATGGTATGAGTAAAAAGAAAGACAAACACGCATGTGCTATATGAACATATATGAACACCACCTCACCGGCTCATTTAAATATCACAAATAAACACCCAATAAGACACTCCACAGATACGAAACTCAGTGTAATAAAGTGCGCACTCATCAAACCTGAATTATCAAATGGTTTTAGTTCGTCCTCTTGAGTTTATTTGTTAACAATTTCATCTGCGAAATCTGCGACTGCTTCAGTACCACACTGAAGAAATGAACACTTCCGGCTCCCCAACCGACATAATAAAAGTCACGCAGTTTGAATTTCAACATTTTTATTTAGTATTTCATGGATGTTCTCAGGTGCTGTAAGTCACATTGCATAGCAATACTGCTTTTGAGAATTAAGTTCTTATTATCGTAGCCATGTTCAAAGAAGCAAAACAGTCTCTTTGTTGTCCATGAGTAGTTTGTGAAAAAAAGAATCATCTACATATTCATAGCAGTATGACAAAGCAATGTTTGAAAACGGATGACCAATGTGAAAAACTGGTAAAGTGAGTTTACAGTCCTAATTCAAGATCTTCAAGCTCTTTCAACAGCTGGGACTCCTTCTGCATCTTCTCAAGCTGTAAAAAAGTGGAAAAATATAATTAAGGGTGCGGGTAAAAATTACAAAATTCTTATAAAAACTTTTGGAAAAAAGACTGAGTACTAAATGTCTTTTAGGAGGGAATGAACTATTTATCTCATGAAGCTTTGCAAATGATGTAATCAAATCAAAAACAATGATACAAATGAAAATAATCTGAAATATTTATTAAGAGGTGCTGATGAGATTATAAAGCTATTGTACCTGATTTTTTTGCATTACTTTGCCGGCTGCCTGTTGCTCCTTCAGTTCATCAATGGCTTTGAGTTTCTAACAGAGAAACAAAAATCACATTGGATATATATGCTTATATCAGTATACCTGATATATACTATATCAGACAGGTATACTGCACTATACCTAGAAATTATCATAATTTTTATAATTTTTTTGGTGCATTCATACAGAAAAACACAAAAAGTTTTTTTTTTTTTTTAGATAGGACCTTTACAGGGTTACTCCATTAAAAAAAAGTGACAATTTACTCAAAATAAAGGTAAGTAGTTAATTTTCTACCAATTACATAAAAGGTGTATAAATCAAATAGATTAAAATTACTCAAATTAAATAAAGTATCACAAAAGTACGTCCATTTGTGCTCTATTCCAAGTCAAAAATAAATGGCAGAATTTAGTTTCTTTCCCTTCAGGAAGACTGTATCTGTGTATGTATACATTTATTTTATTTGATTGTAAACATATTTCAAACATTTACCTTTTTTAAATTCTTGATCTTTTTGTCAGTTTCAGGGTCTCCATAGCTAGAAGTCACATGACTGGCAGGGGCGGTGTCTGCTACTGGAGGCAGAGCTTCATCAGGCTTGTTTTCCTGAATTAATGTAAAGCATCACTTTGAGTTAAATATTCCTCTGTATTGTTAGTTGAACATTAAAAACACATGTACCTGCTTAGCTGCTTTCTTTGCTTCTCGTCTTTTCTGGTTTTTCAAAGCAGCTTTAGATATTTGCTTCTCTCCTGTAGCACCAGGTTTCATGTTCTGCGGCGGCTCCTCTTCATGCTTGGATAGACATATTATTGTCATAATTCTGTTCACGGGACATTCATAATGCTGCCCTGCATCAAATTTGCTGAATGAAATCCAATACTTGTTTCTTACTAATTTTGGGGTGCTGTTTAAAGAAAAAACAGCACCTTTTTTATTCTAGTACATCACACATTCTCACAAAATATGACGTGCATTTCGACAACCATATGTAAGGTGAAGAAGTCTTGTATTATTCCTTAATCACCAGAAAAACTGCCACAAAGATGTGTTCAATTCTCAGCTGATTTTCATAAGATTATTTTTTGCCTAATTCTGATTTCAAGGTTAGAATTATGCTGACAGAAGAAAATGCTGCTACATCTGTGGATGGTTTACTACTTCCAAACAGTGAAAAAATTACAGATTTTGTGAAAGAAGTGTATTTATTTATAAACTTATGTTTATGTAAAGTTCTTTGAAATTAAATAAAGTATTTGAACACATTTTCCACTCCTTTGCAAATTGTGAGTTAAATTATACATATTGAATACTTCATTTTGTCAAAACTTTTGACATTTGACTGCTTTTGTTATTTTGATAAGTGCATTAAAGCTGAAAAATATACTATAGTTCAAAAAAATTTTTTAATGTTTTTGAAAGAAGTCTCTTCTGCTCACCAAGGCTGCATTTATTTGATCAAAAATACAGTAAAAACTGAAATATTGTAAAATAGTACTATTACAATTTAAAATAACCGTTTTCTATTTGAATATATTTTAAAATGTAATTTATTCCTGTGATGCAAAGCTGAATTTTCAGCATCATTATTTCAGTCTTCAGTGTCACATGATCCTTCAGAAATCATTCTAATATGCTGATTTGCACCTCAGTTATAAATTATTATTGGCACTCAATTATATCTTAATTAAATAAATTTAAATGTAAAATAAAAAAATAAACTTTTGAGTGGTAGTATATATCCACAACCGTGGAAGAATCATGTGACACTGAAGACTGGAGTAATAATGCTGAAAATTCAGCTTTGCATCACAGGAATAAATTACATTTGAAATATATTTAAACACAAAACAGTTATTTTAAATTGTAATAATATTTCACAATATTTCAGTTTTTACTGTACTTTTGATCAAATAAATGCAGCCTTGGTGAGCATAAGAGACTTGTTTCAAAAACATTATTGAACAGTAGTGAATATAATTTGAAAAATCTTCATTCTTATTTTGCGGGAAAAAAACCCGATGTGATGGAAAGTTTTTATTGATATTTTTGAACTCAGCATCATCAAATTCTTTTTTTTTTTTTTTGTTGTGCAAATCAGCAGAATTTTTTTCAAGATGCAGGGCTGTGTAATCTAAACCACAAAATAAAAAGAATCAGCTTGACTCAAACTCACTAGTTTGGAGCTGGCTGTCTGGGGTTTGTTGCGGAGAGCGGGTGGCCGATACGCCTGGGCTGGTTTGGCTTCAGTGCTGCCAAGCTCACTTGGCAACGCCTGGTATTTTACTGCCTTCTCTGGGAATGTTCCAGGCGGGAAGGGTTGCCATAACACTTCCCAGAGCTCTTTATTTGATGGCGTTTCATGCTTGTACAACACAGTCCCGGTGTAATGCCAGATCTTATAGCCATTGCTGACCCTGAGCCTGGGGGAGCAGGTCGCCGTCACTACATGTTCTCCGTCAGGGCACCAGAAGAAATGTGTGGTATCTTCAGCCTGGGGTTTAGACACCTGCTTGTATTTCTTCACATCCCAAACTTCCATCTGCCCTCTCAGGTTCCCGAACCCAGCGAGGACAAGGATATGACCCTGGGGGCTGTAGAAAGCTGCGTTGCGGGGGCCCGTGCCAAAGTCGAACACGGACTCACATTTGTGGTTAAAGATAGTTGCCTTGGCGGGCATAAAACCATAAACCACGCAAAACTCAGAAGAGTTGGGGTTCCAGGATACGTCATATATGGGGCCGTTCTTTGCTGTGGAGGGCAAAAAAAGTATATTTCTTTATATATATATATATATATATATATATATATATATATATATACACACACACACACACACATACACACAATTATTATATATAAATATATATATATATATATATATATGCATTAATGAGAAACAATAATGCAAAAACATCTTAATGGACCCACAAAAAAGATTTCCTGCAAATCATACACTACTGTAAAAGCTTGGGGTCCATAAGTTTTAAATGTTTTTTGAAAGTCTCTTCTGCTCACCAAGGCTGCATTTATTTGATCAAAAATACAGTAAAAACAGTAATATTGTGAAATATTTTTACAATTTAAAATAACTGTTTTCTATTTGAATATATTTTAAAATGTAATTTATTCCTGTAATGCAAAGCTGAATTTTCAGCATCATTACTCCAGTCTTCAGCAGAGTTGGGGTAATGCATTACAAGTAACGCAAGTTACGTAATCAGATAAGTTTTTCTGTCTGGTTCTCATGAGAGCACCTGGAGATTCGGTTTGGCGCTCACACTGCACATAGTGTGACCCATTAAATATAACTATAAAAAATAAAATAATTAATAATAGCATTATTGCACTTTATTTAGTTAGTTTTTAAATAAAATAATAAACAAAATAATAAATAAAGTGTGATAATACTATTATATTTTAAAATAAAAAATGTGTATTAAATAAAAATACAATTATTTTATAGTACACTTAAAAAAAATACAATACTAATGTTTACATTTTCATTTATTTTTTATTTTTTATATGAATTTTCAGCATTTTCAAACCTAAAATCAGCAAGCTTTTATTTTGGCGGGTTGCCAGGAAGTAAGTATTATCACTGCCGATTTTAGCACTGGCGAGTGAAGCAGTGTCACAGTTTTGCGTTTTGCTCTGAAACCGGCAGATTATGCTTTCAGTTCAAATGGAAATCTTATACAGTTTTACTGTTAGTCAATCTATAACCGTTATTGTGCATTAACAGCTGTCAACCATGTCGGTACGCAAATGCCCGGTCTGAACTTATTTACCCAGCGCATTTTTTATTTTGGTCGCATATGTGCACCCCTGAAAATATATTAGTTACTTTTAAAATACGTAAAATTGTCTTTACATTTGCCAAAAATAGAACTTTCGTTTTTTTTTTTTGTTATTAAAAAACAAACAAGCAAGCCCTGCCCAGGTGAGAAAAAGTAACGCAAAAGTAACGTAACACATTACTTTCCATGTAAAGTAAATAAGTAACATAATTAATTGCTTTTTTAGGGAGTAACACAACATTGTAACGTGTTACTTTTAAAAGAATCTTTTCCCAACACTGGTATTTAGTGTCACATGATCTTTCATAAATCATTTTAATATGCTGATTTTGCTCAAGAAACAATTAATTTATGAACAGAAATTTAAAATGAAAAGCAATTATTTGAAATGAAAATATTCTGTAATGTTAATATTTAAAAAAAAAAAAAAAAATTACTGACCTAAAACTTTTAAACAGTAGTGTAATTTCTTATTTAGTTCTTTTGATTTTGAGGTGAAATATGACATTTCTTAAAATTCATCCTTAGAAATACGATCAGATCCGCATTTTAACACACATTTTTATATATAAATTAAAGTAGTATAAATATTATTCACCCAATTTTCTGTCCAGTCAGTGGAAATATTATCTGACTTTAATGAGTTTAATTGTTAAAGACAGAAATTGATTTCTATAGACTGCACTGTAATTAGTTATTCATATCACTGATGAATCAGTACATACGTAGCTGAATTACTGCACTTTCTCCATTGATGGCGACATAATGTAACGTCTGTTCTCCATAGTAAGAGGCTCCTGTTTTATCAACCTCTGTGCTGGCGGTCACTAAAACCGCATTGGCTTTAGAAAAAAACAGAAAACATTAATACATATTTGACATCCTTTTATAAATGTGTTAATCAAAATGTTGAGAAACCACTTATTTGTTAAAACAGAAATTATCTACCTTTGTTGTTCCACAGCATGCTCACTCTATCGGCTTTGAAAAAGCTTTTGTTTGCCAGAGCAGATGTTGGACCTCCGAAATTAGGATACTGATACAGCCGTACATAAGACGGAGCTCCTTTGCTTCCAGGAACATAGACGGCAACCTTAAGCAATGTGTGAGGGATTAATACACGTTTGTATGAGTAAAACAGCACATGCTGCAGTAAGAGAAAAAGTTTGAAAGGGTTCTGATACCTTGCTCGGCTGTGATCCAGGAGACAAAGCAAACTCAGACACCTTCTGAAGGTGAAGCTTGTTGGCAATAGTTTCTACACAAAACACAATATAGACTGCAAACTCAATGGGTGTTTAAAGTCATGACATCTAAAAATCAATATTTTATTTTAGTAATTCTTGTATATATGTATGACACATGCAGGCTACATGAAATATTTTTAAATTTAATTTGTCATAATGCAGGAACCATTAAGAGAACCCACGAAAAAGCTAACTACTACAAATAATGAGAAATCCTTTATACATTCATATACATTTTAAACCTATAAAAATGTTGTTAAAAAACATGTCCATGTTATTTATCTACATGTTTCCAGCCTATTTGAATATGACATGCACAATGAATTAATTATACTGTGTTACCAAAGTTGTTGTTCTCAAAGAAGTGAAGTTCATTATTGACATTTCTAACGGTAATACTTTCATCATCTGCCCAGCTCGGACACCTGTGAAAATACAGACAACAAACATGCAAAGAACATGTTTAACAGTTACAGAATGAACATGAATAAACTGACAGTAATAATCAACATTGATATGAACAGTAGTAGTCTCTCACCATCCTGTAACCTTCTTCTGATAGAAAGCTTTAATGCAGGAACCTGTTTGCAAGTCCCAAAGCTGCAGGTTTGCCTCTCCCTGAGGGTTATCCTGCGTTTCTGAAAAATAAAAACTGTTTTTGTGGTTTTCAAGGCATTACTATGCATTTTCTAAGGCGTTCTGAGTTGTTTTTAGCATGTTACTATGCAGTTGCTAAGGTGTTCTGCTTGCTTATATTACATTTTGTCTGTTCTTATAGATATTATAAAGCTAGAATGTCATAAAAACATTATATATGAATTTTATATCATACTTAAAAGGTGCTTACTGGTATATTGCTGCCAGGTGGCCAGAACTTTATTCAAAGGTGAGAATTCCAGCACGGCTGTTTTGGGTAAATCAAAAGACTTCACCAACTCTCCAGTGGAAACTTTGATCACACTGACCCTATCGAATACACACAGGATATTTACTCAAATGTCAATCTTTACTATTGGAAAACATGTGGAAACTGATTGCCTTAAAATTTGCAAGTAAAGTACTTCATCATTTTTGAGTTGATAAAGCTAAATACAATGTGGTAGAGATAACTTTGTATAGGTTGTATAGGTTTGTATAGGTACCAGAAAATGTAAGTAATCGATAACTCAATTTGACAAGTTGAAATCAGTTCAGCCATCTTAGAGGCTTAAGTGCATTTCACTAAATAAATCAAGACCAAATCAAATCAAAACTATTTTAGGGATTATTAAGCCAACTTCTGTGATATTCTCTCAAAAATTTCATTTGTTTTGACAATTTAACAACATATTTTGGAAAATGAGTGAATGAAACTAAAGATATAGATAACTGCAGAAGTAGGGGGAAATTATTGAAAAATCTATTGAGATTAAAACATCTTTTGCTTGACAAATTGGTACTCCTACAAATCAAGTTATCTTGAGTTGAGTAACAAAGGCATAATACTAGATTTTTACAATTAAGTTCAAGAAATTGTTGTAAATTAAGTTAAGTCAAAGTTAGGAAATTTGTTTTAGGTTTACAGTTAGGTTTAGGTTTTACAGTGTACATACTGTGAGCCATTGCACCAACCAAACAGGGTCCCATCACTGCTGAACGTCATGTATTTGCCTTGCCGGTCATCTCTAAAACAAATGAAACACATACTTTTAATAAAGCGGACAAAGTTTTGGTGTAAAATCTTTCTTCATGCAGCAAACGCAATGACTGACCTCTGAAAAGCAGAGCTTTCCTGACAGCTCGGAGGTCCACACAACAGCAACGTTCCATCTGATCCTCTGACTGTTTGAAATGAAACAGACTACGTTAAAACCAGAAAAGGAAAACTAAAAATTAATGCTGGCTTGACATAAACAAAGTTTAGCCTTTAAGTTTTAAGGTCATAAATCTTGTGTAGATTTAATATTTGGGTCACTTTGAAAAGAAATCTTAAGTTTGTACTGTACAGTCAGAGGGACTGGTGGATGAATACATTTTTCAATATATCCAAGTCTATGGGACTTAGGGGGATTTTTAATCGTCAACCATAGGTAAAAAATAAGTCTATTAAATCAGAACAAGCTGAGGGATTTTCTCGATGTAGCTTGAAAATTATTTTAACTAATACAGTTCAAATAATTGTTCTCAGGTTAAAAAAGACCAACAACAAACAAAACCTGACCTAAGTTACAATGTGTTGGCTTTCTCAAGCCCTCTTAAAACAGTTTATTCCAAACGTATGATGCCATGCACTGCAAAGCATTTATCAGCTGATCATTAACTAAATATAATATCTTTTTTTTTAATATTTCAAATTTTCATATGTGTGATATGCTGATACGTGTTAGCTTATTTCTCTCATTACGCTGAAATAACGTTACAATTTTTTTTTGCGCACATGACAGGCTAATGAATGAGTTCATGCGTGTATATGTCAGCAAAACTTCAGAATAAAAGACATGAGAGTTATTTCATAACATGCTTGCCATCTCACGTTGATTATTTATCTTTACGCAACTGGAATGGGCATGAAATATACATTTTAGAGCAACAACTCACCAGCTAAATGAGGTGTGGGGGGCGCCATTTTGAAACGGAAGTACGACAACGTGCCACGTCACAGCATCCAACGCCGACGTCACTATAGAGACTTTCGTTCAGAGTTTGACGTGTAAAATGTCAAAACAAAATTCATAAAGTAAAGTTTTTATATGTAATATCGATTCCTTCCGATTTTCATGAGAGTATTTCTATAAATTATTGATTTTTGTAACTCAATAAATCTTATTACAGTTTTATAGGCTAGATTTAGTGTGTGACTATAAGTCTTTTAAAATAAGCCGAAAATAGCTTAGTAAAATAAAAAATAATAATTTCGTTTTGTTGACAAACTTCGTAGAAAAAAATACCGCACAATGAATTTTGATGAATACTTTCTGATGACAACATTTTTCTCAGAAATTTGGACCAGATCACAAACATATGTTTCCATGACTGACTAATGCACTGAATAATTGCGACGACAAAAGAATGACGTTTATCCTGAATGGGCTTTTCAAAAAGAGAATGTGTGAGTTTTAAGAAGAACATGAAGGCATGCTCCTAACTGTTTTCTGTTAAACACATAATAATCCTTCAGGGGGCGATCGGCGGCCATTCAGTCAATGTTCCATTTAGCCGCATAAAAATGTGTAAATCTGTTTTTATGACATTTTTACGCTAAAAATAAGATGTTCTTTTCAAGGTTTGCCACTTAACACACACAAATGAATGTTTACTCAAGAATGTTTAATTTACTTTACAAAATGACTAAAAAATATTTATTTCAACTAGCAGTGATTGGTCCAACCTCGCCAGCGCTGATTAAAGTAACACTTACCACGTGACAACAACTGCTTTTGAAGCGCTCCGGAAAACAATTTTTATTGTGAATAATGACATAGATTAACTTTAATAGTCATTGGCAAGAAAAAAAATTCACTGAAAAGAATTAAAATAGAAAAATATATATAATTTAGATCATTCTGCTGGTTAACTACCGCCCATTAGACATCATCCTTTTTATCCGAATTGCCATTCTTACGCCTTTATTCCGTTTCGAAGCGTCCACGTCTCGTGGGTGGAGTGAGTTTCTCTTATGCACACGTAGACTAAACCAGTACATCAGTGCAAGATCACACGTCAACTGATCGTACAGCTTCTCGGATCTCTGTCGGTTTCGACGCTTCTTCTTTCTTTCTTTAAAAAAAACATCAAATTAGTTGTAAAAGATGGTGGCCAAACAGAGGATTCGCATGGCGAATGAGAAACACAGCAAGAACATCACTCTAAGAGGCAATGTGGCCAAATCCACGGTAATTTTCAGCTTTTACCACTCTGACTTTTACTATAGTAAATATTTTAACGTATACGCTATCTAAAATAGGATTTACCAGCTTTGTTTGCATTACAGTAAACGCTTACTTCGTATATTCGTTTATTGTACTACTGAACATTGATTAGGTCATAGAGAGCAGCTTTAATATGTTCAGTTGATCATAATGGCTTTCTTTATAAGTAATTTATGTCTCTAAATGTACTAATGTTAATATTTTCTCAACAGAGAGGCACTCAAGAAGAGAAGGCAGTGGTGGGACCGTGGCTTCTTGCCTTGTTCGTCTTTGTAGTATGTGGATCAGGTGAGTTTACAATCCAAAAAACATCCACTGTCATTGAATGTGTTGTCTAATACATTAAAAGTATGTTCTTTGAATTTACAGTGGCCTTTTTAAAATCAAATACATCAGCATGCCAAACATGAACTTTATTTCACAACTCTGTTTAAAAGGACAAAGTGCATTCAAACTGCAAACAGATTTAAAACCTGATCCACAGACAAAATTTGAATTTCTTGATTTCTTTGTACACAATACGATTAAGAAATCTTTTAGTCTGTACCTTAGCTAGTGTTGTAAAATTGGATAAATAATAAAGATAAATGTCTGTGAGCAATCACTTTCATTTCTTTAAACTTAAAGCACATGCATGAGCACTTGATTCAATGTTAATGTGCTCCAACCAACATGCACTTTCTTTTAGGACCCCATAAAATTTCTTTGCTCTCATAATTAATCAACATGCGATTTGTCATCAGCACATCACTGTTCAGTACATTTTGTTTTCTTCTAAAGAAAGTGCAAGGACTAAATATGATAAGAATTCCTAGATACTTTACATTTTCTGAAGCTCAAATATATTTGTTCTAATGTTATTTTTCTGTCTTCTCACTACAGCAATATTCCAGATCATTCAGAGCATCAGGATGGGAATGTGAAATGAATGGTCATCAGTTTTTTTTTTTTTTTTTCTCTTCTCCTGGCTTGCCTGAAGATCACTTGATCATTCCCTTTTCTTATTTAATCTTTATATGTCTCAAGTTTTTTCATCACAACACCACGGTCTTTTGTGCCTTACTCAAAAGCTGGAGGAACGTTATCTTCTGAAGCATTCCAATGTGGGACTATCAGTATTGCTGCTGAATCCATAACTGAGGCAATAAACCCAAGACTACAAATGACTTTCAACTTTTTCTGTGGAAAAAAAACACATGTTTGTTTAAAAGAAATGCTGCAATGTATTTTCTGTGTTCTAGGTTTTTGGACCAGTTCATGTTAATTAACATTATTGGTACTATGCACCTTTATTGGATTTTCCTCTACATTTAGAGCTGAATTTGTGTTCTTTGACTATTCGCTCAAGCAAATGAAGGTCCACATATTCAGTTGTATGTGTAGAGAACATGAAAAATAAAAAAACAATACTTTTAAAATGTCTTTTTTTTTCTTTAAAATAATTTGTAAAAAATAATGTTTTTTTTTTTTTTTCCATGAATCCATCAAGGGGCCCATAGAATGATATAAAACATATACATACAAGCTCTTATCATTAAACAAATGTAAATATCTGTTGGCTGTTTATGGGTTTCTGAGTAGACAATCCTGTTCTCAGTTTTATAATTCACCAGTAGGGGGCAGTTTGCATATTTATACATTTAAATTACATTATAGGTAAATATATTTTGTCACACACTTGCAGATTATAGAACCACAAATCTAAAAATCTTTTTTTTGCATGTTTTCTTGACTCTTGAATCAAATAAACAATCTTTAAACCAAGATTATTTTGAATGCACTTATGCCTTTCATCACAGATCATACATTCACATTTATTTACCATGCCATTTTCCTACATAACAAGGAACACTATTAGAATTTATAAAATGAATAAGAGAATATTTATTTGTTTGTTTATTAAACTTATTTTTTTTTTTTTTTTTGAAGAAAAGTCATGTTCATGACTTGTCAACTACCCTTTAATGAATGCATTTATGAATTTAGAATATGATAAAATAAAGGTGAAGTGAGATAATTCCATACAGGCCAGATTTAAGGGACTTTTTAATGCTGAGCCTTCGCCTTCAATCCACGCATGCACTAGTGTCCTCGCTCGTGCTCCGTTGCATCTGTCTGTTTCAGACCCCTCTCTGCCCTCTGTGCGTCCGCGCATGCGCACTACCACTGTCCGCGCTCGTGTGGGGCCCGTGAGGATCCAGCGGGAGTGTTAGCTGTGTAATGGCGGCTTCGGTGTTGCTCTCCGCGGAAAGCGCCGTGCCCTCTTTTACCATCGGCCATCCCGCCGGAGTTACGGCGGCAGGAACTACCCATCACGCATTATCCAATGCTCCTGGACCCGCGTCCTGGAACCGCTCGCTGGATCGGGCGCTGGACGAGGCGGCGGCCACTGGAGCGCTCAACCTGAGCGGCAGGAAGCTGAAGGAGTTCCCGAGGAGCGCCGCCGGACACGACCTGACTGACACCACCCGGGCCGGTACCGAGCCTATTTATTTATATTCTGCTCCCCTTTAACCGTTAACCGACCCAAACGCTAGTTAAAGCCGCGTTGGTCGAGTTTTACACTAGTTTACACTGCTGTAAACACACGGGTGTGTGCTGGGCTGGTAGCCCATCTTAACTCATGATCAGTCATTTGTGTCCAATAAATGTAAACGTTTAATCTTCAGAGCTGAGGTTTGTTTAAAGTTAAGATTACCTCACAAACTCAAGCTCATAGTTGTGTTGAAACTATTATGATCCGATGGGACATTAGACACTCAGGGAACATCTGTCAAATTGAGCTCCATGTAGGTTATATGAGACCAAAACATGGGGCTTGTTCATCAGGTTTATAGGAGTATGACAGGTTAAGAGGTTTGGACACGCTCCTGGTAATCAGGTTAAGGTGTTTGATCATCAGGTTAAGTTGTTTGGTCTTTATGTGAAAGGCTTGATCATTATGGGGATTGGGTTTTGATCATCATGTAGATTTTTTTAAGAGCCACTCAAGAAGTTTGATCATCTTGTTGACTTTATAAGATGTGATTAAGAGGTTTGGTCATTGTTTTGTGGGATCCAATCATATTTATCTTAATGTAGACAGGGCTTTGAGTTTGAACTAAGTTGTTTGATCATATTAGATCCAGTCAAGATGTCGGTGATCATGTGGATCTGGGCCTTTACAGTCTTTTAGAAGCCATGTCCAAGTGACCCCCATCCTAAAACTTAAAATTAAATGTATTTTAATGTATAAAGACAAAAACAAAAAAACAAAAAACAAAAAAAAAACATGTAAATTGGAAATTATTATATCATTATTATTATTATTATTATTTTATATTATTGTTATTGTCACTGTAGTAGTGAACTTATTAATTCGTTTTTAGTATTTATTTATTATTTTAATAATTTTTAAATTGACTTATTTTCTATTATTTTTGTTGCACAGTTTTTCTCAAAACTTTGCCATGGACCCCCTATATAGCATCATTTGCGGCCCCTTGGGGCCCCAGATTGAAAAAGTAGTTTCTGTGTTTGTGAAGTAGTTTCATACATATACATAACTGCTTTCTGTGGGTCAGCGGCAGCGCAAATGGAGATTTGAATGTTCCGGTGTGATTTTGTTAAAGGTTTAATAGACGCAGGTGAATCTATGTCATTTAGGAATGAGATCGTGTGGGTATTTTGAAACAAGATCGCGATCTTTTAACGATTAATCGTGCAACTCTATTCTGCATATATTAAAACAAGACTTGCTGTAATCAAACTAAACTACAGTTCAAAGTAGCTTGCTTATCTGACACATACAGGTGCAGGTATCATGGTTTAGGAGTTTCTAGACATGTTCAGACTTGTGATTTTTTTTTTTTTTATTATTTCCTGAAGCGCAATCAGAAATGTAGCATGTCCTGTACACGAGTTGTGTTACACTCATCAATGTGAGAGAATCATATAGAACCTCTTTAAACAAGTCACGTCTCCTAAGCATGTAGGATAAAACCGAGCAGGCTGTATAAACATCTTTCTGAAGGTTTTTGTGAACCGCTGTTTCTCATAAGTGCTTGTATGACTAGTTAATGCTTAAAAGTCTACCTGATTGATGGTTAGTTACATGCAGATATATATATATATATATATATAATCATAATAACAGTTATAAAAATACCACACTGACATCTTAATGTTTCCTTTTTTTTTTAGTTTTTTGTACAAATTCCAGATTTTAATTTAATTTACAGTCTAATTTTGTTATACTCTAATGCATGATGTATATTATGTATAGCATCTCAAATTGTGGAAAAACTGTATTTTTGACTGCGTAAATGAGCTAATTGCATTGTGTAGAAATTTAGACATAATTCCACAATAGCATCTTTATCCTTAATGTTGTAGGGAATAAAGTGATGCTTCTTAATGCAGGTATCACTTTAATTACTGCTCATAATTAACAAAGCCTAGGTCTAGTTTGTAAGCGTTTCTCTGGTTAGCCATCTTGTATTGTGTTGCACGCTCTGAAAATAGGAATTGGTGAAGACTACAGCTCCGATCCTGAGCACACATGGTGTCTTGTGTCTGTGTCAATATTGATCGTCTGTGCAGTGCATGCTGGGATCCATGCAGATATCTCTGATTTCGTTCTCATCCAAAAGGCAGTTCTCAAAAATGTAGACTGTAGGAATGAACAGAAAAAAATAAAGAAAGTTCTAGAGCCCCCAAAATAGTTCTTTTGCTTTTCTGTGAGTTTGTTATGGTTTGCAAATGACAGATTGTGAGCGCCATAGCTTTGTTTCTGCCAGATAGTTTATGGGTCTTTTTTTAGCAAGGTCATTTTACGGTGATAATAACAGTTTAACATTGGCTCTTGATTCTGACTGAGAGGTTTATCAATGATGTCAATAATAAAATTTTGTAATTTTTTTGTTTAACTACACTGTAAAATTGTCTTGTTAAATTTACAGGAAATGTGACAGCTTTTATAGTCAGATACAGAGTGGTGCAAGGATGATGTCAACCGAAAAGACTAATTCGCCATGGTTTCCCTTGAGATTTTCCTGTGGGGTTTTATTATGGGGTTTTTCAATTTATGAGTAAAATAAAAACTGTGGTAAACATAACTTGACGATACTGTGACGTTTTATCCAGTTACTTATTTAAAACATACGTTTTCAAAAATAAACATTACTTCAAAATTTGCATTTTTGGTATGTGTTTATGTAATTTACTTTGTAGAACAAAGCGTCAAAATATCGTCGAGTTCTGTTTACCACAAGCTTTATTTTACTCATACATTGAAAAACCCCATTCTAAAACCCCATAGGAAAATCTCAGTGGCGAATTAGTCGTCTGGGTTTTTTGATATCATCCCTGCACCACTCTGTTGAGTGAACAATGATTCGGACATTATGGGATGCAGTTTGATGTCTGTATATTTTACAGTTCATAACTAGATATATCAATGAATGTTATATTATTTAATGATATTTAAAGTAACAACCTATTTAAACTTCTTAAATCTGCATTGTACAAACAATTCTTACAACCACCACAATAATACGGTGCTAAAATAATATTTAGATTTTCGCAATAAATTATAATACATTTCTTCCAGAGAACCTACATTTTTACAGTAAATCTGCTGATATTGTCCTGTTAAAACTAATGTATTTTTTCGTTGTATATGGTATGATAACCTACGGTTAACTAATTAGCAGGTTTTTGACAGGTAGCCTACTTTTTCCATTAAGATTTCTAACACTATACTTCTAAAACAATAACAAAAATCTTTATATATGGTAAGTAACTTACAGCTAACCAAGCAACAGTTTTTTTTCGGTAATATTTTAGCGTTTTCCATTAAAAGTACTGACATTTCTTACAAAGCATGATTGAGAAGTGATTTTAATGAGTCACAGATCTGTATGCTCCACCTGTGGAGTAAAAATATGTTTCACTGAAATGATCCATTGGCTGATAATGAATAATTCAAAGTGAAATAGCTTGTTAAGAGTGTTTGTAAGTCTCTGCTGACTTGACGTGATGTGATATTTGACCTCAGATATTTCGTCATCTGATTGCTTTGGCTGTGTTGTCCTGTGAACTGTGCCAAATGTATTGGTCTCCTGCTAAGGAACGTTGTCTTCCCTCAGCTCAGAAGGCTCAGAACAGGTGTCCTCCCTCTGAGAACGATTACAAGGCTTTCTGGACTGCTGTCAATTCAACAACACCCGCTGTGCAGACAGCACGATTGTCTCTGCTGACTGATTCATTAACTTCATACTCCCAATTTATACATTTGTGCTGTGTGTTGTATTTAGTGTTAGATGCTGTTATTGTCTTGTCAGTTACATTGATAAAGTTTCCTTCAAGATGATGTAAATAAATGTTTTGCAGCCTTGGCAGATCGATAGATGGAGGTTTGATTGTAAGCTTTAGGCTGTTTTATTGATAATAGTTAGTATATGACAGTTCTGTGTTTAATTAGCACTCACAACTTGTTAACTGGTGAAAATCCCACTTTATTCCCCTTGCCAGAGTCCATGACAGAGTCCAAAGTATTTAAGGCATATTTTAATTATGATTATTTTATGGTTTCAAGTTCAACTTCTTTAGGACTTATTTGGCTATTCTGGCCATTTGTTTAACTCATTAAATGATTTTTAATTAAGTGAAACCACATTGAGAGTTTTAGATTTAAGTCAAAGATAAATGTTAAACTGTTTGTAAATGTATTTTTTTTTTCTATTTTTTTAACTGTTTTTTAACTTTTAACATCTTTTAACCTGTTTGCGATTATTTGCAAACAAACAAACAAACATGTTTAATTAGATGAATAAACTTTTTAAGAGTGAATCTCACAAATCCTGTCAAGAACATGTTTGTGCCCTATTTCATCTTACAGTTTATAAGTGATAAGAAATTATTTTGCTTTGCCTGCTTTAGAACTGTTAAAGGGTTAGTTCAGCAAAATATGAAAATTCTGTCATTAAGTACTCACCCTGTCATTAAGTACTCAAACCCGTAAGACCTTCATTTGTCTTCGAAACACAAATTAAGATATTTTTGATGAAATCCGAGGGTATCTGATCCACATCTGATCCATAGGCAGCAACGTCATTGCACACTTTGAGGTCCAAAAAGGTATTAAAGACATCGATAAAATAGTCAACGTGACTACAGTGATTCAACCTTGATATTATGAAGTGACAAGAATACAAAACAAAAATAATGACTTTATTCAACAAATTCATCTGTCCTCTGTCATACTGCTACACTATTTTCGTTGCAGAGCTTCCATGTTTACGTCCGAACGCAGGGTCAGTATTGGCTGGCTATTTCACTTAAATAATTAACAGATTAACAAAACGAAAGAAAAAACTGCGACAAGTAGTAGGCTATACGCTGAGTTTCGGTTCATTTTTGTGACGCGCTCCAGCTCCACAAACAAGTTCACGGAAAGGAAACCAAGATGGCAGAATGTGGCATCCTGTTTGTTTTCTTTATTTTATAAAAGCACAATGTTTTGTTTTTATTGTGAGTGTACACAAATAAAGTAACCTTTACAGTTTCGCATGATGTCTTACTCTTATCTGTATGACTCATAGACTGTAAAAAAAAAAAGATGGACGACGCACCTTCACTCTCTTCCATTGTAGGAAGTGAAGCCGCCAGTGTGCCAATATGGCGCTGACATTTTGATTCTCGAGTCTGCGCATAGTGAACTTGAAGCCCGAGTCTGTACAGTAGTGAGCACGAAGTGGAGTCGAAATATCAAGGTCCCGCCCACACTCCTGCAGAATCAGTTAATATAGTTTACTACAGGAATAACACATTGTGACGGTGTGAAATAAACAGTTCTGGAAATGTAGAAATTAAAGTTAAAGCTCCAGTCTCCTCCAGAAGAAAAGTCAGTTGGTGCCTCAGTGACTACTTCGCTCAGAGAAGCTGTCAATCTCAGCTGTCAATCATGACGTCAAAACCTGCATCAAATAACTAACTAAAACCAAACTTATTTAAAGAACGAACACTTGAACTAATATCAGCGTGATTTAAAAACTGCTTAAAATGACAAACCATCTTTGGAAAAAAATATTTGACATATAATTTTGTTAGTTTGTCTCACGTGCCATTACATTACATGGAGAGGGCGGGCTTTATGACCTGTACTGCATCCAGCCACCTGGGGGCGATCGAGACGCTTTGGCTTCACTTTTCAGGACTCATATGACTTTAAATTAGTATTTTAAGTCATTTCCGCTGTTATAAGGAAAAAATTCAAGTGATCGTGCAGGCGTCTCACTTGCACACACACACAACATAAGTTCTAGCATTGCAAATTTGACCTGTTCATGATCAGAATAAAATAGTCAACCAAAAAGTTACACTGCTTATTTTAAATAGTCCATAACAATCTGCCGTTCATGACAATGAGAATTTCATGTTTTTACTGTAATGACAACTTGGGAGTAAAATGTTTATTTTTCATGCAAATAATGTCATGATCCAAAAGATAATATTAAATAAGCTTAATTTTTTTTTATGAATATTGAATGAAGTTTATATTTTCTTTGATTTGTTTTTTGTTTGATTTTGGTGTGAAAAGCTTCAGCTGTGCACAAGTGGTTAGTGGAACGCTACCTCTCAGAAAATGCTGTGGACTGTGGTCATGTCAGATTTGCGATTGTAGCTTAGAAAATGTTGGAGACATTGCAATTACACACTTTCCCACGCCATGCTTTGTTTTTGAACAGAAGTTCTTGGGCTTATATAAGCAAGCATATGAAGTTCACCACAGCAGACCTCTTGCTTGCAACATGGTGACCACTTAAACACACAGTGGTGTGATCTGTTCTCAAACACATCGTAGAGATGGACAAAACAAGTAGTGCCTTTTTGTGCTTTGTCTGTTGTCATTTTTATAGGATTAGTCAAAATGATAAATTATAGGTATTTTATCTGCTCCATAAACAGTTCTACATAGGCTACTATATTATCCAAAGTTTTGAGGTTTTTAGAATGCACATTAACATATTTCCATCTGGTTAAAATTTACAACAAAAAAATTTTGTCCATCATGGCGATAATGAAAATATTTTAAATAAAACACTGTTAAATTAATCTTGCAAATATAAATGACATGAAAATAAGTCTATCAAAATATGAATCTAGCAGGGTTATATTTCTAGTCATATTTTATCAGTAATGCATCAATGTTTTCGAAAAAGAAACATCTAAAGTTTGAAGCTGAAGAATGAATGAACACCTGCAGTAAACTGAAGCCTGTTCTATGACACATCCTATATGAGATTAATCAGATATCTTATATACACAACATAAATGTAGCATTACAACTTGTATCTGCACAAAAGGACAGAAATGCAAGTGATACTAGCCACAGAAAGTGTTACTCCCGTTGTGGATGCCCTCTTCCCATAACAGCGCGCTGAAACACGGGCAACTAAAGCACAAAGAATTCACAACTTTCTGTTAGTGTTCTCATTATAATGTTTTGTATGTGGAAGATTGGCACTTCACATCTTGAACTTAACTGCGCGTTTTCGAAGCCATGACAAGAAACGATTTTAATTAAGACATATACACCGATCAAGCATGACATTATGACCACTGACGGAAAGATAATCAGTGTTATTCACCTATCACTGCACCTGTTAGTGGGTGGGATATATTAGGCATCAAGTGAACATTTTGTCCTCAAAGTTGATGTGTTAGAAGCAGGAAGAATGGGCAAGCGTAAGGATTTGAGCGAGTTTGACAAGGGCCAAATTGTGATGGCTAGATGACTGGATCAGAGCATCTCCAAAACTGCAGCTCTTGTGGGGTGTTCCCGGTCTGCAGTGGTCAGTATCTATCAAAAGTGATCCAAGAAAGGAACAGTAATGAACCGGCGACAGGGTCACGGGCGGCCAAGGCTCATGATGCACGCGGGGAGCGAAGGCTGGCCCGTGTGCTCCGATCCAACAGATGAGCTACTGTAGCTCAAATTGCTCAAGATGTTAATTCTGGTTCTGATAGAAAGGTGTCAGAATACACAGTGCATCGCAGTTTGTTGCGTATGGGGCTGCATAGCTGCAGACCAGTCAGGGTGCCCATGCTGACCCCTGTCCACCACCGAAAGTGCCAACAGTGGGCACGTGAACATCAGAACTGGACCACGGAGCAATGGAAGAAGGTGGCCTGGTCTGGTGAATTACGTTTTCTTTTTCATCACGTGGATGGCCGGGTGTGTTACCTGGGGAACACATGGCACCAGGATGCACTATGGGAAGAAGGCAAGTCAGCGGAGGCAGTGTGATGCTTAGGGCAGTGTTCTGCTGGGAAACCTTGGGTCCTGCCATCCATGTGGATGTTACTTTGACACGTACCACCTACCTAAGCATTGTTGCAGACCATGTACACCCTTTCATTGAAACGGTATTCCCTGGTGGGCTGTTTTGGCAGCAAAAGCGGGACCAACACAATATTAGGAAGGTGGTCATAATGTTATGCCTGATCGTTGTAGGCCTACTTTTGAAAAAATATGACGAGAAAAAATAACACTGCTGGATTGTTAATAATATTATCAATGTCTTTGAAAAAGAAACATTTAAAAGGAATATGACTGTCTCAAATAACCCAGTCATAGTCAATATATTGTTGGGCATTACCATTTGAGCTGATGCTGAAGAGTGAATGAACACTGGTAAACTGAAGCGCTTTGCTAGCGAGTTAATAAACTCAATCAAACGCAATCTATATGAGATTAATCAGATATATACAACATAAAAGCAATATTTTAACTTACATCTACACAAAAGGACACAAATGTACATGTGAATTCTTTCATTTTAGACTAGAAGTATATTGCTTGGATTTGGTGAGTTATTTTGCAGTGTGTTTTATTGAAAAGACATATGAAAGAGATATTTGATATAGAAGGAATGGTGCAGGAATCCTTTGAGGGAGATGCAGGATTGAACATTATTGCAGTGAGTGTGTCTGCTGTTGTCTTGCCTCGAGGCCCGAACTTATGACTGTTTTGTACAAGTATTGAGGAAGTGACGTGAACTGGGTATTACTGTCTATATTTGACAGGAGGCCATGAGTCAGTCTGAAATGCCGTCCGGTACTTGACACTCATAAAGGAAATATAAATGAAAAAACGAGTAGATGCACATTACTCGGCCTTTGCTCATCTCAGCCATGTTGTTGCGTAATGTTGGACGTTTTTAGAATTAGAGCATCAGCATCATGTAATAAACAGATCATTATTTCTTAAAGTATTAAGGACAAGTGTTTTGGATCCTGTGTAGGCCTGATATAATCTGATCCGACTTTGCTTGTTTAGTGGGCGTTTCCTATAACAGTGCATTTGTAAGGATTGCATGAGAGTCTAAAAACCAAGGGTGAATCTCAAAACTCTTTGCTCCTTAAAGTAAGCTTTATTGTATTTATGCAAAATATAATTTAGGCTAGATGTTCGTGCTCATCCAAAAAATCTTCCCACTTTATTGTACAAGTGCTTTTATGTTTTGAGTTCTTCATAATGGATCCGTGCACTGGTTTTAGGTAGCACTCTGTGTAGGAAGCAGACGTTACAGTCAGCAGCACTTCCTGTCTTCCCCATCCCGGATTTCTGCACAGCTGCACAGTTACAAATATAGATCCAGTGTGGATTGGAAACCCATCAGTACATCCACACACCTCCACGACAATGACAAACAACATCTACAGGCCACAGATTGACACACTGACCATGAATACAAAGCCCTGATTCCACTGATTATGTGTAACAAAAACTCTGTCCTGTCAGAACAGGGCTCACGGACACACAGTATGTGATTTGGAAACCTGTCTCCTTCACCTAGGAGAAACATTATGTCTCAATATTTGAAGAGTTTGGTTCCAAAACGCTATAAATCCATTTTGATTAATTTGAGTAAAAATGTGTTTTCTTTACCAAGAAAGCGGCAAGATGAAAACCACTCTTTTCTGTTTCAAACTTTCACATAGCATCTTTTGGTTATAAAAACATTAAAAATTCAATTATTATAAAAACAGATTATTTTTTTCCCCAAAATGCAATAAATCCATGACACCTTTTTTTTCAAAATGCAATTAGTCCATCAATATAAAAGTTATTTTTCATATTGAAAATACACAAAGTAAGTTGATTCACATATATGACAGCCTCTGAACTTTGTCAATACTAATCTTGTATACAGGCATTTGACTAAAAATACATTCAGGCGTCGCTCCCAAAATGAATTCAACGAGTCATCTTGTTAATGTTATAATTAATATATAATTAATTATGTCTCCGTTTGTCATTACCGTTTAAAGAGTATCTGGCGCCACCGCACGGTTAAAATAAGCACATTTGCCGAGTACATTGGTATTAAAAACGGCTTTTAAAAACTGTTCATGATTCAGTTTTGGGGACCGTGACAGAAGTTTGATGCTGTCGTGGAACAAGCAACAGCCGGCATTTTTCCTCCTCCCGAGTGCCTCATCTTTTTAATCTCCTCACGTAAATGATTACATTTCGATGACTTGCGTTTCTTCCCCACCGCAGAAACCACCACAGGTTCATCAATGCCGTCAAAATTATTCATTTTTCTGTTTTTGTTGATCACAAAATACAAAGCAGATAAGGAAAACTAGGATGCCGGGTGTATTCAGAGCGCCGCCATTACTGTTTACAATGCGTGGAATGGAGCGCTGTGATTGGTTGAGCTGATATATCGCATTCTGCAGAGAAGGGAGAGTGGCGTTTGACGCGTTTTGGAAAGAAAGGGAGAAAACATGACAGAATAACACGACGGATATCGCATTTTGCGCAAAATTAATAAATGACCTTTCAATACCGACCAGATACAATACTGATTTTGGCGGAAACTCAATTTTTTTAAAAAAATGGCGTTTATCGCGTTTTGGAACCAAACTCTTCATTTGTCCTTTTGACAATATTTTAATATAAATGTTGATATTTATTTAATGCACTTGTTCTGAAATGAATTAAACGTGTTTTTTTCCCTCAAAACAGAAAAGCATATATATATATATATAATTTTTTTTTTTTTAATTTAAATCAGAGATGAACTTGCCAACTTTCTATGGTGCAAGTTCAAATCAAATGATTTCCGTGAACTGTCAGTTTCAATTAACTGATTCAAAAACTGGATTCAACTATTTGTTTATCACTTGAAAATTTTAATAGATGTGTAGATGCAGAAAATACAGGAAAAATCAAGGCATTTTTTTTCCATAATTTTTTATGATAGTTTATAGGGCTGCCCCCTAATAGTCAACTAACCATTAGTCGACGAGAAGAGGCTTAGTCGAACAAAATTGGTATTAGTCGGTTAGTCGCAGAAAAAAAAATCTCCACAGGAAGTGGCGAAATCACGCAGTCTGTGATGGACAAATCGTTAACGTCGGGAAATCCAAACATTTGCCTATCATTCACCAACGATCGACCTCAAATATGGCTTATCACTTGAAACATGTAAGTAGTAGCAACTTTACGAGTCTGTTCGCTCTAACGTTAACCTAGATAAATTAACCACTAGCTACTGTGGAGATGAGTCAGCATTGTCAACTTAATCTCTGCAGCTGAAAACACACAAAACACTAGTTTATCAATAAATTATTAAAATGTTCAGACAGTCTCCTTCTGTTTTTTTTCACGCCACATTCATAATCACTACGTTTGCCGGTGCGCTACTGCAAGCTGTATGCATGCGTTTGATCGCTGATTAGGTTATATATATTATATATCGGCGATTAAAGGCTCATTATTATGATTTATATGGTTTATTGATACAAACGCGCAATTAGTCGACTAATCGCTTAAATGAACGACTATTAGTTGACTAGAAAAATCTTTAGTCGGGGGCAGCTCTAAATAGTTTATTCTCTTGTGAATCAGAGATGCTATTGAAATGGAAAGTATTCACTGTGTCTTTATGGCACAATAATCGCCTTGGAATTGTAGTGATATGTTATTGGTTAATTTTATATTATAAGTTTAATGTTGTTGAATATATTGTAAATATTTGCAATTGCATTCAAGTCAAGTCACCTTTATTTATAGCACTTTATACAATGCAGATTGTTTCAAAGCAGCTTTACAGTGATAACAGGAAAATGATTCAATAATGCAGAGTTCATTTCGGCTGAACAGCAGCTGTAAAAGAAAATGGTCTCATTGTTCAGCTGAAGTCAGTTCAGTGTTGATTCTGTTTCGTTGTAAAGATCACCAATTATTAAATTAGTTCATTTCATCTACCTTATCTCTCATTTACTTTACCTCTGCATTAAAATGTGAACATTCTCTGTTAAACTAAACCAGATCTGAGCACTCTAACAATAACCACAGCTAAGATTTAAACACACCCGCAAACGATCACAGCTGCCATGTGTTGTCTGAAATTTCCTTAATGTTCAGCCTCTCCTGTCTGACGTCTCTCTCTATGCTTTACTATTATTAGGCCCAGAATCTTGTCTGATGTTGAAATGAGTGTTTGAGCACCAGTAAAGATACTGGCCTCTTTCATGTAAGCCAGAACAGAAAAATGGACACTTATCTCACTTTTAGTCTGGCAGCTATTTTTGGTGGTCATGGGGTCTTACTCATAAGTGTTTGTGAGTGTTTGTCCTCTGGGTTTAAAGTCAGAGTATGTGTGTTGTTTGTGCATGCAAATATAGCCAGAGTTACTTGTATTTCTGATGATTTCTGGATTGGTTCTGAAAAAGATCCTAAATCTTGATGCATAAACACTTTGTTTACCCCTAAATGAGAAATGACTTTCAAAAAGTTGCGGCAAGCAGCAACCAAGCACTATGTATGCACCAGTAGTGCTGTTACTACTATATCTAATTCAGATTTCAGATGCAGTTCGGATGATTGCATTGTGGCTGCATTAACAGAAGTATAATAAATTGATACTTTATATATAATTTGTGGATATATTCTGTATTTCAACTAGTGTGTGCACAAATAAAGCAATTTGACAATATCATGTATTTTTCATTGACTATTGAAAGCAACCATAGACCATAATAAGTGGTGTGTGAATGACTTGGGTAATAAGTGTACAATAGAAATGTTGCGATTGGCCATTTTGGCTTGCAGTAATGAGACTTAAAGGGATGGTTCACCCAAAAATGAAAATTTGATGTTTATCTGCTTACCCCCAGGGCATCCAAGATGTAGGTGACTTTGTTTCTTCAGTAGAACACAAATGATGATTTTTAACTCCAACCGTTGCGGTCTGTCAGTCGTATAATGCATGTCAATGGGAACTCCATCTATAAGAGTAAAAAAAAAACATGCACAGACAAATCCAAATTAAACCCTGCGGCTCGTGACGACACATTGATGTCCTAAGACACGAAACGATTGGTTTGTGTGAGAAACCGAACAGTATTTATATCATTTTTTTACCTCTAATACACCACTATGTCCAACTGCTTTGAGCATCCGGTTGGTGAGGTCTAAAAACGCGCTCTGATGACGTAAGTGATCTCTCGCGTGTATATGTCAATGAGTGCGATCGATCACTTCCGGCATCAGAGTGCATTCAGACCTCACACACCGGATGCTCAAGGCAGTTGGACATAGTGGTGTATTAGAGGTAAAAAAATGATATAAATACTGTTCGGTTTCTCGCACAAACCGATCGTTTCGTGTCTTAGGACATCAATGTGTTGTCACGAGCCGCAGGGTTTAATTTGGATTTGTCTGCATGTTTTTTTTTTACTCTTATAGATGGAGATCCCATTGACATGCATTATACGACTGACAGACCGCAACGGTTGGAGTTAAAAATCATCATTTGTGTTCTACTGAAGAAACAAAGTCACCTACATCTTGGATGTCCTGGGGGTAAGCAGATAAACATCAAATTTTCATTTTTGGGTGAACTATTCCTTTAATATATCTTGCTTCCAATATTGGCCAATTCAGATCAATAGTGGTAATAAAAAAATATTTGGTCTAATACTGATATAATAGTGTAGTTTCATTTACCTGCAGGAAAGTGGAGCAGAGGTTATAGAAGGTTTTCAGAGACTTGTGTTTCCAGCACAATGGTCCAGGAATGAGCCAAGAGCTCGTCAAACACGCTTTTACATGAGCGAAACCAAAGACAGGTGTGCAGCTTGTCTCCTGCCAGACATCCGTTTCTTATTGTCTTTTTGTCCATCTCTCTTTCTCTCTCTCTTTCTCTTTTATCTATCCACTATCTCCCCTTAGATCTGTCACGAAACAGGTTGACGGAGCTGCCGGTGGAGGTGTGCATGTTTGTGTCGCTGGAGAATTTGAACCTGTACCAGAACTGCCTGCGTTCACTACCAGAGAGTCTGATCAACCTACAGTCCCTCACCTACCTAAATATCAGGTCCATAGTTACCACATTCATAACATTACATTACAGTACTCAATTTTGTAAAAAATTGCTATTGAATATTTTTTAACGTTACCACAGCTAAATGCTAGCTGTGTTACCACGAGCTAAACATGCAAAGACGCACAAGATCTTACTGATCTTTTTTTTTTTAGTTTCTTTTGTTTGTATCTCTTTCATTTGATTTGTTCATGTCATTTATCAGATGATAAAATCCAATCCATTTGTTCTTATAAATTATGATTTGAGAAGATTCTGAGATTTTAAACCATGCATTATTTTGCAATTCCAAAAAAAGCTTCCAACCATCTAACAAGGAACTCCATTGTAATTTACAATTACTCACCAAACCCTTATTTTACTCACAGTTGGTGCACAGCAAGTGTTAATTAGATGTGTTTACTAGGGCAAACATCACTATTACTATTGCTTACACTTAAGGTTTGGTATTTGAACAACCAAATCTCCAACCCAAGTTCTATTTCAGCGAGTCATGCACTGTTTGTGTGTCAGACATAATTACACTTCATATTGTTTGGCTTTTTAGAAGTGTGTGAGGTGTGTTATTACTTTAAGTGATCCGACTCACGAAATTCGCCTGGAAGATGGGCAAAAAAATCCCACAGACTTGCATCAAAGTCCATATCTAGAGACACAAAGTTGTGGGCTCTTTTGACTTAGACCAGTTAGAAACCACAACCACTTAGTGTTATTTTACTGTTATAGTATGTATTCATATTTTGAATTGACCGCTCGCAAAGACCCGCCCCCTTTAGTTACTGTTGCTATGTCTGACAAGCCATGCCGTCTCTCGCCACACATCATGTTCTCACACAGTAAAAAATGCATCGCGGAGCAAAGAGGACACTGACAACGCGTCAACAGACAAGACAGAGCAGGTTACTTTTGATATGAAACAAAGTCTCAAATTTTAAATGTTGTCATTTTTAAAGAAATTTAAATAATAAATACCGTTTTGTGGCTCTTTAATGTGTCGTGACAGATTGCTGTAGCGCCTCAGTTCAAACGACTCGTGAACCAATCATCTCTTCCTACTAGTTCATTTATAGCATCAAATAAACGTGAATGAACATCATAAGGAATGTTGTTTTAATCGCAGAAAGACGTCAGTACACACCATTTTTCAAGTTCAAGTCCACCTACGTTAATCTGCCAACTCCCCTGACTGCTTTGTCAGACAAAATGGCGGATTCGCCGTTATGATTGGTTAGATCGCCTGTCAATCAAACTCCTGGCGAAGGGTCAATTGGCTTTTATTTTTTAACATATTTTTATTTTAACTTTAACCTATTAGTAATTTTGTTGTGCTTTTGTCATTTCTTTATTAGTTTTTATTTCATATGTCTATTTAGCTTTTTTTAATTTTAGTAATTTTAATACTTCAGCTTATTTTATTTTGATTAGTTGTCAAGCAACATTTCTAGATTACTGTTTTAAAAGGGTTAGTTCACCCAAACATGAAAATTCTCTGATTATTTACTCACCCTCATGCCATCCTGGATGTGTTTATCTGAAGAAAGAAAGTCATATACATGGGGGATGGTATGAGGGTGAGTTAATGATGAGAGAATTTTTATTTTTTGGGTGAATTAACCCTTATATATATTTTTATATAATATTTATATTTAAATTAATGACAATCTATTTTTAATAATTTTAGTTTTTTAAAAAAAACATGCTTATAATCACTCAGAACTCTTTGGCAACCATACGTTTTTCACAGGAAGGTATCATTGACATTTTCTTAAATCTAGTTTTTGAGCCCTGCAGGTTTTGATTCCCATGGTTCTCATTTTCTTTCTGCAGTCGGAACCAGTTGTCCACTCTCCCTGCTCATTTGTGCCGACTGCCGCTCAAAGTTCTGATCGCCTGCAATAACAAGCTGGTATCACTGCCGGAGGATCTGGGCAAACTCAGACAGCTCACTGAACTGGTGTGTGTGGACCAGCTCTCTCTCTTGAGCTCTGAAATTTATCTTCACATTTTCTCTCACTCATGCACATTACTTATCAACTTTTTCTCTGTCTCTTCAAGGACGTCAGCTGTAATGAGATCCAGACACTTCCTCCACAGATCGGTCAGCTGGAAGCTCTACGTGACCTCAACATCCGCAGAAACCACCTCGTTCGCCTGCCTCCTGGTCAGAAACGCAGGCACCTGCACCTGTATGAAATGAGTGATGTTTTTGATGTGTTGTGTCATTTCTGTGTTGATTGGTTTGCAGAGTTGGCTGAGCTCCCGTTGGTCCGGCTCGATTTTTCCTGCAACAAGGTAACGACAATTCCTGTATGCTACCGCAATCTCAGACACCTTCAGAGCATCATTCTGGACAACAATCCTCTGCAGAGCCCACCTGCACAGGTAACACATGTTCCTGTTTTGATCCACATTAAACATCCTGTTTTGGGGTCCTTCGAACTATTTTGGGGTCCTAATAAAGGGGCCCTATTATGCTTTTGTACATGTTCCAGTCTCAAGTTTTCTCCCGGGAATGAACATGTCACAATATTCCTCATTTAAATAATTCCCGCCAAAGGCATATGGGAAAAAAAGGGGCGAGGCCTGGTTGAGTTGCGTTAGTAGTGTGTTGAAACTCGCGGTTATGGTAAAGGCCGTGACATTTCCCAAACACTCTTAAAGTGGCTGACCAATCACAACACACTGGTCCAGCTGACCAGTCAGAGCACATTGCACTTTTCAGAAGGAGGGGCTTCATAGAGAAACAGAGCGTTACTGACAGACAGGGAAGAGAGGTGCTGCAACAATGTCAAATATGTGAAAAATGTGTTTTTTGAACATTCATGCATGAAAACCTATTCTAGTAGACCCCAAAAACAAAATCAAAACTTTGAAAAAGGGCATAATAGGTCCCCTTTAGCACCTCTGAGAGGTTTCACATCCTGAGGATCACGTTTATTGATGTGGTTCTGCATTTTCCTACAGATCTGTATAAAGGGAAAGATCCATATATTTAAATATTTGAACATGGAGGCGTGTAAAGCAGCATCAGACCTTCCAGACTACGACAGAAGACCACTGCCCTTCGGATCCTGGTGAGAACACACTTCATTTCACTGGGTTTTGTGGGCGTAATGTAGATCAAACTGCTTTCACTTGTACCCACAGCCATTTGAGCCAGTGTTTATCGCTGTATCTCTCAGAGGACACACAGAGCAGGGCGATTCTGTAGATAAGAAGGGAGGGAAAGGAAAAAACACAGACTGAATGAAAGATTGGATTGATTGCAATGAAGGTATGAAGAGAGGAAAGATTGCAGCAACACCGGATGACGGTAGATAAGATGATGTGGACATCAAACTTCTCAAGTGGCAGAAATTTATATTGCAGAAACATGTTTATACGATACTTAAATCTTATTTAGGAGAGGTAATCAGATCATTTTTTGCTCTGTGGTAATAAAAGTAAAGTTAAATAAATGAATAAATAAATTAAAATGGTGGGAAAAATCCCATAGACTTACACTAAAGTAGGGACGCCAGAAAAATCTAGACGCCAGAAGATCACAGAGACTTGGAGAATGGGCTTCTTTGATTTGAGTCATTAAAATACAACCCACAACTATCAGATTATTTTTTGCTTGGTGGAAATGAAATGAATAAAACAAAACAAAACAAAACAGACTTGCACTGAAAGAAGGACCCAAGCCATATATAGAAAACGAAGTTCACAAAGATTAGAGAGTGGGCTTCTTGCATTTGGGCCAGAAAGAAACCACTCACAACTCCCTAGCAATCACATAGCAACGTGTTAAAAACCACTGAAAACACTTCACCCCGGTAAACACCACTCACATTTCTACAGAAATTGTAAAATATCGTCATTTTTACTTTATCTTCTGTAGGGTGATATGAGTGTTAGAAATTAATTGCATATTAAAGTTATTTTAGTCATTTACCAGACTATTTCTATGCGTTTTTCCTTATAGAAAAAAATTAAAATATGATGTTGTTCTCTCTGGTCTGTCTCCTCTCAGTGCAGAGGATTTGTATTCCGGTCGGCCGTATGGAGCTCTGGACTCTGGGTTTAACAGTGTGGACAGCGGAGACAAGAGGTGGTCAGGAAATGAGGCAAGTGCTTTTCAGGTCACTCAATCAAGATTCCAATCTATCCAACAATTATTTTCCATTATGTATTGATCATTTTATTTTATTTTTTAATTAAATCTGTTCTGCCTTTTCCCCATCTATCCCTTCTTAAAGCCTTCAGACGAGTTGTCAGACTTGCCTTTGAGAGTGGCAGAAATCACCAAAGAGCAAAGACAGAGACGAGATCGAGAAAGAGAACGTGAGGATCATCGGACAGGGTCTCACATCACAAATGGCACATGTGAGACGACATCTACACTTATGAAATGGATAGTTTAGACTATAAACTCTAATAAGTAGGGATGCACCGATACCGATTTTAACAAGTACTGGCCGATTCCGAAACCGATATTTGTTACTTGCTCTCTTATTTTTGTCATTAACATTTGTCATTAAAATAGATAGTGTTTTGATTATGTTTTAAATCAGCAAAGTTATCCATGCATTAAGTTATACTAGCTAGTTTATTGCTGCATCATCAAATAATTTCTAATGAACATGGATTGGATCAATCTGTCATTCAGCAGGCCTACATAAATACGTAAATACAACAGAACAAAGATAGCCTACATATGAAATAAGCAGTGCTTTTATGTAGGTGTAACAGTTTTCAGAAACAGAAATAAAGTAAACAAATGTAAAATAACACTGCATATTCTTCACCGTATAAATTAAATCCATATATTATTAATACATTGAGACAGCTAAATTCTACTGTACAACAGTAATATATTTCTGTCACAATTACTTCAAGTTAAACTGAACTTTTATTTTGACGGGTTGACGAAGACTTTCGAGTTTCTGTGTGTGTATGATATGACAATAGATTTTTTCAAATGAAATGGTAAAATTCTCACAAAGTGACTCTGGAGATGCAGTTCATGCATGCATTCATGTCCTCATATAGTGAGACGGCAGATCCTGAAAAACACCGCGAGTGTCGTGTGTGTGTGGTATGCTAAATGAAACCGCACGTCTGTGCCATTCATTCACACTGAGACGTGCAGAACAGGCAGGATTCATGTTTAAATAGTCTTTTTGCAGCTCGATATTCGAAGACACTAGTCTATATCGCGATTTAAGTGTACTGACCAACTTTTTATTTATTCATCAAAACTTTGACAAATTCCGTGACATTCCTCGTTATACAGTAGCCTAAATTCCATTTTTATGACTGGATTCCATGATTCCGTACGTGTTTTCCGCGTTGCGGAAATCATAGGGCCCTATACATATTAATCCTTTTTGTCTTTTGTTGTTTGATTAACATTAAAACGCAGATATCAGCACAGCAGGAATATTAGATTATGGATTAATCTTGGATTATGCAACAGATATTATACAGCTCAGTGCCTTCACGCAGTTAATTAATAAACCATCGGTTGATATATCTGCCTTTTTCATGCTATAGCCGATATGCCGAATGGTTGTAAATTGATCAAAAATCGGCCGATACATCAGTGCATCTCTAATAATAACCCATGAGAAGCTGTGTATTACAGTGATTTTTACCATGGTTAAGTGGGTTTTAAGCACTTTGTCTCTTTCTGTAGTGGAAGCAGAGCTTGAACAGATAGACTTCATTGACAGCTGTACAGGGGATGATGATGAGGAGGATGGGCGGAGCCGTAGAGGGACGGATCCAGTCAGCCTCAGCTCTCAGTTTATGGCCTACATTGAAAGACGAATCACCAGAGAGGTGTGTATTAGTACTTAATGACTGATCACATTAGTTCTGACTTTGATGTTACCAACAGGGTTTATGATAACTTTGTTTCTAGGGTTCACCTGTGAAGACTAGCCCATCCAGAGACTTAAGAACTGATGACCCAAGACGCCAAACCTCCTTACATAACCGGTACTGACCAAATGACACTGTCATAACAATTTTATACATATATTTGTACATAAATTATATATATACACACATGTAATCATAATATAAATAACATAAAATGTTAACATAACATTAAAGGGGCAAAAATACATAAAATAAATATATAAAAAAATTTAATAGTTCAGAAGAGCAAAAGAATCAAGTCTAACAGAGAAATAAAATGTCATCTGTGTTGTCACTAACAGTTTTTCTCTCTTCAGTGGTGGGTCAGATACGGCGGTCACGTCTTCATACACTCATAACCAGGTAAGAGTCTTTGTACATATACACCTCATGATACATGATACCTTGTGGTTTTACTCTGGTTCTGTCTATCAGCGGTCTGCTGGTGTGGCGTCAGGTTCTGGTGGTGGTGTGGAGAGAATAAGACGAGAAGCTCAGCTGGCGGCACTGCGGTACGAGGAAGAGAGACATAAAACAAGATCAGTGCAAAGAGATGTGGTTATGAATTACGTCAAGGTACTGACACACACAATTTATTATAAATGTATTAGCCAAATAGAGCGCTGCAGTGATTACATATTTTTGCAGGCTGTAAGTTAGCGTCATCCTGGTTCCCTCAATAAAATCCCAATAGGATTTTGCCATTTAGCTTTTGGATTATTGCAAATAAAATAAGGTCTGTTACATACAAAAGTTTATGATTCTTACATGTTTTGTTCATCATGATAATCTTCACAAATGAACTGATGAATTGATGAATTTTAAAGTGTAAAAATCACCAGAAGTAAAAAGTTAAAGGTAGTCTATTAATGAACTACACCATGGCCGCATGACTTTAACGTCTCCACTCTTAAAAGATTTAGTTCACCCAAAAATTAAAATTTTATCATCATTTACTCTCCCTCATGTTGTTCCAAACCTGTAAGACTTTTGTTCATCTTCCAAACACAATTGAAGATATTTTAATGAAATCTGAGAGATTTCTGTTCCTCCATTGACAGCTATGCAACTACCACTTTGACGCTTCAGAAAGTTCATAAAAAGATCATAAAACTAATCCATATGAATTGAGCAGTTTAGTCCAAATTTTCTGAAGAGACACGACCGCTTTATATGATGAACAGATTGAATTTAGGCTTTTATTCACATATCTCATATTCACATATGTTCATCATTGCACACATCAGATATGGTACATGGAAGCTCAAGCCTGCTTGCTTGACATGCGAGAACCAATGAGGTTCATTCTTGTGTGTTATGCAGCACGTTTGCGTTTTCGCAAGAACAAATGATGTTTGTTTTCGCGCGTCAAGTAAGTATGGTTGAGCTTCTGTTTATGTTTGCTGATCAATGTTTATGTGTGAATAAAAGCCTAAATTCAATCTGTTCATCATATAAAGCGATCGAGTCTCTTCAGAAAATTTGGACTAAACCACTCAATTCATATGGATTAGTTTTATGATCTCTGTATGAACTTTTTGAAATTACAAAAGTGTTATTTGCGTAGCTGTCAATGGAGGGACAGAAAGCTCTGAGATTTCATTTAAAATATCTTCATTTGTGTTTCGAAGATGTTTGGAACGACTTGAGGGTGAGAAAATGATGACAATTTTTTCATTTTTGGTTGAACTAACCCTTTAAGCTTCCGACAACTTTCAGTCATTATTTAAAAACATTTTCCCTGAAAAGTCTGAGTTTGAATAGTTTGCAAGAGTGCACAATGAGGATGTGAAAGCAGACTAGTGAGTAGATGAGTTTACCTTTTCAGCTTGATGTTTAATGGCCCAGACAACCTCTGTAGTCCCATTTAGCCACTTGTTAGCAACCGCTTTTTCAAGACAAGCCTTATAAAAATCACAAGGGGGTTATACTGATGTATTTTATGTTGTAGAGTAAAACGTGAAAATATCTTGAGCTTGTGTTGACCACTGTTACGACCCTTCCCTGGCTTTGAAGGTCTAGGGAGTGGGAAGGGCAACATTAAACCTCTCTTTGGCAAGTTCTATTATAACACTGGGAGAGTGAATAAGACAAGCGGGAGGGGCAGAGCAGGTGAAACTGTGTTTATTTCTAAGTGCTATGATCAACAAAATGTGTAAATGATTAAAGAAAATAATTATTTACTAGAAAATATTTTCAAAGGACAGCACAAACACAACGGTATTGCTTTCAACAACTCAAGAATGAAGGAACCAAAATAGGGTCAGCAAGATAATGTTGGTTCACATGGTTACTGAAACACACTAAAAAAACTGATAACTCAAAATAAAGATGAAACAAAACAAACACAACAAAACTACAGAGTGCACAATCACAGCTCAAGTCTCTATTTCTGTGTTGACGTGTCCTTTATGTAGTTTTCCGGGCTTCCGGTGGTGAATCGGTCACAAATCACCGTTTGACGTCAGCATGCTCTACTGCCCCTCTTGGATGATTGACAACAGAGGGAACTAATCAGTACATCACCTACGAAAGTGAAAACAGAGAGCGGCAGAAAATAGCACAGAAGAGAAAAAAGTACACCAAACAACACATCCAAACGTCACATAGGGACAACCACAGACCTTATTTCTGGCATTTAACCAAAAACCCTTTAAAAAAAACCCATTGACTTCAGGGCAATGTAACTTGTTTCCAGGTTTTGGTGTACCAAAATACTATTGGCAAAATTTTAGTAGCCTAAAACAAAACTTTTTGTACAAAAATACGTCATCCCTGCAGCACTTTATAGCTATTAAATCATGTTTTAAGCTGCTTAAATTTTGCGAGTAGTTAACACAATTTAATGTTAGTATAATAAAAGTTCTAGCAATAATATCAAATGATGGATTTGAAAAAGAAACATTAACATTGAGATGCATGGAGATGCTCTGAAGGGCAAAATTTGATCTTTCGCATCCAAATCCCAGTCAGAAACTCTCCCAAAATATGCCCAATGCTACCACTATGATGTGAAGACAATTTTCTGTCTTTGTACTTTCAGCATAAATCAACTCCAAGCCCTACGAAGCTCAGTCCAACAGACAGTGAGGTGAGTCTCATCCTTATATTTGTACATTCACTTCCTCCCCCTATCCATCAGTTCATCCTGCTTTGTGTGTGTGAGTGACTCCGTAGTCATAAGCATTACTGTCCCACCCCAGAGTCTGTACCCCTCCAGACGGTCCACTCACACTGATGACTCCGCCCTCTTCATGGTAAGAGCCAATCAGCTCGGATCATGCGTCATCCTCCATCTCCTTTCTCACTGTGTTTTCACTTCCCTTAACAAATGTCAGTATTAGTCTAGAACTTTGCATACTGTATTAACATGATTTAAGGTTATTTCCATTTAAAACTGCTTTTCTGATCGGTTTGAACTGCTAACATGCTTTGAAGGTGCACTCAGTAATTAAGTTTTACACATAAATAAAATGAATCACATTATATATATTGTTTTATTTACTTATTATTGACACTTACTGAATGCACCTTTAACATTAGGTCTGCTTTTCCCAGTGTGCATCTTTAACACGCCTGCCCTGCTTCTTTTTGCTTCCCTGTCTGTCCCCTTTACTTTCTATCTCTCTTTCTCTACTTGTCTCTCTCTCTCATGTTTGTTCTGTCTGTGTCAGAGTGAGTTTGAGCCTCTACTGATATTTGAGATAGACACAGATACCAACACTATAAAGAAGAGGCCAGACCCTCACAAACAGGTGAAAGAGACACACAGACATGTTTACCTGTTGTCAAAATGGAAATTTAGCATAAACTTTTGTTAGTGGTGTTTGTCAAGCATCACAATTAGTATTGGTTATAATTAGGGTTAGGAGTATGAATGAACCTCAAATCTTTTGTATGTTGCAGCACTTCTTGATTTCATAAGTAAATTTTAAATAATACATATTAAATGTATAATAAATATTTATGTTTATTTGGAGTCTGCAGATGATCTGCCCCCATTATTATGCAAATAAGCTTATTGTGGATGTTTCTTGATAATTTTACTCTCAAAACATGTACTAAACATTAATCTTAATTTATAAATTAATTTATATTTGTTAATATTTATTTATTTATTATTTTTTTATAAAGCTGATTTATGACCCCTAAATGAGAACATTTAGCATTTTTAGAAGAAATAAAACCTTATTTAAAGCAACAGTCCGTAACTTTTTTTTTGGTTAAAAATGATCCAAAATCAATTTTTGAGCAAGTACATATCTAGCCAGTGTTCACCTTAGCCCGATTCACAATGCTAAGCTTGTAATGTTTTATAATAAAATCGGTACTGGTGGGTTTCCGTGGCAAGTTCGAGTATGCAGCCGTTCGTCTTTGCGTCATTACGTCACGTCTGTTTACATGAAGGAGTCCCAGCTAGTAGGCTATATCATGTGAGGATGCTGCAGATGGCGGATCATTTATAGCCTTTTCTCACAGCAGCTGAAATAATTAAACTTATCATTTTGATGGCGGATTGTAATCCAGAAAGGTCCAAATGACAATCATCAGTGACAACTGGAGATTCACCCGTAGTCAAAAGCAAAAGACTTCGGACTGTGGAGTGGCTACAGAAATTGAAATCTACAGGTAACGCTAATACACACTAAATACACATAGTCACGCAATGCTGATGTTGTTAACATTAACAATTTGAGAACAAAGTAAAACAATAATACTAATTTGCACGGTTTGACGTGATCCAAGCTAAGCGATCGTTAGATTTAATCACCATTGGCAGCGCGATTTATTGTAATGCTTTTTTTCTCAGTTGGTCAGAACAAAAGTGGCAGACATGTTACTTACTTGTTCAGATAACATTTTCAGGTGAAAATTCTTACTTTGGTCATACTTCCAAGACATAGAATCTGTGATTCTGAAGTACAGTATCCACATCGATGTGGTGACTGACAGCAAACATTAGATTCATCCGCACCGAGGAGCCGTGCCGAAGCACAACCCACGTAAAGATGATAATTCCGCAAATATCTGCAATTGCAGGTTTCAAACAGAGATGGCGACAAAGAGGCAAAACTTACGGACTGCAGCTTTAATGCATTACTGCTGTAATATTATCTCTTCATGATGTGTGTTTCCTGCAGTATTTTCAGTAATAAACTATGAAATCTTTGACTCTTCCAAAACACTTACACTTTCTCAATTTATTTCCTACATTCGTCCTTTATTTCTCCTTGTTTCATTTCATTTCTATCCTCTCCTCATTTCTTTGTGGCTGGCTAGTCTCTCTCTGCTGTGCCGCTGGATGGGTGTGTGTCTCCCACTTTATCCGTCGCCCCCTCCTGTACGCCGCAGGTACTGAACCGCAAGAGCCTGGAGATGATCTGCCTCTGCCTCTATTTATGTAGATGCACTGTGGATGTTTCTTGAAGATTTTACTCTCAAAAAAATCATTATACAAAGATATTGTGGTTGCACTCAGATCTAACACCCTGTCATAACAGGTAGAATGCAGTAAAGCTTAATACGACAAGTTTCATTGAGGAAATTATGCTGGAAACCTATTGTGTCATGCTTGTTTAGGACATGGTGTAAGATTTCAGCTGATTCATGTACATGTTTGTTTAGGGTTTGGAAGTTCTCACATCAAAAACGTAATATAAAGTGAGGTCTGTGTGGGCGAATCTCACAAAAACAGACAAGAAATATTGGTTACTGATATTTCATTTTGAGATTCACACCTAGAGTTCATTCTGTTATTTCCACTCATTTGACCTTTTTCACATCTTATTTTCTCTCCAATTCAACTCCTGCCTTCGGTAGCAAGGTGAAGATTATGCCTCGCTGTCACCCACTGGTATGTATTCATTTAAATCCTGAACTCCTCTCATTCTCTTTCTTTACTGCTGTTTTTATTTATTTATTTATTTAATTCTTTGCCCCACATCCCATTTTGACAACTTTTTGCTTGTCCTGCAGCCCTTCAATCACCCTCTTACCCCAGCCCTGCTGCCCCGTCTCCCTCCCGCGGCCCCAACCAGCGACCTGAGAGTTATCTGTTCCGCCTGAGTCAGCGAGAGGAGAAAAAAAAAGGTTTGTTTACCTTATGCAGCTGATTGCTGCTTTGTGGGACATTTGTGATGTCATGATTAAACATGTGATGCACATACAGTATCATTCAAAGATTGGGGTCGATAAGATTTTTTATGTTTTTAAAAAGTCTCTTATGCTCACTAAAGCTGCATTTATTTGATCAAAAATACAGCAAAAACAGTAATATTCTGAAATATTATTAAAATTTAAAATAATTTTCTATTTTGATATATTTTAAAGTGTAATTTATTCCTCTGATGCACAGCTGAATTTTCAGCATCATTACTCCAGTCTTCAGTGTCACATGATCTTTCAGAAATCATTCTAATATGCTGCTCAAGAAACGTTTCTTATTATTATCAATATTAAAAAAACAACAACAACAAAAAACAGTTGTACTGCTTAGTATTTTTCTGGAAACCATGATACATTTTTATTTCAGGATCCTTTGATGAATAGAAAGTTCAAAAGAACAGCATTTATTTGAATAAGAAATCTTTTGTAACATAAATGTCACTTAATTTAATGCTTTCTTGCTGAATAAAAGTATTACTTTCAAAAGAAAAAAAAAATCTTACTGACTAAACTTTTGAACGGTAGTGCACTTTTTTTTATATGTGCACTGTGCAGGATGCATTATTAATATGTTTCTGGATCATATTACATATTAAATAACAATAGAAATTTGTTATTTAGAAAAACTGTTATATTATTTGATTGCCCACTCCCAGAATGAAGCATTGTAAATTAAGTGCACAAATCAGAGTTTGCATATATATTTGAATATTTTTTTTAATAAACCTCTGAACAAAATGTGTTTTATCAGATACTTTTACTCAGTAGTTTTGTATACCAGTGTTGTACCTTTGCCTTATTAACGTTTATTTTCATACACTTTTTTTTTTTTTTTTTCTTCGAATCACGTTGTGTTGATGTAATTCATCATGGAGCTAGTTGGTTTGCCTTGAACTCTTAAGTAAAATATTTTTCAAAAATGGGAAATACAGTCATTCAGGAACCAAAATCACTGAAAAGGTGACAGTGTTGTTGTTGTTAACTAAAACTATTAAAAATCCTTGTCATTAATTTAAGAAAGCAGAAATAAAATGTATGATGAAAAGATGAAAAACTTAAAAATAAAAATTAGAAATGTTGCCTTGGCGACTAACTGAAAATTAGTACTAAAGTACTAAAATGACTACTAGAAATATAAAATAATTACAGCTTAATAGAAATATTAAAAAATGAGAAAAGCAAATAACAACGATACTGATACTTAAACTAAAATTAAAATGAAAACTGAAAATATAAAAATAAAAGCTACTTCAAAATATTAATAAATACTACAATATATTATATAAATACTAAAATAACACTGAAAAGTGGGCAGTCACTGTTGTGCTCTATTACAGGCATGTCAATCATCGTTCCTAATTAGGACTGCTCATGTAATTATGCCATGATTACGTATACCTAATGGCATGTGTGACCATTTTGCAGGAGAATCAGGCACACAGAAGACTGAGCCAGTGGAAGCCACTCCCACACAGTCTCCAGCCCCAACGGGAGAGGAGGCGGTACTGATAGAGCAGCTGAGGAAGGTGCGTCTATCTATATATTATTAAATTATATTGTATTAAATTCCTTAATATCTAATTTATCTATATCTAATTTATTGCGCTGTCCTGTTACGCATATATAATTCAAATAAAAATATTACAAAAAAAAAAACTCTAAGTCTCTTTTTGCCTCCCTCATGTAGAATATCGAGTGTCGACTCAAGGTGTCTTTACCCAGTGATCTTGGGGCAGCTTTGACTGACGGGGTCGTGTTGTGCCATCTGGCCAACCACGTGCGTCCCCGATCCATACCGAGCATCCATGTACCCTCACCGGCAGTGGTGAGTGACTTTTCAGATTTATTTTGCTCATAACTACATTTATAAGTTTTTGTGTATGTGTGTGTTTGCGCATAGGAATACATACAGTTTCATGTTTTCTTTCTTTCCAGCCCAAACTGACAATGGCCAAGTGTCGACGAAATGTGGAGAACTTCCTAGAGGCGTGCCGCAGAATTGGAGTTCCTCAGGTAGATTTGGTCTCCCACACTTCAAGCTATTTCCTTTTTCATGGAAAAAGAGTTTTTATCTTTAAAATCAAATTAAGAAATAGCTTCTCAAACACATGTTTGCTTCAAAACTAACTGGGCTTTTAACTTCTCTTGTTGTTTCCACTAATGCTCTAAAAGTTTAATAGCTAAAACCACTAACTCTTTCTCTCTCCCCCCCCCCCATTCCCTTCCAATTTAAAACCATCTCACATCCCATCAACCTCTCATTGTGTTTTATTTGAACACTCATGTTCATCTTTCCCCAATGCTTGTCTTGGCACTGCGGGCAGGATAGTTTGTGTTCAGCGGGTGACGTGCTGAAAGGGGAGGTGGTTTGTGTGTTCAGGCTGGTCGAGGCCTTGCTCTCCCTGGCACCGCCTCCCCTTCACTCCGCCCCTTCTACCCAGCTGGCTGGATTTGCCCTTTTCTACCTGTCAATCATGTCGCTGCTATGTGTTCTCTACTGCCACCTGGTGCCAAGCCTTTAAATCGCACTTCCATATTGATCACTGCACTAAAACAGCCAGTTGTTTGTTTGCGTGCATATGAGCAGATTTACACGATAGCCAGTGTTTATGCACATGTTTATAGTGTTTTCTAGTGCACATAATTGATACTTCGCTAAGCTCTGACCCCTTTGTTGCTCGCTCAGGCAAGCTTTATAAAATAATGTTCATGCAAATTACAGTAAAGCGTACTCATAAAGTGGTACAAATTGATTGAATGGTACAAGTAGCCTATTGTGAAATGGACTGGAATTAATTGGGTTTTATGCAAAATATTTGTGCAATTTTCTTTAAATAAATTAAATTACCCTTCAAAAAATTGAGGTCTGTAAGATTTTTTTAAAAATTTTTTGAAAGAAATCTCTTATGCTCACCAAGGCTGCATTTATTTGATCGAATATACAGTAATATTGTTACAATATTATTACAGTTATAAAGAACTGTTTTCTATGTGAATATATTTTAGTGATGCAAAGCTGAATTTTCAGTATCATTACTCCATCATTACTCCAGTCTTCAGTCACATGATCTTTCAGAAATCATTCAAATATGCCGATTTGCTGCTCAAGAAACATTTCTTATAATTATCAGTGTTGATTTGTGGAATCATAGTCAGATTGTGGTATCAATATTTTTGTGGAAATCATGATACATTTTTTTCAGGATTCTTTGATGAATAGAAAGCTCAAAAGAACAGCATTTATTTGAAATATAAATCTTTTGTAACATTATAAACAGTGTTGGGGAAGTTACTTTTAAAAGTAATGTGCTACAATATTGCGTTACTCCCTAAAAAGTAACTAATTGTGTTACTTTTTATTGAAAGTAATGTTATGTTACTTTTGCTGTACTTTTTCTCACCTGGGCAGGGCTTGCTTGTACAAAAGGATTTATTTTGGCAAATATAATGGAACTTTTACACTAAAAGTGAAATGAATAAGCCTCAGATTAAAGAAAATGCAAATTCACACCTGTACAGTAGAGGGCGCAGCTCAAACAAACCTTTCAGCTGTGCTGACATTCTGAATTGCATGAAAATAGGACACAGGAGAAGAAAGTTCAACACCTTATACTTCAGCAATAAAAAAAATAAATAAATAAACACGTGATGTTAACTACAGCATTTTTTGCTTATTCGTATGGTTGCATTGGATCATTAAAGGTCAGCAGCAAAGACCTTGGTTAAAGTGAGATTAAATACATAAAGTATATCTGTGTTATTTAACATTTAATTACTGCTGGTTTGTGTAATATTCTGAGTTTGCATTTAATTTTTATTCATTTTGAGAAATACCATACGTTTTTCTGCCAGTGAGATGAGTAAATTCATGTTCACATTTAGTCTAGAACCACAATAACCATCATGTTACACAGCGCACACAACGCCTCTGCACTTAAGATTTTTCTTAACAAGGGGACAGGAGAGATGTCAGTAAATAAATTAGAAAACCAAGCAACTTGCGTTACTTACTTTAAAAAGTGACTTGGATATTTTGTTGTAAATTTAAATGTAATGCATTACTTTACTAGTTACTTGAAAAAAGTAATCTGATTACGTAACTCAAGTTACTTGTAATGTGTATAAATGTCTTGACTGTCACTTTTGATCAATTTAATGCATCCTTTTAAAAAAAAATCTTACTGACACCAAATTTTTGAACAGTAGTGTACATTATCGCAGTTATCTGAAGACAAACGCCTCATTTTATAGTTGATGAATGGCAATAGTTGGTAAGGTTTGGTCAGTGACGTTCCAAGGCGGGGCTTAGCGAAGAGTCAGTTGAGTGTTTATATGCGTGTCTGTGTGTGTAGAGAGAGCACATTTCCATAGCAAAAATCAAAGCTTCATCAAAAAGCACAAAGATGGGTGGATTCCCCCATTCAGCCTTAAACAAGACGACAAAACAAGCTGCCTGCTCCGTGAACGAGCCCTTTGTGTGTTAGTACTGCTGCACATTTTCCCAAAGTCCCAAATGGATGAGTGTTTTGTGTGGCTTTGTGTTTCTGTGAGGTTTTTCGTGAATGAACTCTCCCTGACGTTCTTGAAAGAAGGAAATAAGACATTGTGGAGGATGCCAAACCATTAACTCCCCGTTTTATCCCTTTGTGCCTTACTGTGTGTATGTCCATGTCTTCCACCTCACAGTTAACACAATAGTTCGCCAAAAATAAAATTTACTCACACTCATGTCCTTCCAAACCTGTATGAGTTGCTTTCTACAATAAAGCACAGAAGGAGAAAGTTTGCATACTGTCTGAGCTGCTCTTTTCCATACAAATAAAGTGAATAGGGACGGGAGCCTTCAAGAACCAAAAATAGCAAAGCAGAAAGCACCATAGTACATCCTACCTACTTGCATATTAAAAGGATATTTCACTTAAAAATGAAAATTAAGTCATTATTTACTCAGCTTGGTGTTGTTCTAATGCCGTATGCCACAAATGGTGATTTCAAAAATAATGGCACTGAATAGCGATCAGAATCAAGCTTTTAAAAAAAAAAGATGCAAAAGTATCTCAGAATAATCCCATGCGAAGTTGTATATTCCAAAAAGCACACAAGTTGTAAGAAATTAATAAAAATGCGGCAAAAAACAATTCATGTACTTTTGGTGTATGTACTTGTACTCTCTGTGGTGAATATATCTGTTGTGTTCATCACAACAAGAAATTATTGCGTTCACATCTGTCAGCTGTCATTCTGACAGTCATTCTGACAGTCATCTGACAACCGAGTTCTGGTCTGAAGATATTTACCTCAGTGAAAAAAGTACACATTTATTTGGGGGATTTCTAGGATTAGTATGTTATGTTGTGTTTTTATTAACCTTGAGTTCTCACAACTTGTGTGCTTTTCCTCGGTGAGTCTGCGTGAACTGCGGCGCTAGTAGTCACATGTGCAGTCGTACACAGAAGACCAGCGGCCAAGGTCACTCCGGCACTTGGAATATATGGCATGTGTCCCGTGGGACCATTCTGTGATACTTTTGCATCTTTTTTTAAAGCTTGATGCTGGTCTCTATTCACTGCCATTATATGGACAAGCACGAGCGGGACATTTTTTTTTAAATTCTCTTTTTGTGGTCTGAAAATGAAAGAAGGGCATATGGCATTAGAACAACACCAGGGTTAGTAAATGATGACTTAATTTTCATTTTTAAATTCTTTTTGTAGCCTGACAGTCCCTGAACTCATTTATTTACATTCATGAACAATATATAAATTTGGAGTAATTTGTGTATAAAATGGACCTTTCCAAAAACTCTCCTCCGGATTCACAAATGCTTCGTAAACCTCAGATTTTATAGTTAATCATGCGTGTTAATGAATTCCAATCATTTGTAACTAGGGTGCTAATTCACAATTGGCATAATCCCACCCACAAATTACAGGTAAGTAAATTGCGTGTACTGGAACGCTGTGGGAACTTCTGCACTCCCTTCTCAGGTTTGGCTCCAGTATATTACATAAATGCAAAAGGAATTAATTGGCCATATGCCTGTAAAATTAAATTTAAATGTTCTTGCAGACAAATGCTACTGGTGCACAGAATCACTGTAATATAACACAAAGCAAAATGGACTATGCCGCAGTTTTCAATCATTTTTTTAATCAAATTTATTTTTATGTGGTTAATTGGTTAAAAGTTTTTTGGGTTTTTTTTGTAATATAATTGTAATATTGTATTATTGTTGTAATATTATTATTATTATTATTATTATTATTATTATTATTATGGCAAATGGTGTTGTCAAATCGCAGTGTAATCAGTTTGCAAAAATAAATATAAAAGTATAATCTTTTCGTATGAATACAAACACTTTCATGAATCCGAAAGAAGGTCTTTACGAATTATTTGCTCAAAAATGAATTATGCTCATGTTTCAGTGAATGGCCTCACATTATGTGGAAAAAAGCAGCCACAACTTTGTTTAACATCTCCTTTTGTGCAGAAAATAAATCATACATTTGTAACGACTTAGGTTGTGTAAATAATGTCAGAATTGTAATTTTTGGCTGAACTAACCCTTTAAATTGCTAGAAAACATCTCGCTAACCGCTCTTAAAACACTACATTATCAAAGCATGTTGTCAGTCTTGCACCAGAACCCAGTTTACTCAAATAACAGTCCTTGTCAAACAGTATACCTGTTGTTAATTAATATACAGTGTAATATATACTTAACACACATAGGAAATAGAACACCGGTCACATAGAGTGTGTGAGCGTTTGTGTCTGTCAGATTTGTGTGCCATATTGCCTGATTTTCCTACAGTCTGACTGTTGTCGTCCTCTGCTTTTCTACAATAAAATCTAAACTCAAGTGTCCACTGTAGACGTGTGTTTTATCAGTAGTTTAGTTGTGTGTTTGTGTCTCAGAGTCGCAGCTTTATGTTGGGTAGTGTGGTGCTGCAGTGGTGAATGCTTGACTGGCATGTTCTGGATTGTCTAGCACAGGGGTGTCCAAACTCGGTCCTGGAGGGCCACTGTCCTGCAGAATTTAGCTCCAACCCTAATTAAACACACCTGAACCAGCTAATCAAGGTCTAACTAAGCATATTAGAAATTTACAGTGCAGGTGTTTTGGAGCTGGTTGGAGCAAAACTGGGGACAGTGGCCCTCCAGGACCGAATCTGGACACCCCTTGTCTAGCAGGTTAAAATAAGTCTGATTGCTTATACACTGCTGGATTTTGAAGACTCGTATGCTCACCAAGGCTGCATTTATTTGATCAAAAATACAGTAAAAACCGTGAAATATTACAATTTAAAACGTCTGTTTTCTATTTGAATATAATTTCAAGTGTAATTTATTCCTGTCATAAAAGCTGAATTTTCAGCTTTATTACTCCAGTCTTCAGTGTCACATGATCCTTCAGAAATCATTCAAATATGCTTTTGATTCGAAAGAACAGCGTTTTTTTTTTTTTTTTTTTTTTAACTTGGACATTTGTTTGAATCCTGAAAAAACAAAAACAAATGCATCACATTTTTCACAAAAATATTATGTAGCTAAAGAACCATAATTAAACATTGAGTACCACAATAATTAACAATAACTCAAATCAGCATATTAGAATGATTTCTGAAGGATCATGTGACACTGAAGACTAGAGTAATGATGCTGAAAATTCAGTTTTGCATCACAGGAATAAATTACATTCTAAAAATATATACAATAGAAAACAGTTATTTTAAATTGTAATAATATTTTACAATAATTAACATTTTACTGAATTTTTGATAAAATAAATGCAGTCTGGTTGAGCATAAGACACTTAAAAAAACAAAAACATCAGAAAACCTTAATTTTTTTTTTTTTTTAATAAATTTTGACCTGTAGACGGAACCTCAGTTTGAAATATCATTCATGTTTTTAGCAAAAACAGTGCAGAATGATTTACATGCCATGAGTTCGTTCAGTTCTCTAACCCAAAGCATGTGCAATAACCACTAGTAATACTTCAATTCACTCATAGTGCCAGATTAGTCGACGGTTATTTCCTGGTTTGACAGACAGGTTTCTGTCTAGAAGATTTTGAATGATTTTTCCATCTCTCTTCATCTCCTTCATCTTTCTTTACAGTTTCCAAAGGCCATTTTGATTTAAGTCCTTGTCCTTCCTTAGTTGTACATTATCTGCTTTATTTCAGTTCCTCCATTGTAATCATTTCTTTTAAGTTATATTGATTTTATAATTTTGTTTCTCCATTGACACACCCTTTTTGTCCCTATTTTGTTCGCCCCTGCTGTGTGTATGTGTTTACGGCCACAGAGTCAGCTGTGTCTTCCCCTGCACATCCTGGAAGAGAGAGGTTTGGCTCAGGTGGCCGGGACGGTTCGTGCCCTCCTCGATCTGGCTCCTCCAAAGCACACGCCCTCCCCCAGCACGACCCCAACCAGTCCCAGCACTGCGTCTCCCCTCGCTCTGTAGGACCGAGCGGGAAACGGGCGAATCGCAAGGAATGTCCTCCCATCAGCCCCAAAGATCTTTAAGACTCTTTTCTGCTCTAGAGAGACCCTTGAACGGTTCTGTAACGGTAACACACTCACACACACTACCTGCTTTGTGAACACACCCCTCTTCAAACCCAAACCAGCCTTCAGACAACAGAGGGGGAGAAGAGATGACTGACGGGACAGAGAAACATGTCCAGAGACTTCTTTGAAGCAATATTTCTCTTTCGTTTTAACAGTTAGTTTTACACTTTAATATCTTTAACTATTATGGGTGGTGTTTTTTTGTATTACTATTATTATTATTATTATTATTATTATTATTATTATTATTAATATTATTATTATTATTATTATTATTGACTCTCAAGTGATGTGGGAATGAGAGTTGGCCAAAACTACCCAAGCTCACATATCTGAGAGTTACAGTGGCTGATGGTTAAATCTCACAAAACCTGCCTGGGTCACATTTCACCCTGAAATGATATAAACAAGATATTATACTTAAGAAATTTAAGTGTTTTTAAAAAAAAATTTATATGGACCCTTATGATTTTTTTTTTTGTGACATTATTTTTATGACAAACGAAACAAATTACAGCAATGCAAAAATATGATTAAATATTATTTAAACTGTAAAGTATTTATACATTTAATTTAATTTATTAAATTAAATTACATTTATACAATTAACTTATATGAATTTAAATAATAAATCATTGTATAGTCATAATTTTACTGTATTACAGTAATGAGAATAACTATTGAATAATGATCATTACAAAAAAAAACTAAAATAAAACTTCCAAGCGCATAACTGTAATGAGAATTTAGGTAGGAGATGAGCTTAAAGGGTTAGTTCACCCAAAAATGAAAATTCTGTCATTAAGTACTCACCCTCATGTCGTTCTACACGCGTAAGACCTTCGTTCATTTTCGGAACACAAATTAAGATATTTTTGATAAAATCCGATGGCTCAGTGAGGCCTGCATTGACAGCAAGTTAATTAACACTTTCAATGCCCAGAAAGGTACTAAAGACATATTTATATAACATATAACAGTTCATGTGGCTACAGTGGTTCAACCTCAATGTTATGAAGTGACGAGAATACTTTTTGTGTGCCAAAAAAACAAAATAACGACTTTATTTCACAATATCTAGTGATGGGCAATTTCAAAACACTGCTTCATGAAACTTCGAAGCTTTATGAATCTTTTGTTTCGAATCAGTGGTTCGGAGCGTGTATCAAACTGCCAAATTCACGTGAACCATTGAATTTCGAAACACTTACGACATAACGAAGCCTCGTTTACTGAAATCATGTGACTTTGGCGCTCCGAACCACTGATTCGAAACAAAGGATTCGTAAAGCTTCGAAGCAGTGTTTTGAAATCCGCCATCACTAGATATTGTTGAAAAGTCGTTATTTTGTGGTTTTTTGGCGCACAAAAAGTATTCTCATCGCTTCATAACATTAAGGTTGAACCACTGTAGTCACATGATCTGTTTTAAATATGTCTTTAGTACCTTACTGGGCATTGAAAGTGTTAGTTAACTCACTGAGCCATCGGATTTTATCAAAAATATCTTAATTTGTGTTCCGAAGATGAACGAAGGTCTTACGGGTGTGGAACAACATGAAAGTGAGTAATTAATGACAGATTTTTTTATTTTTGGGTGAACTAACCCTTTAATTGTTATGAAAATAATGTCACAGTGCAAATAAATAAAATGTTTAGGAGAAAAACTTTTTTTTATTTTTATTTTGGGTGAAGTGTGGCATGTTTACGTGAGATTCAACCGTGAGCCTTTGAAAACAATACAAACCAGCATGTATATGACTGAATTACACTAATTAGCAACGGTCTTGGATGAACACATGAGGGAAACAGGACTGAGATCTGATCTGCTGAATGTTTCTGTCAGGAGTTTTAGTGTGTAGCCACAGGGTTTTGTTGTAATGACACTTTTAGTGCTACTTTTAGTACTACAATCACAGGAGAAAAAAAAAACCTATTAACTTTAAAAGCTCACAGACTTTATTGACCTTGTAAAACTGAGAGGTATATTAAAGTGCTATAGCAAGGTTTAGCATGATGGGCACAATTTAAAAAAAAAAACAAATATATGTAAAGACGTTTGAAACACAGTAAATGAATAAAACACTTATTATATTTTTATAGCCTTGGTCGCAGCGAGCTGATAGACTGACGAGGGCTGATTTATATTGCTGTTGTGTTTCTATATGTAACAGGTCTTGCATGCGTGGGATTCTGGGTGTTGGGAGTTAGACTGAAATAGAACGGCAGTATAAAAGCTTTTTTTTTTTTTTTTTTTTTTTTTTTCTCATTTCATTTTTATTCAGATTGTTACATTGCCATTTGCATGGCTTTGCTTATGATTGTCTGCCAACACAACACACATTTCATCCGTGGCCCAAAGCTGGATGTGTGCGTTTATGTGTCGCCTTGAGCCTGAAAACCACAGATGTTGTTCACTCGTTTAGGCTGTTGTCTTTCAAGAGGCAGTGCCACACGCTGTTACTTCCCACATAGATCTGCTGCATCGTGCCAGAGTTACTGGAGTGAGTCCTCAACTCCCAGCAGTGCTGGTTTCCACACTTAAAACGGGGCCAAGTGTACGAGGGTGAACCTCACGAACACAGTCAAGAACATGGCCACGTCGTTTCACCCCAAAATCAAAAGAAAGAAAATAATATTTTGAAATGTTCATATTTACGCACATTTTTACTGCAAATTCTCATTAAAATGAAAAGAAAATTATTAATTTAATTAAACTTCTTTAAAATGTTTAAATATATATTATATGTATTATATATACTTTTTGTTATGAGACTCAGAATTGAGAATAATAGGAATTACAAAAGTAATTTTGAATAATTTTTTTTTTTTTTTAATATATATATATTTTGGGGTAAAAATGTGCTTATTTATAATGAAAATAATGTCACAATACAAAAAAAACCTTAAAGTAGGCTACAATTTTGCTATGCATACTATTATTTCTGATTTTTTTTCTTCTTTTGATTTTACAGTGAAATGTGACCGGACAAGTTTTCATGAGATTCACCCATAGGGTCATGAACATGCTGTGCTATTTACGTTGATTTTGAAGGTAATAATGCGGCATTTTCAAAACTTCCTCATAAAAATGCGACTGATAAAAGAAAATGAAACAAGAAAATATTGAGTGAAGACTGAATCATATAAGTTACTGTTTTAACTTGCTTTTTTAGAGATGTTGAGTTTTTAAAAGGGAAGTTAAAGGTGGTTGAAAAATATATTACAAAAGGTTTTGTGTAGATATTTTTAGTATGTTTTATTTTTCTCTATAAAATAATTTCTTTGACTAGGGTGTTTCCCCAGCACAAATCATGTTGTTTCTTCTGCAGGGTTTGTCCCTGCGTGTCTGTACAGTAAATAAATACATTCCATACGTTTACAAGTATGTACCACTGTCCACCCGAAACACTAGGACCTACTGTGTGCTTTCAGACAACCGAAACATTTGCCCTTTTTAGGTTTTTATTTTCACAGCGGTTATGTTTTTGAACACATTGCCCTGCAAAACATTTGCTGTAATATTTTTATGTTGGAAAAAATGGAATTATATTCTGGTCTGAACATTGGATTCCTGAAAGACATGAATAAAAAGTTTCCCATTTCTGCAGTGGTTTTGTTTATTTAGACTCTTGCCATGTGCATTGGGTTTGGATGCAACAGCGTCTCGTTTTATAGGTTTTTATCATTGATAATGAGATTTTGCTGTCAGGTATATTTGTATGATAACACATTACACTGTACACTTGACTGCTGTCCCAGGCAAAGGATTTCCTTTAAAGTGCTAGTTTTAGGTCTCCCGTATTTCACCAAAGCGAGGCTGTAAAGGATAGACTTGCCGTGTTGTCAATGGCATCCACTGTAAAAAGCTGTATACCCACATGAAAAAAAATACTATAATCGTTTATAGTAAATACTATAGTGTTTTTGAACCATACTATAGTAAAGTACTTGAATTAATTTGTTGTGTTGCTGTGGTAATATAACAACTATAGTAATATAAACAAATTAGTTTACCCAATACTGTACTAAGTTTTCTACAACTATAGGGTATATTATACTACAATACACTACAGTTTACTGTAGTAAAAACTAAGGTATACTACAGTTTTTATTAGTTTATCAGTTCACCATAGTTAATACTATGGTATGCTGTAGCATTCATTAACAAAGTGTTGTAAATACTATAATATATACAGTATACTACAATTTACTATAGTATTTACTATAAATTACTCTTTTTTTTTTTTTTACTAAAATCTCTTGGAAAGATTTGTGCAGTGTTTCGTCAGCAGAACAATCCAATAACACATTAAATAACAATACATCCCACTGAATAGATGTATAGCTATCCCTCACAGCCTCGCTTTCATTCCCGTTAAAAATCAAAGATGGCGCTGCTGTGAATAATAAGGTCTTTTGAACAGGTGTTCTCCTGTTCGTTGTTGTGCTGGGAATAATTCTGTGTAACACTCACCGTCCAGCAGAGGGCGACGAGCGTGAAAACAAACATGCTATTTTTGTTCCATCTTCGAAAATATGGACGTGCTACAACATGGAAATTCATCTAAACTACAGAGGGATTTTTAGAAGATTCTTCCGCACTATCATGTTACTGCTTTTGTCGTTGTAAAGTCATAATAAATGAATCTCCTTCAATCTACAAGAGTCTTTCTTTATATTTTCATCAATCCACATTGAGCTTTTAGAAAGTATAGTTGTGTTTTTAAATACAGGTCTGTGATGTTGACATTCAACAAGTTTTAATAGAGCTGAAGGCCGAAATATCCAGAAGATAATGGTGAGGACTTATGCATTCTTCCTACTTTTTTAAGCATTTAAGAGCAAAAGTGAAATGTTATTCAATACTTGGTTGCATTTCTTTACAGAGATTGAGGTCAAGCTTCACCGTTTTGACTTCCAGTCAACCTTTTTTGGTATGAATGTATGCAGTCAGGATTTTTAATGGGGAATATTTTCCTGTAGGATGATTTTAAAGTAGGCCTACAGTGTTTTATGGTTTTGGCTATTATAGCTTTTTATAAATTCAATGTTAACTGACTTCAAAGCTTATCCTTTACATCCAAAAGTGACACAATATCAAAGATCCACACCATCACACATTATACTAGTTGAAGGTCGAACATATCTGTATTCCAGGATATTTCACTTTTCAAAATTTAAGTTTATTTCCCCCAAATATTTCAAATCTCAAGTATTTCAATTGAATTCTTAATGATTTACATTTGCGTGATCCGTCAGTTACTTCTGCATGTAATTGTGTACATAATAAGCTTATTTACAGTAATTATATTGAGATAGTCTTATTTAACTTGACACAGTAAAATAACAGGCCTGTTCTGGTTTTATCAGAACAAAGATGGCATATGTCAAAGACATGGAATGTAGTAATTGGATATAAACTTGACTGTTTAGTTACTGCTTCACATTTTAATAAGTCCATCCTGAAGTGCATGAGAAAATTTTAGTGAGCAGTCTGAGGACTGAAGTCAGTCTGGTTTGGGCTTTAACTCCTCTGCAGTCTGTTTTAATGCAGTCACAAAAACCAGCCTGATATCCGTCAGTTCTGAAGAACTGCACAGGCCCAGAACTTCAGTGGGTCTGTAGACGCTGAGAAACTATGAGTTATAGTGTAAAATCAGTCCCCCGAGATGCTCAGCCTGCTTCAAAGACACTTTAAACACACAGCGAGACTCTCTGCCTGCTTTACAAACACTCACTGTGCTGCTGATAAACTGCTTTCCCTGTTTTCCACTATTAGCCATGAGAGGTTTTCACTGCTGTGCATATTGGGGAATTTAAAATTTATGACAAAGTTCAACTATAGATCCTCAATGCTGCCTTGGCTCTGTCTGTGTTGTGGGCAAAGCTTACACTCAGTTACTCTGGTGGGTTTATGACTGTCTGCATAAAAGCTATTGAACTTTTCCACTGTTGTTGCCCAGAAAAAAAAAAAAAAAGAAATATATATATATATATATATATATATGGAGCAAAATGGGGTCCTTTAGGTCACTGTGGCTTTATTGTGTTAACTTATTCAACAGTTATTACAAAATGTAATTATTTTGGAATTGTAATTTGGAAGATGGAATTAAAAAAATTATGATAAATATTATATATTACTCCAACTAGCCCCGGTGTACTGTATCCTGTATGACAATCATGTTTTTTTCTGTCTACTTTTTTTTTTTTTTTGCTCACCGAGTCTGTTTCATGAGAAGCACCTTGACAAAGTGAAGGTCTACCCCTCTCTCTTTCTCTCTCTTGTCTGTCTGTGTATTGATGCATCATTAAATGGTCTCAGCGCTGTGCTGTTTCTGGTGGAGTTTCTCAGCAGCTGGTGAGCAGAAACCATCATAAAAAGATGTACAACACTGCAGCCAACCAGATACTGTCATACGAGAACAGCTGTAACTGCCGAGAACAAGAGCAATCACTGCCAAACTATGCGCACATACACTATGTACCTATGCACTATGTACTCATCAGTGTAGTAGGTTATTTTGTCATTCAACATCAGAGTCTGATAGCCCCTTTCCCTAAAGCTGGGAGAGTTGAGTACATTAAGTGTCCAACATTCTTTGTTTCTTTCGGTTAATTAAGTGCATCATCCGGGTATTTAAAATGTACTTTTTCTGTTTGGAATTTTCACTGTAAACAAACTACTCTCACTATTTATAGGCATACTAAAAAACAACATAGAATAGTGCGTAAAGAGATAGTTCACCCCAAAAAATGAAAATTCTGTCATTTACTCACCCTCGAGAAATTCCAAACCTGTATGAATTTCTTTCTTCTGCACACAAAAGAAGATATTTTGAAGAATGTCGGTAACAAAACAGTTGATGGGATTGACTTCCATAGGCCTATTTTTTTTCCCATACAATGGAAGTCAACTGTTTGGTTACCAACATTCTTCAGAATATAGAGTGAGTAAATTACGACATTTTCATTTTTGGGTGAACTATACCTTAAGTACGCGAATTGGCACCTTTTATTTAGTAACTCAAGCCATATGCACAAAACACACTTTTAAATAAGCATTTTAATAAAAAAAAATTCATAATTTCACCCTGATATGTGTTGTCTAAACAACTTGATGTATTTATAAATGTATTTTACTTTTATTTATATAGCTATTATTTATTACACATAGTTGATAAGTTCGACAACGCCTGTCCTCATTCACTTTCATGATATGTTAACACAACAGACGACACATAATCACAGGTTTGGAACGACAGGAGGGTGAGTAAATGGTTTTCATTTTTGACATGTAGGCCTAAACATGTGACACATTATTATTAGGCCTTATACAGCTACCTTTATTGAGCAATTAGCAACGCAAATGAAATTAAATGACTGTCGCGTTAATAATGCTTTCACTCCTTTACTGATAATTCAGTCTATATGATATTATCATTCAGGTCAATGTAATAAAAATGATACTATCAGAATTTAACTGCAAAACGCATAACGAACCTCTAAATCGCTGTAAAATACTGAAACATCCAAGCACGTGTTACGTCGTTGTGTTTGTAATATAACGTATGTCCAGTAGAGGTCGCGACTGCGCTTCTTAAGAGCCCTTCAGATGGGCGTGTTCTCTATCTGCACCTGAAGGGGCTTTTTCAGTGATGATTGAGAAACTATTACATTTTTATATCATTTATAGATGAATATGCACATTAAAAGTGGATTTGCGTGGCTGTACTTCATTCGTCTTTGTTTTTGCTTATTAAATCAACCTTTTCCCCTTAAGACCAAATGCAGGATGCCAGCAGCATCTTATTTTCCCAAATGGAATGCAGAGCTTTATCACTAATTATGAAGTATGCAAATGAAGGCAGGCTCAATGACAAATGTTTTGAAATTTAGACTCCCCAAGGCCTTAGTGATTATATCACAGGAGATTGTTTCTATAGAGAACGGTACTGCAGAAAAATGCCACACCATTTTTTAAAAAATGGGATTTGAATGTAATTCAATAGGTTTAGATTCCAATCTTGCAAGGAGCAATTCATAACTATCACTTCTGTGTCCGTAAGCAATACAGAACTTGCTTGAAGCTGCATAGCAAATCTCTTTGTATTAAAGTATCAGATCATTGACTCATTGTATCAGTGACAGTCGTCATAAGTTGTATTTTTTGCCTGTTCAGTTTTGCTTTTGAGCTAAACCGACTGTCTGGAATTAGTTTCTTGAGCTATGTTGATAATATGCCAAATTATAGATGGTGGAGATGTAAAATGTGTCAGAAGTGTGTGTGTTTTTGAGGTCTGATAGTTTCCCTACAGCTTTATTTTGACAGAACAGCTGTGTGAAACACAGAGAGACAGTGAAAGTCTCACAGGAGCAGATGTCCCACGAGATCCAGAGACCTCATAAAAACACTTGACAAGTGCAGTGTGACTTTCCTGTGTTGAAGTTATTTACACAGAAAGTTGGTACGGGACACATTGAAGAGATTGTCTTTTTATTAAATAGCCAGCAGTCTTTAGTTTACGCCTTGTACCACAGAAACTAAACAAAATGAACAGACATTTTATTCAAGCCAAATTATTTTAATTTTTTTTTTTATAAGGAAGTACTATATAATACAGTTATTTTTACTTTTCATCTTTAAATAAATAATTAATACTGAGTTTACATTTGCATTCAAAAGTATGTCTTATGTAGGCAATAAGGTACGAGAGGCTGTGCTGTATCGTGAATAAGTCCGCTTCGCGTCGTGCCTAACAACGCCCTTCAGCTGTGACTTATTCACGATACAGCACTAGCCTCGAGTATCTTATTGCTTTTATAAAAGATTACCACACAATACAAATATTAAAGACAAAAATATGTATCAATGCAACTTTCATGAAGTAAACTTTCACTAAAAGCCTTCCTTCCACCGGAAAAAATAGTCCCTGACCGTGAACAGCAACAGAAGTTACATTATTACGCCATTAGATGGCAGCAAAGACTGTCTTTATGAGTGTGTCAGTCAGTAGTGAAGACTTTTACATTGAAAAGACTGAATTGTTGTGAACACGGAACAAGACGCGACTGACAAATACTTTGACTAGCGCTGTCAGTCACGGGAAAACCCCTTAACTGTTAAAAGGACAAGATAATACATCGGACATTTAAACAGATTTTTTATTATGAACATAGGACTGACCTGAAGGAAAATGCTAAATCTGAATGCAGGTAATAAACTCGCTTACTCGATCTCTTTCTCACAATACTCTTCTACATAATACAGTAAGCTTCAATGAACAATATCAACTGAGAACATACAGTTTACGTTGCTAAGAGTGGTTGCTAAGGGTGTTGTGTAGTGATACACAGAACCGTTGGGTGAAGCAGTCATAGCCGTGTTTTATCGTGAATAAAACACAGCTATTGACCAATCAGAATCAAGGACAGGAACTAACCGTTTTATAATGTGCCTGATATTGAAGCTTTTGGTTTGCAAATAGTCAGAAACCAGATCAGCATGTGGCATCACATGGTAAACGTGTGAATTTGAGCTGAAGATCCTGAGGGTTCAAGCGCAGCAAACATGTAAGCCTTGTCATGCATGCACCACTAGCTAATGGTCTACTGAGGACGAGGTTGTATGTGCAGTGTTTAGTGTGCATGTGTGCACTGTTGAGGGGAAAAACTCTGCAGGTGCAACATGAAAACGCTACGTGAAACAGTGACAACCAGGTAGAATGTATATGGTGCATTTATGTGGAGCTGGATTTTGTCTCAGTGTTGTTGGAACAATGTGGCAGGAATATAAACTAAGCAATCGTCAAAATCTCCTGCAGTGCTAGTTGGTTGTTGCAGATTGTTAGGACAAAAACATTTTATTTATTTATTTTTACAGGCTTTCACACTGACTACAATGGTTTGGGCAAATCTTCTACCTATGCTTTCACTAGACTACTGTTTTGTGATGTTTATGATCAGTTTATTGAAATACATTCATATGCAAGTTACATTTTTGTAGTTATAAGCCTTTAGAATGCTTTAGACACTAGCATACTCCGATCAGGCATAACATTATGACCACCTTCCTAATATTGTGTTGGTCCCACTTTTGCTTCCAAAACAGCCCTGACCCGTCGAGGCATGGACTCCACCAGACACCTGTAGGTGTGCTGTGGTATCTGGCACCAAGATGTTAGCAGCAGATCCTTTAAGTCCTGTAAGTTGCGAGGTGGGGCCTCCATGGATCGGACTTGTTTGTTCAGCACATCCCACAGATGCTCGATTGGATTGAGATCTGAGGAATTTGGAGGCCAAGTCAACACCTCAAACTCGTTGTTGTGCTCTTCAAACCATTCCTGAACCATTTTTGCATTGTGGCAGGGCGCATTATCCTGCTGAAAGAGGCCACAGCCACCAGGGAATACTGTTTCCATGAAAGGGTGTACATGGTCTGCAACAATGCTTAGGTAGGTGGTACGTGTCAAAGTAACATCCACATGGATGGCAGGACCCAAGGTTTCCCAGCAGAACAATGCCCAAAGCATCATAATGCCTCCTCCGGCTTGCCCTCTTCCCATAGTACATCCTGATGCCATGTGTTCCCCAGGTTCGTGACGCACACGCACCCGGCCATCCACGTGATGTAAAAGAAAACGTGATTCATCAGACCAGGCCTTCTTCCATTCTCTTCTTCACCTTCTTCCATTGCTCCGTGGTCCAGTTCTGATGTTCACGTGCCCACTGTTGGCGCTTTCAGCGGTGGACAGGGGTCAGCATGGGCACCCTGACTGGTCTGCAGCTATGCAGCCCCATACGCAACAAACTGTGATGCACTGTGTATTCTGACACCTTTCTATCAGAACCAGCATTAACTTCTTGAGCAATTTGAGCTACAGTAACTCGTCTGTTGAATGGACCACACGGGCCAGCCTTCGCTCCCCTTGTGCATCAATGAGCCATGGCCGCCCGTGACCCTGTCACCGGTTCACCACTGTTCCTTCCTTGGACCACTTTTGATAGATACTGACCACTGCAGACCGGGAACACCCCACAAGAGCTGCAGTTTTGGAGATGCTCTGACCCAGTCGTCTAGCCATCACAATTTGGCCCTTGTCAAACTCGCTCAAATTCTTACGCTTGCCTATTTTTCCTGCTTCTAACACATCAACTTTGAGGACAAAATGTTCTCTTGCTGCCTAATATATCCCACCCACTAACAGGTGCTGTGATGAAGAGATAATCAGTGTTATTCACTTCACCTGTCAGTGGTCATAATGTTATACCTGATCGATGTATGTAATATGAAGAAAAACCTGATTGTTCTGTATTCTTACATATTTTGATTTTACAGGCTCTTTTCTAAACCCACCTTGCTGTCTACACAGACAGCGACCTTCTAGGGCAGCATCCTAACTCAAATGGAACCTCATAATAAGTAATTTGGATCTGCACTCTACATAGACAGCAACTCTATTTGCCACATTAATAGAGCTACAGTAACCGACATTAGCATGCTGCTACGTTAACAACACAATATTATTAATTATCTATAATTTTTTACAATGTTTTATTAAAAAAATATATCTAATATCTATTGATGTTTATTACTGTTTTATTTTATATACACTCAGGTTCAAAAGCTTATTTTTAAAAGAAGTCACCAAGGCAGCATTTATTTGATCAAATACAGTAAAAACAGTAATATTGTGAAATATTATTACAATTTAAAAAAACTTTTAAAAAAAAATGTAATTTATTCCTGTGATGCAAAGCTGAATTTTCAGCAGTCGTCAGTGTCATGTGATCCTTCAGACACACTTGTTTAACCACATAATATCATTAATACTTATTATAATTTATAATTTTTGGGAATTTAATGCATTGTAAGTACATTTATAATCAACATTTCTCTTCCTTTGAAGAAGTTATCTTAGAAGACAGCATGTTTATGAGTATTTATGCACAAGATGTCTTAAAATACTCTCTATATAGGCAGCTCACTAGGTTTTGGAACAAAGCCATAATGTCTCCAGTCTGAAAACACTCTGAGTGATGAAGTGAAGCTGGAGATGTTTTAGGTGTTTGTCATAGTCCTGTCACATACAGAATAAGAAGACACAGTATTTGTAAAGATGTCTTCACATATCAAACTGCCTTGACTCTCTTTGTTTCTCTCTCTTTCATCAGACTTAAAGAAAAAAAAGCTAGAAAAGATTTTTTTTTTTTTTTTTTTTGTTACAGCCATCACGTGTTTTGACTGTAGAGACAGAAGCTGTAAAGCAGGACTGCTCAACTTTGAGGCCACAAATATTAATTTTATATTAATAAGGTGAGTAGGCCTCTTATCATTTGCATTATGACCAACATTTTATATTACTATATGATGAATTTTAAATGGAAGTACATTTAAAAAATATTTAGGCCTAAATTTAAGCTTTATGTATTTAACCTGCATATAAAATTCCATCCATTTGTATTACAGTTTTAACTAACAAACTAATACATTTAATATGATGCATATTTGTCAGTCATACATAAATAAAACCGAAATATTTCTGTAATAGTTCTAATAAACTGAATATGTTTTAAAAACACAATAACCAACTTTATATGTGTATCATCAATACATCTAATTTGTTTCAATCTCATATTTTAATAAACATAATGTATAATCTCATACATTTCATACTGATTAAATATATTCCTTGTCCCACGGCTAGCCATATTTTAATCATGTTCACTTTTTAACTGAATACATTTAATTTTCACTATGATTTATGCTGATTCTAAGCAATTTGAAAATATGATTATGTAAATAAAATCAAAGAGTTAACAAACGTTTTGAGTGCAGTCTTACCTGCTTAGTTTATGTATGATATGAATTACATTAAGTTGATTAGTTTGTTTGTTAAAACTGTGTAATCCAAGTGGATGGAATTTTTTTATGTGAAATTCAAATACATTTTACATACTTAAATTTAGGCCCAAATATTTTTTGAGTGTAATGCATTTTATGATATAGTTATTTTTGCTGGAAATTCAATTCCAAAATCTTTCATAGTTATTTAAAATATGTATAAATAGTCCAGTGAATTAAATTTTGAATGAATGATTTAATATAGTCATTTTATTTGAAAGAAAGACAGCTTATATGAACAGCTGGCACACATCATGTATAATCAATGGAGCAATAAAGGGATTTAAAAGTGATTTACTGAACCCATCAACACCTTCGTTCATGGATCAGGCTTTCTGTGGGGTTTGAACCTCAGACCGTTAGGTTTCCGGCTCCCTTCTTTAATCATCACACAGATCCATATGTTGTGTTTGCTATATAGAGCTCTGCATGGGGAAACCAGTGTCAGCGCATTCACACTATGGGTTACTGCTGATGTGCTGGTAACTTAGCAACAGCAAGTTCGGTAACATTAGACGTATGTGGTGTCTCAGCATCAAAGTAGCAATGGCAACATAGCAAACTCTGTGAATATCATTAGAGTAACGAAGATTTATGCACTGACATTTGTGAAGAGCATTAACGAGCCCGACTGCCCTCTGCGGCCGCACTGCAATAATAAATCGCCCGTCTGGGTAAAACTGCAGTGCACAGTGGCACATCTGAAGTGTTTCTACACTTTAATTTACAGAGCACACAAATTAACTGTGCACTCTTAGAAATAGCCAGAAAGTTTTACAGCTCCACAAATAACTTTTTATTCACAGACTTTAGAAAAGCATCTATGCACAAATGTTCTGCTCAGTGAGTTTTACCCAACACATTTACTTATATTTTTACCCAAGACATTTACTTATTTTGACCCAACACATTTGATACATATTGATATTTGATACATTTGGCCCAAATATATTTATTAAATGGTAAATGTGTCATGAAGTCAGGGTTTGATTAGATTAGATTAGAATTGTTATTGGTACTTTTCACTTTCATTGTAGAACAATGTATGTATAGATAAGTAAAGGCTAATTATAATTTAATTAATTTAAATAAATTAAATGTAAAAATTAATTATGAAAATAACTAACATTATCAAATTAATTTACCATTTTGTTAATGGTTTTTGAGGATTAGTCACACAACCTGTTCATATTGGCATCTAATTTAATTGGTTTCAACCAAGTGACAGATGAATTTGTGCTAAAAATGTAATGCTCTAATAACGTACACGAGAATTAATAAGTTAGATTCTTTTCCAGGATTCTCTGATGAATAGAAAGTTCAAAAGGACAGCATTTATTTGAAATCTTTTGTAACATTATTAATGTCTTTACTGTCACTTTTGGTCAATTTAATGCATCCTTGCTGAATAACAGTATTTTTTTTTTTCACTTCAAACTTTTGAATGGTACACTCTAAAAAATGCTGGGTTAAAACAACCCAAGTTGGGTTGAAAATGGACAAACCCAACGGTTGGGTTAAATGTTTGCCCAACCTACTGGGTAGTTTTATTTAACTCAGCTATTGTTTAAAAATTACTGTATTGCTTGCTTAAAATAAACCCAAAGTATGTTGGAAATGAACATTTATTAATAAGTTTAATGAATAATAATTAAACAATAAACATTGCTTATTAATAAATGTTTACCTTTTGATTATTATTGTTGCCTCTAGTAATTATGTGTCTGATTTTTAATTTCCAACCTATTTTGTGTTTATTTTAAGCCAGCCATATAGTAATTTTTAAACAATAGTTGGGTTAAATAAAACTGCCCAGCACATTGGGCAAACATTTAACCCAACCGCTGGGTTAAAACATCCCAATCGCTGGGTTTGTCCATTTTCAACCCAACTTGGGTTGTTTTTAACCCATTTTTTAGAGTGTAGTGTATATAAATAAAAATAATTAAAAATATTCTTTTTAGCCAAAACAAAACAAAAAACAATACGTAAAGCATGCCTTGATCTTTTTAAACTACATTTTTAGGTCACAATTTAGTATATTCACTACACTGTAAATAAGAATTATTGGTTTAACTTAAAAAAGTAAGTTACCTGGTTGCCTTAAAATTTTGAGTTCATTGAAATTAAAAATTTGAGTTAATACAATAAAGACGATTGATTTAATCAACAGAAACTCAAAATATTACGTTATCTGAACCACATTAATTATCTAAGTTGATTTGACAAAAGAAAAAATGTTGTGATAACAAATAATTTTTTACAGTGTATTAACTATGACTTTTGCCTCAATAAACTCTTAATTTACTGCGTATTAGTTGTTGTAGTGTTTAACTTTAGTACGGATTAATGGGATTTAAGGATGTAGAATATGGTCATGCATTGCAAACAGCCAATATGCAAGCTAATAAACATCAATAATTGTTCCCAATACTAAAGTGTCACCCATTTTTATTGTATTATACTTATTTCATTAGACATTTCCAGACATTTTTCCTTGCTGACATCAGCTTTAAGCAAGTGACAGATGAATTTCTCCTAAAATTGTTTGATTTGACATCCATCCTTTGACATCCACAGCAAAGTATATTTATTTCTCTAACTATGCATGTTATACAGTTATTGTTTGCATTAGCATTGTCTATCTTTGTTATCAGAACAGACCCGAGGCTCCTTTTTTGGTCGTGACCCACCAGTTGAGATGAGCTGCTTTAAATACAGGTATTCAATTCTCAATGGACTTTCTGTCTCTCTGAATGCATCAGAAGGTACAATAGTAATCCTTTTTTCCATGACCTCCTCTGGTTTTCCTCCTCCGCTTGTCTTCCACTCCCTCTTTTTGCCCGTTGATCTCTGCACCTCCCCCTCTTTCCCTTTCGGCAGCTCAACCGGAGGGGATGAAAGCAAGTGAAGAACAGATCAAAGCTTCCCTCAGGGCCGCAGATACGCTGAAGACAGACACACGGGTCGTATATCACTCTGTCTGTCTGGCAGACGGGTGCCACAGCTTTATCTGACGAATACAGTCCACACCGCAGCTCATTCTGCAAATCATACACTCATTGAGGCCAGTCACTGTTTACAATATTTACATTTATTACGCTGCTCTCTGGAATACTTCCAGCACTGAGTCAAATGGTATAATGACCAATAAATGGCGAGTAAAAAAGTCCTTGGAGGACTTGAGTATTCATTTTAATATATATGGTGATGAGTATAAATCTTTTGATAGATGGCTAGACATCAATATTTCATGTTTGTGTATTTATTCATTTAAGAAGCTTTTTAATAGGCAGGATAATGTACAGAAGGTCATTATCACAAAATAAACACACTTATAAAATATACACTACTGTTCAAAAGTTTGGGGTCAGTGAGATTTTTTAAAAAGAAATTAATACTTTTATTCAGCAAGGATGCATTACATTGATTTATAATGTAAAGATTTATATTTCAGTTAAATGCTGTTTTTTTTAACTATTCATATTCTATTCATAAAAGAATACTAAATTAAAATTAAAAAATTATATCACGGTTTCCATAAAAATATGAAGCAGCAGAACTGTTTTCAAATCAGCATATCAGAATGATTTATGAAGGATCATGTGACAATAAAGACTGGATTAATGATGCTGTAAATTCAACTTTGACAACACAATAAATTACATTTTAAAACACAAGTTATTTTAAATTGTAATAATATTTCACATTTGTTTTACTGTACATTTGTACAAGTGAATACAGTCTTGGTGAGCATAAGGGACTTCTTTCAAAAACATTAAAACATCTTAAAGACCCTAAACTTTTGAACACTAGTGTCGGTTTGGTGAGTCTGATTCATTTTAGTAAATTAGTTAAGTTCAATCAATTTCAGTTTCATAATATTCACAGATTTATTTCTGTTCTGTGTTTTATGTTGTTTTTTTCTAAAATATTTTCTTTGATGCTGCTGTATAAATATATAAATTTATATATATTTTCTTAAAGGGTTAGTTCACCCAAAAATGAAAATTCTGTCATCGTTTACTCACCTTCATGTCATTCTACACCCGTAAGACTTTCGTTCATCTTCGAAACACAAATGAAGATATTTTAATGAAATCTGAGAGATTTCTGTCCCTCCATTCATAAGTTCATAAAGAGTTCCAAATAGCAAAAATAATGATTGTTTTCAAACAGGTTTCCCGATCAGTCACGCACCAAACTCCATATCATTTTTGAGGCAGTGTTTCTGTGTAAAGATGCCCAGCTAACTGGGAACATTCCAATAAATTTTAGGACAAAATGTTCTTAAAATAAAGTGTATGGAGCTTTCTTATAAAAGTATTAATAGTTAATATACGTTCTCGTAATGTTGGGAGAAAATGTTCTTAGAACAACATTCTTGGAATGTCCTTATGACGTTATTTGTACTTAATGAATGTTCTCATAATGTTGAGAGAAAACGTTCTTAGAATAACATTCTCGAAATGTCCTTATAATGTTATTATTATTTCCTGAATGTTTTTATAATGTTAACATAAAACGTTCTGAGTACAACGTTCATGAAATTTTCTTTACGATGTTATTTTTACTTGATGAACATTCTCATAACACTGAGAGAAAGCGTTCTTAGAACAACGTTCTCAGAACGTCTTTATGATGTTATTAAAGGGTTAATTCACCCAAAAATGAAAATAATGTCATTTATTACTCACCCTCATGCTGTTCCACACCCGTAAGACCTTCGTTCATCTTCGGAACACAAATTAAGATATTTTTGTTGAAATCCGATGGCTCAGTGAGGCCTGCATAGCCAGCAATGACATTTCCTCTCTCAAGATCCATTAATGTACTAAAAACATATTTAAATCAGCTCATGTGAGTACAGTGGTTCAATATTAATATTATAAAGCGATGAGAATATTTTTGATGCACCAAAAAAAACAAAATAACAACTTGTATAGTGATGGCCGATTTCAAAACACTGCTTCACGAAGCTTCGGAGCGTTATGAATCAGCGTGTCGAATCATGATTCGGATCGCGTGTCAAACCGCCAAACTGCTGAAATCATGTGACTTTGGCGCTCCGAACCGCTGATTTGACACGCTGATTCATAACGCTCCGAAGCTTCATGAAGCAGTGTTTTGAAATCGGCCATCACTATATAAGTCGTTATTTTGTTTTTTTGGCGCACCAAAAATATTCTCGTCGCTTTATAATATTAATATTGAACCACTGTACTCACATGAACTGATTTAAATATGTTTTTAGTACATTAATGGATCTTGAGAGAGGAAATGTCATTGCTGGCTATGCAGGCCTCACTGAGCCATCGGATTTCAACAAAAATATCTTAATTTGTGTTCCGAAGATGAACGAAGGTCTTACAGGTGTGGAACGGCATGAGGGTGAGTAATAAATTACATTATTTTCATTTTTGGGTGAACTAACCCTTTAATATTTGCTGAATGTTTTCTGAATGTTTGCATGAAACATTGTGAGAACAATTTTAATGAAACATCCTTAGAGTGTTATGTTTTTAAAGTCAAACTTTTTGTATAGTGCTTTTCACACTATACACACTATAGTTCACACTATATCACACATTGTTTCAAAGCAGCTTTACAGAAAATCATGATGTTACAATGTTTATATCTTAATATCTTCATGCCTTATAATCCCAGCTAACATGAAATGTTCTCAGAACTTTTGCTAATGTTCTAGCAAGGTTCTCTCAAAGCTTTGAACAAACTTTCTTCCAGTAACCCTAATAGAATATTCGTTCAGATTGATCTGGTCTTTAAAAATATTCTCAAAACGTAAGCACTAAACATTATTACTTGTTTGATTATTGAAGAGAAGAGAACATGAAGTCACCAGACACATGCATAAGGAATAAACAATGAAAGCAAGTTGTAAATGAAATATACAGGCAAGCAGGTATAATACACTGACTTCAATAATAAACTAAGCAATCAGGACTTTGATCTTCCCCTTCTGTAACAGCAGTTCATCTGATTCTGAACTAAATTCTCTCATTTTCTTTCTATTACTCACAACTCTGCGCATGCGCTCCATTCCATTCACTGTTAAACCAAACATCCAGAGTCTCTAGACAACCGTTACACTCTACCCAGCCTGAAGCATCACAAAGCATTTTGTAAACCGACAGTGTTTGAAACTTCATATGAAACAGTTCATATTTACAGAACACAATTTTGTGATGTTTTCTTTTTCTGTCGTGTTGTTTTCCACATGTCTTGTTAGATTTGACTTGTGTGCTGTCTAGTTGTATGTTTGAGTTTGTGTTCTTTTACCCCTTGTTTAACTTGGTGGGGTTGTGTTTTTGATTTAGAAAATGTAAGCTTTGCTCTTTACGATTCCATGTTTTGGACTGTGTACTTCCCAGAGACTCTTACATAGTTTAGTGTACTACAACAGTAAAATGTGAATCTTAAAGTAAAGTCTTATGTTATTCAAATATTTAATGCACTTAGAAAACTTTTATACTCTGGAAAACTATCAACAGTTTTTGGTACTTAAAAATTTTCTTAATTTGAAATCCATACCTGTGGCTGTAAAAAAATTAATTACTTACATTTTATCTATTTTAAAGGGGGGGTATAATGCTATTTCATGCATTCTTACTTATTTACACTGTTAAAGAGTTGGATTCTTATGCTAAACATGGCCAAAGTTTCAAAACACGAGTTGGACGTATGACAGAGTATTTCTGTGCCAAATATACTACTTCCAGTTGTGGACATGTTTTGCCGAATTTTTTTCCGAGTATGGCCTGTATCACGTCATAAAGGGTGGAATTCCTTGTATAGGCACTTCTCCCTGATAAGTGTGCACACACACATCACCCAGAGCAAGAGCAAGATGTAGCAAATTAGCTCAAAAGAAATATGATAATTAATCATAACTAAGTATAATTAATTATAAATATTTGGATCAGTTAAATAAAATTAACTTAATGTAATAAAATTAATATTACAATCAATTAACCTGTTTGGCCAGTGAACATTCAGTGTGAATTGCTTATTAATTCTAAGAAATGTTCATTTCCAGGTTATGGGAAATAACAATTTTATGTACAGTACTACTCAGAGCATGTAGTCAGGATCTGCATGAATAGGGACTCCAGTATATGAGCATGAAACACGGACAACTTTACGTGTGACATGAACAAAACATTATTAACTAGACTAAACACGTAACTACTCTAACATTCACACACATACATGCATACAGTTTACCAAGAGAAAGAGAGAGCTGAAGCAGAATACAGGAAAGCAAGAAGTTACAGCATTGTTTAAAATTCAGCAGATCAACAGCCTTGAGCAAACCATCAGTTTAGTTTTAACAGGCCCTTCTTTAAAAGGGGTAAGGATACTCAATGTATCAAATAATGAGACTAAGTTTGATACTTGCATGTCTCGCCCATTTGAATTAAAACTGTCCTGATGCAATTTGTGGAGGCTCCCGTGAATCTTTGCTGATATTGTCTTGATGAAAGAGAACCAGTTGGATTCAGAGGATCTTTGGTGAATGTAAGGTCTAGGCCGAAGCCTGGCACAAGCTTAGAGTTTCTTAGAAGCTTCTAGTACAGCATCACATTCACATCAGCATTTTCGGTACAGGAAAAGAGAGTCTGTGATCTTATGATCAGTGATTTTAAAGTGAAGATGTCACACCCTCTTGAGGTGTCTGAGCCAATAAGGAGTTGTTCCCTCGGAGGGAACTTTTTACAAGTCTTTGTTCTCTAGCAAGATATTAGCATAAGACATTGGATTGGATGTATGAGAGAAGAACCTTCTAGATTCTTATAATACTAATGTGTCACAGAGTGAGAAACATGTAACATTAATTAACAAATAGGAAACGGAAGTTGGAGTCCGTAGATACCAAACATGCTACCCATGTGATTTTAGTTAACCATAAATTTTCAACTCCGAAACATTAATACCAAAATAGTTCAAAAAGAGAGAATTAATACATAGAATAAACCCTATACAAGGAAAGTGAGGAGATGGGAAAATTGGATACATGTTTATACATTTCTCAACTGGTTATATATAGAATATATAGGATTAAGGGGGTTTATTTGTCCTTCTTAGAAAGAATGAAGTCAGAGTCACTAGTCTCTGCAAAATTCTTTCTGATCGTAAAAGTCTTTATCAGTTTTCCTGTGTCCTGTAACAGGACACCTAGTTCTGCCTGTGTGTTAGCTACGTTTAGGATGCTAGTTGCAGTTTTAGGGGGATGGGTTCACAGAACTTTGAGGGAGTGAGTTTCTGGATAAATCATTAAATATAATGAATAAATGTGTGTCTGATTGGTCCAGACGTTACAAAGAGTACGCCCATCAATGTGCTTCGTTCAGGATACGGAAGCCGAGAGATTTTTCAACAATGGCTGTGTCCCAATTCAGGGGCTGCACCCTTTGAAGGCTGCATACATCATCGAGGTAGTCTCATTTAAGAAAAATAACCGTTAGATTGCAAAGTAAGAACGAAAATACAGTATTTTACACCTCACAATGAATATCAGTCAATTTTATTATGGTTACTTTTCTTAAATATGACATCCTTTATGACGTATGCAGCCTTTAAATCTCTCTGGAGGACGCAACCTCTGAAATGAGACGCAGCTCCTGTCAACAAAGGAGTGTGTTTTTGGTTGTGAGGGAAAGATGACCTTTTTCAGCTTCCCAAAGAACCCAGCATTAAGGGAACAGTGGATGAAGTTTGTTTTTCCGGGGCAGCAACGGAGTTGTGAATGTATGTTTGTTTGTTCCTGGGATTTCGGTGATGAATGCTTTGTAAACAAGTCCCAGTTCGGCGCTGGATTTGCAGATAGCGGGTGGTGAGTAAAGCTGCATCAGATGTCTGTGTTTTGTTGGCAATTGGCGCGCAAGTGCATAAAAATGTAAACAACACAAATGTTTTTGTTCCCTTTTTTATTTATAATGATGTCACACCTTGCAGACGATCTCTACGCAAAAGCTGTGCATGCTCGTGACTCTTTAGCTCTGCCCACGGCACTGACGGCAGGCACGCCTCCAGGAGCTCGGCTTTTTTCGGAAAGACTCAGTACAGCGTATCTTTTATAAATATGATAAAACTAAAGACTTTTCTGAGATACGAAGGATGCAATATTTCTCTATATGTACTCAAGATTAACATGAGATTGGCAGAAACTGTGTGTGATACCCCCCCTTTAATAATTTGCTATGATATAAACATAAGTTCGGTTGTCTGCCGAGTTGCTTTATATGATTTCATAATTGATGATCTTTACAACTCAATCAACACTGAACTGACTTCAGCTGAACAATGACACTTTTCTTTAGAGAAGCTGCACAGCCAAAATTAACTCTGTTTGCAAAGGTGACTTGACATGACAGCACAGTTGCTCAGTAGGTAGCACTGTCACCTCACAGCATGAAGGTCCCCTGTTCGATTCCTGGCTGAGCTAGGAGGCCTTTCTGTGCATGTTCTCCCTGTGTCAGTGTGGGTTTCCTCCAGGTACTCCAGTTTCCCCCACAATTCAAAGACATGCAGTATAGGTAAATTGGCAATACTTAATTGTCTGTGTTTGAGCCCTGTGATGGACTGGCCATCCATCCAGGGTGCTCCCCCGCCTGTGGCCCGAGATGGTGCACTGTAAACCCGAATAAGTTGGCAAAACTCAAAATATGTGAAGCAATCAGTTGCCTCAAATTTTTTTAAGTTAAGAAATTCAATGTTTAAGTAAGCAGAACTGGCAGATTTTTATTTTGTACTACTCATACATTTTAATTGTTCTTAACTTAAAAAGTTTGAGTACACTAACTCATACATTTAACTTAAAATTTTCATGTAACCTCAATGCGAACAATTATATTAGTGTAAACTTGGCTAGCTATAACAAGCTAATTCAGAAAATGCTAACTTGCTAATTTGCTAACATGTTAATAATAGCATGGTATAGCACTTGCTGAATGAGTGCAGCAATATAAAGCATTTCAGATACTTGCTCTCAAACCAAGCCGCATGCACCACTTGCCATGATGGTAACTCTCTTTGGTGTTTCCGTGGTTTTTACAAAATAAAGCCGGAAACCAAGGGTAACGCGGATATGATGCCATTGACAGGCGACTCCCGTACACGTCTCGTATCCTTGGTTAAAATCGCGATTTTCTCACGATTTACAAATAGTTGGAAACATTTGGGATATTGTAAGTACTCAGCTGAACAAAATATATAACACTGGCCTAGTGGTTTTTGGATATTTTACTGCAAAAATCTTACATATTGTAGCTTTAATTTTAGGATTAGGGATCTCTCCCTTTTGGAAATAGAAATCCCAGTCCAGTTTCAGTTAAACTTAAGTTCGTTTAAATTAAAATAAATAAGTTCATAAAACTCAAAACAATGAAACAGTTTACTTAAAATATATCAGTTCTGTGAACTTGAAAGAAAGAAAGCGCTAAACACTCATAAAAGTTAATTTGACTGAACTAATTTGTTTAATTTAAGTTTGTCCTACTCAAACCAATTAATTATTTTGAGCGTTAGGGTTTACAGTGTGGGATAAGTTCCAGCAACCGGATAAGTGGTGTGGAGAATGGATGGATGGGTAAATAGAAGCAATATTCCCAGGGAAATGTTTGGAGGATTTTTGCAAGCAATTTTGCAACCAAGAAAAAACTTTCTTAAAACATTTTAAAAAACTGGACATTTTAAACGTTCAGAAAACATTCAGAAATAATGTTTTCATAACATTTTTAAAATGATGGAATGGAATGTTCCTTTAACGTTCACATAAACCAAGAAAAAACTTACTTAATATATTTTAAAAAAACTGAACATTTTGAACATTTAAAAAACGTTCCGAAATAATGTTTTCATAACATAATGGGAATGTTAGCAAAACATTCTAAGAACATATTTTGTTAGCTGGGTGATCAAACAGATGAATTGAAATCACTACAGTGTTAAACTTTTTTTTTTTTTTTAATTTTTGAATTATTTGAAACATTTAACAAAAACATAAAAAACAAACAAACAAACAAAAAAAAACAGAACAAGACCAGAGAGAGAGAGAGAGAGAAAACAAGGCATCAAAAGAAAATTAAGGCAAGTGTATAGTCCAATATAAATGTCCCAATTGTTCCAAAGTCTTTCAAATTTGTTCATTTTTAAATGTAGTCCGAATGTGATTTTTTCTATTTTCCTTATGTCCATAGTAGTGTCTACCCAGTCCTTGATTGTCGGTGCAATTTGTGTCATCCATTTTTTTGTGATGGCCTTTTTCCCTGCGGCCAGGAGTATACTCCAAAGATATCCGTTAACTGTGTCCATGGCAGGAGTTTTAAGGCCGAGATACATAGTTCTGAAATCCAGTGGGATGGGGACATCAAAAACAATTTGCAGCACTTTGTTGATTTCAGTCCAGTATTTTTGAACCACAGGACAGTCCCAGAACACATGGTAATGATGCGCCTCCTGACAACCACAGTTTCTCCAACACTCAGCATTTACCTGTGAATAATGAGCGCTTTGACATGGTGTTATAAAAAAACGAGATACACTTTTCCAACAAAATTCTTTCCAAACATGTGATTTCGTGGTTCTCCATTGTGTTGTACATATATTATCCCATTCCTCATCAGTCAAAGTGAAATTGCCTTCTCTTTCCCATTTATTTTTAATATATTGAGTTGAATGATTTCCCAAATTGTTAATACATTTATATAGTTTTGATATTATTCCCCTTGAAAGTTCTGATTTATATGCCTTAATAAAGATTTCGGTCAGAGGGTTATAATGGTCATTATTTTGTTTAATTTCTTGATTATAATAACTCCTTGTCTGTAAATACCTATAGAAGTCCTGTTTTTCCAAGCCAAAGGATTCCTTCAACGTATCAAAGCTTTTCATTTGATTTTCTTTCACAATCTGGTAAAAAATCTTTATACCCTTTGTGGCCCAGACCTTAAATCTCGGGTCGGTTCTGTTTGGTACAAAACCTTGGTCATAAGCCAACCAGCTTAAGATTTTAACATCTTTGTTTAGTTTGTATGTTTTGATCAGCTCTTTCCAGGTTGTAAGCACCGATTTTACCCGATTCTCAATTTCATCCAAATGACTCAGCCATTTGTCATCTGCCAGTAAGGCCTGAACAGGAACCTCCGGCAAAACACTGCACTCAATATTTTTCCATTGGGCTTCATATTTTGGATCACACCAGTACAGCAGTGTTCTGATTTGAGCTGACATAAAGTAATCTTTCAGACAAGGTAAACCCCATCCACCTTTTCCTTTTGAAAGTTGTAAGGTTTTAAATCGGATACGAGGTTTCTTGCCTTGCCATACAAATCTTGAGATTGTTTTATTCCACTCATCGAATAAACGATTGGGAATAGAAACTGGGAGAGTCTGGAACAGGTAGAGGAATCTGGGCAAAACGTTCAATTTAATAGTTTCAATCCTTTGACTTAGACTTAAGTATGGAATAAGATCCCATTTTTCAAGGTCCTTCTTTATATTGGAGAAAAGGAGGGTATAGTTTTTCTCTAAAATTGTTGATAAATCTTTATGTAGAATTACACCTAAATATTTAAGAGATTCTGTTTGCCATTTAAATTGGTAAGTTTTTCTAAAAATCAGCGGCGGTCTCCAGTAGGAAAGAATTTTAGTCTTCTGTATATTCAGTTTGTATCCAGACATTGGACCAATATCATTGAGGAAATGCATCACATTAGGTATAGAGATTTCTGGTTTAGTCAAAAACAGTAGGACATCATCTGCGTAGCATGCAATTTTATGTTGCATCCCATCAATTGTAACACCATGGATAGTGTTTGATTGTCTAATATATTGGGCCAATGGTTCCAAGTACAAAGCAAACAGAAGGGGGGACCAGGCACAGCCCTGCCTCACCCCTCTTTCCAGAGTCATTGGGTCTGTCAAATGACCGTTAATTTTGATTCTTGATGTTGGACCATCGTAAAGAGCCCCAATATTTCTAATTATTAGGTCATCCATTTGGAATTTGTTTAACACTTTGAATAAATAAGGCCAGCTAACAGAGTCAAAAGCTTTCTCAGCGTCCAGACTAATTATGACAGCTTCATTTTGGTGTTTTTGTACATGATTCATTATGTGTAGGGATTGTCTTATGTTGTCCTGAGTTTGTCTATTGTTAATAAACCCTGTTTGATCGTTGTGAATTAAATTTGGGAGTATTTGTTCCATTCTTTTGGACATAATTGAGGTGTATATACGATAATCCACATTCAGAATCGAAATTGGTCTATATGATGCACAGTCAAGTCGATCTTTCCCTTCTTTGGGTATTAGAGATATAATGGCTTCTTTCCAACTTGGGGGGGTCTGAGCTTGTTTAAGTGCCCAGTTAAAGGTTGTTAAAAGCAGAGGGGTAAGTGTTTCTTTTAAAGCTTTATACCACTCGGAGGTGAACCCATCACTCCCCGGAGACTTATTGTTCTTTAATCAGTGTAAAACTTTTGAGGTGAATTGATCTACAATTTGATTACTTGGCCTATCATTGTCTCTGCATTTCAAACTGGGACAGGAGGAAGTAGTTTAACATCAAAAACCATTAATTTGCTTTAGCTACTTTAAGTTATGCATAGCTAGTAGTTTGAAAAGCTACAGTTTCAAAGTGTTTTCCCTAACACTGTGAATATGTTAAAATATACCTTTAAGCATAACTGGTGGAAATGTTAAACTCTTATTTCTGCTCTAGGTGTTTCACCTCTAGACTGTTTTAAACTGACCTTAATTTGATGCAAGTTCTATCAATGCATGCAAATGAATGCTAATGTTCATGAATATGCATTCTTTTATTCATGCAGCACCTGCTGTGCTTTAAAGGCTTTGGCCCGTCTCATCCGCTCCTTCAAGGTATTCACAGCAGAATTACATTGTCTTGGTATGTTTTGACTCTCATGATGTCGTAATGACAGTGGGTGGAGCCACTCAGAATAGCCAACCATAATGCTATTTCTCCAGCATATTATAAGTATACTGTGTATGCATGTGTATGTACATTTTTGTATGCATGAATGGTAATAGGTCATCCAAGCAAAAATATACATACTGTGCACAGTATATGTACTATATACTATTTACCATACTATACATATTTATCAAAATGTGTGGTAGCAGAGCACACTGCGTGAATTACTGTGTCCCACAAAAACAAATAAACTAGAAATAGTATGAGGGATTTTAAGATCTTTTTCTTGACTTGTTATTTGATTAGACACAAAATTGAATTAGAAATGTAAAACAACCATATTTATTTTGAGATAACTGGATGGGATTCTACTCACATGAGGTCATGTGACAACAATGTAACATGTTTATGTTTGAAATGTCTTTAACACTTAGCACTACAATAAGGTTTCGTTAGTTAACATTAGTTAACTTTAGTTAACATGAACTAAGAATGAACAATAATTCTAGTTTCCTACAATTAATCTTAATTTTAATTACTAATTTACTAATACGTTATTAAAATCAAAAGTTGTATTTGTTAACATTAATTATAAAACGGTTAGTTCCTGTCCTTGATTCTGATTGGTCAATAGCTGTGTTTTATTCACGATAAAACACGACTATGACCGCTTCACCCAACGGTTCTGTGTATCACTACACAACACCCTTAGCAACCACTCTTAGCAACGTAAACTGTATGTTCTCAGTTGATATTGTTCATTGAAGCTTACTGTATTATGTAGAAGAGTATTGTGAGAAAAAGATCGAGTAAGCGAGTTTATTACCTGCATTCAGATTTAGCATTTTCCTTCAGGTCAGTCCTATGTTCATAATAAAAAATCTGTTTAAATGTCCGATGTATTATCTTGTCCTTTTAACAGTTAAAGGGTTTTCCATGACTGACAGCGCTAGTCAAAGCATTTGTCAGTTGCGTCTTGTTCCGTGTTCACAACAATTTCAATTTAAAAGTCTTCGCTACTGACTGACACACTCATAAAGACAGTCTTTGCCGCCATCTAATGGTGTGAAAATGTAACTTCTGTTGCTGTTCACGGTCAGGGACTATTTCTTTCTGGCGGAAGGAAGGCTTTTAGAAAAAGTTTACTTCATGAAAGTTGCATTGATACATTTTTCTGGCTTTAATATTTGTATTGTGTGGTAACCGTTTTATAAAAGCAATAAGGTACTCGAGTCTTTTCTTTTTTTCTCTACTGTGACGTCTATCCGAGTGAAACGGCATCTGAAATGAGAGGGCGGGACTTGATTTCGTCCTTCGGGAATTGATTGGATCTTTGTAAGTTGGGCGTTGCTAACAAAATGGAGGCAGATCTGAATGCCCGTTTGCAGTCAGTTGTGTGGGATTTATCTCCACCGGACTCACCCTCACGTTACTGTAAGAACTTTATTTATTGAGGATGACGAAGACGAGGACGGTCAACGGCACTTAACAGTGAGAGAGAGAGAGCGCGCGAGAGACTGACTGACTGACTGTGCGTGTCCGTTGGCACGGAGCGAGCGTTTTCGGTTCATTCCTATGGAAGTTGAGCCTCACGTTCGCGCGTTGCGTGGCGCTCAACTTCCATAGGAATGAATCTTTAAAAAAACGCTCTGGTCGCTTGCTCTGCTCCAGTAGACACGCAGCCTGACTGACTAAGCGTGTCCTCCATCAGGTTCCTTTCGATGTTTGAGGGTACTGTACACCCCAATAACTGGCATCAGCCCCAGCGACAGCATTTTCCCCTTACATCACTGGATCTGCTGGCAGTTCCAGATAGCTCCGCCCTCGCGCCATAGCACGTGACAGGAAGAGACGATGAGTCGTTTTGAGTGAGAGGGCAGGTTAATGTTTTTGATTAAAGATTATGAGGGCACATGAAAAAAATAATAATAAGTGCACGGATAAATTATTGATAATAAATACTACAATATTCCATAAAAAAATAAGAGTTGTCAATTTTGATTTCATGCAGACTTTAATGCACTGTGAACTAACATGAACAAACAATGAACGAATTTTTATTAACTAACATTAACAAAGATTAATAAATACTGTAACAAATGCATTGCTCATGGTTAGTTCATGTTAGTTAATACATTATGTTAATAATATAATATATTATAGTTAATATTATGGTAACGAATGAGACCTTATTATAAAGTGTTACCAAAATGTTTATTGTTGCATAATGCATACTGTTTCATGAAGTAGCCTATAATGTAATGATCTATAATGAAACATATAGATACATATATATATACAACCATTCCAAAACCATTTGAAAGAAGATGATTAAAAGATATTTATAATGTTATAAAGGTCTCTCTCAAATAAATGCTGTTCTTTTGTACTTTCTATTCATCAAAGAATCCTGAAAAAAAAAATCATAGTTTCCACAAAAATATGAAGCAGAAAAACTGTTTTCAACTTTGCTAATAATAAGAAATATTTCTTGAGCAGCAAATCAGCATATTAGAATGTTTTCTGAAGGATCATGTGACACTGAAGACTGGAGTAATGATGCTGAAAATTCAGCTTTGCATCACATGAATAAATTACATTTTAAAATGTATTAATTTAGCCTTGTTGTGACTGTTTGCCTGAAAAATCACCTCATTTCAGAGCAAATACGCAAAAAAAAAAAGAAAAGAAAAAAAAAGCTGAATAATATAGAGACTTATTTAACTGAATCACCCATTCCTACTGTGTAGTAGGCCTATGCAATAGTATTCTATGCCATAGTTCAAGCAGGAGCTGAATATTGTAATTTTACTGTCACCTGTGTATGATATATCGCCTTTAATAACGACATCAATCAAGTTGCATGAAAAAATAGAAGTCAGTTGACCTTTGAGCTGGAAGATCGGATGAATGCATGAATGAGCGTCAGCAGCGTTTCAGAACGCCAACCTTATTTCAAAGCATCTGAGAAAAATGTAAAACTCTTCTGATGGCTCCTCATGTTTATTGAGTATCAATATCTCTTGTTTAGTTTAGAGTCAGCCGATTGACATGTTACGATGAGTACATCTGTCTTACTTCTGCAGTGTGAGTAAAGCCATCTGGTTGAGGCATTAGCCTTTGTGCCTCTGTACAGATGTTCGAGAGAGATTTCATCCAGCCTACAGGACTCATTTCTAAAGACTCAGGGGAGAGAAATGTTTAGATAAGCATGTCAAATTGAAGCATATCAGACGCGGCATTAATCTGCACTGGTGAATCTACGTGTCCACTGTCACATTACAATTTCAAATGTATTGTGACATTTAAAAAAAAGGCTTATGAATCATTTTATGGCTTAATTGTTTTCATAAATACTCAAATGTATGATGTGAAGTTGTGTAAAATAACTGTTGAGGAAAATAATTTCTGTCCTCTTTTTAATGCAGAAAAGATGTGCTGTCTTCTTCTGTTTTCATAACAAACTTGCTTGTGTGGACACAGAACATGCTGAAAATCCCTGGAAAACATCTATAACACTCAATAGTAAAGGACCAACATAATCTGGTGGTCTGCTTGTTTTGAAATACTTGGATAATATCCAATTTCTTGATGTCCTTAATGAATGTTGTTAATGAATTCTCACAAATACGCATTATGAATTTTTCATACCACAGCATTATTGATTTCTTAAAGGTGCAATGTGTAAATGTTGGGAGGATCTATTGAAAGAAATGCAATATAATATACATAACTATGTTTTCAGTGGTGTATAAAGACCTTACATAATGAACCGTTATGTTTTTATTACCTTGAATGAGCCATTTCTATCTACATACACAGCGGATCCACTTACATGTTAAATCGCCATTTTGCGCCGGCATGTTTCTACAGTAGCCCTAAATGGACAAACTGCTCTACAGAGGGCGTTTGCTTGACTGGCTACTCTCTGCTGTCTCAGACAACGACATTTTTGTCCTGTGTTGGCCACTGTAGCTTCTCTATATTGCAATTCGCAATCTCACCGCTAGATGCCACTAGAATTTACACACTGCACCTTTAAATATTTTTGGTCAAGAGTGTTCCAATCAATGTGTTCATTTTGTGATTTATTTCTTTAGAAATGTTCCTCAGACTATCTTAAGTTAACATGAATTCACAGAGCCATAACCAGTGCAAACCAACCAGAAAAAGACACCAGGCAAGCAAATCGGATTAAAAGGACAATTTTTTCAATTTTTTTCACAGGTTCCATGCAGGCAACCCCGCAAGTACCACTTTTCTGCAGCAGTTAGAGGCTCTAAGAATCTCTCTCTCACACACACACACACACACACACACACACGTAAGTAAGGGAACCAGATTATGCAGTAACAGCAACAGATTAACTCACATTTCACCATGTATTGAAGTCACCATGAAATCAAAATGGGCAATTCTTATTTTTTATGGAATATTGCTGTATTTATTATAAAAGATTTATCCATGTACATCATTTTTTTTTTTTTTTAATTCATGTGTCTCGTAATCTTTAATCAAAATAACTTGGATCTCTTCTGTGTTTACTGGCACGAGGGCGGGACAACCTGTCACTCACAGGAGATCCACCAATAGAAAACCATCCAATCAATTCCCTATGGACAAAATCAAGTCCCACCCTACATTTGTTCTTGTTTTAGAAACGTTTCACTCTGATATACAGTCAAACCAAAAATTATTCAGACATGTTTGATATATTTTTACTAGTGGGTGCAGGACACTATAGTTCATTTATGTAAGTGAGGATAGAAAAATACAGTAAACTGTGACATATTATACCCAGAAATTCTTCATACAGTGCTACCAGTAAAATTGATAACATTTTGGAACCAAAAATGATTCAGACACTTTGACCTGACCATGTTTTGCTTAAGTGTTATCTGACATAATTAAGATAATTTTTTTCTGACACAGTTTAACTCTGAGATCTTGTCTTATTTTATTACCATTTTTTTTAAACTGTAGTGAATAAACTGTAATAATGAATGAAATGTTCAAGGTGTCTGAATAAATTTTGGTTTGACTGTACATCACAATAGGGAAGAAAGGACTAACATAACTACTCTTTCTTTTGTGTTCATGTCTTTCATTTAAATCATTTCTTGAATATAAATGAAACTTTGCTGATAAATCAGAATATAGAATATATAAATAGAATGATAAATAGAATGTAATAGATTGATAATGCAGGTTACTAGAATGTTCAGAGTGGTTGCTAGGGTGATGCTTAGTTGTTGCTAGGAATATCAGAGTGGTTGCTAGGGTGATGCTAGCTCGTTTCTAGAATGTTCAGAGAATTCTAAAATGTGGTTGCTAGGGTGGTTTCTAGAATGTTTAGAGTGGCTGCTAGGGAGGTTTCTACACTTTCTACAAAAAATGCTGGGTTAAAAACAACCCAAGTTGGGTTGAAAATGGACAAACCCAGCGGTTGGGTTAAATGTTTTATTTAACTATTGTTTAAAATTTACTACATGGCTTTTTTAAAATAAACCCAAAATAGGTTGGAAATTAAAAATCAGACACATAATTACTAGAGGCAACAATAATAACCAAAAGGTGACCATTTATTAATAAGCAATTTAATAAATGTTTATTGTTTAATTATAATTCATTAAACTTATTAATAAATGTTCATTTATTAAACATAATAATAAATGTTAATTTCCAACATATTTTGGGTTCATTTTAAGCAAGCAATACAGTAATTTTTACAATAGTGGAGTTAAATAAAACTACCCAGCAGGTTGGGCAAACATTTAACCCAACCGCTGGGTTAAAACAACCCAATTACTGGGTTTGTCCATTTTCAACCCAACTTAAGTTGTTTTTAACCCAGCATTTTTTAGAGTGTAAAATATTATAGAATTATTGCTAGGGTGATGCTAGGTGGTTGCTAGATGGATCCGAGTGGTTGCTAGGGTGATTGCTAGGTGGTTGTTAGAATGTTCAGGGTGGTTGCTAGACAGTTAAGGCCCTTTCACACCAAGGACAATAACTGTAATGATAACGATAAAGATATAGTTCTAAAAATCATTCGTTTACACTTTATTTTAAGGTGTCCCTTTTACAGTGTAATTATACATTTAAGTACTGAGTAATGACAATTAACTACATGTACTTACAATAGGGTTATGGGTTATGGGGGTTTGGTTTAGGGTCAATTGCATGTAATTATGCATAATTTATAGTTATTACCACAGTAACTACATGTAACGTGTAACAATGACACTGTAAAATAAAGTGTTACCAATCATTCTAAATATAAAAGACTAACAGAGTCTACACCACAACTATAACGATAACAGCAAAGAGAAACAATATCGTTGGATTCACTTTTTTTTCCAGCTGATGAATGATAAAACACTGACAGCCAATCAGAATCCATCCTTCAGAGTGGTTGCTAAAATGATCAAAGTGATTACTAGCATGGTGCTAGATGGTTGCTAATGTTCATATGGTTGCTAGGGTGATGCAAGGTCGTTTTAAGAATGTTCAGAATGGTTGCTAGGGTGATTGCTAGTTGGTTGCTAGAATGTTCAGGGTGGTTGGTAAACAGTGTTGGGGAAAGTTACTTTTACAAGTAATGCATTACAATATTGCGTAACTCCCTAAAAAAAGTAAGTAATTGCGTTACTTATTTGAAAAAGTAACTTAGATATTTTGTTGCAAATTGAAAAAGTAATGCGTTACTTTACTAGTTACTTGAAAAAAGTAATCTGATTACATAACTCAAGTTACTTGTAATGAGTTACCCCCAACAGTGTTGCTAAATGGTTGCTAGGGTGTTTCTTATTGGTTCAAGTCAAATGACCCCTAAATCTTGCTATTTTTGTTGGCTGAGAAAAAATACAGAAACTGATAATATTGTCTAAAATGTCAATATTAACTTCTTGTTTCCAGATCCAATGATTTACTGAATCACTGACATTAAATCACACTTGTCTGAGATGCTGTAAGTCAGCATTTTCATGATGTGACAGTTAGATCGTGTGTAGTGTAGCGTGTCACTCTGTCCGTGAGCAGTGAGAGAGCTGGGAATGAGCGCTGATGTGTGGACGTTGTGGTTCCATGTGCGGGGTGAGGAAAGCCTGTCCCCCGGCGCTGCAGCTCCACATGATTGATTGGAGGAGATGTGCAGGTCCACTGCAAGCAGTCGCAAACATCAACACAACGAGTGTGACCTCTCTCTCGGAAAACAGTGCTGTGAATGTTGCATAAGACCATGATGCCTGAGTCCATGCATCAGAGACGCGCTCTTTGGTGCGTGTGTGTGTGTGCACTTTTTGTCGCCAAAAGTGAGCTAAATATCACATCCGGGTACATTTTCAATTGGAGGTATATATTTTTTAATTCTAAAAATGCAGTTGTAGGGTGCAGGCAGGTTAATCTGTTATTATAAGCTTTATACAAAAGCATTAGAAGCAATATGAATGTCTTCATTAGACATTAGAAAAAAAAAAACCTGTGTGTGATTCAGATTTGCATGTATTTTACACTGTATGTGACAAAATATTCCCACAAGGATAGTAAAACCTGAAATGAGCTACACTGTGTTGAGCAGCCAACGGTCCCCATGAGGAAATGTCTTAATAAACATAAATAATGAAAATGTAAAAATGCAGAAAGGTTTCTGTGAGGGATAGAACATATTAAAATATGATCATTTTAAAAACCATATTAGTCTCTATCATAAGTGAAAACTAAACATATAGGTGAAAGAAAGTCCACACTCAAAAATCCTAAGTTTTAATGATTATCTTTGAGATTTGCTAGAAATATTATATTTCTTTTTGCCAATATTTACTCCATTCTAATGACTGACTGTTTAAACAGCCCTCACATCAGCATAAGAGTCACTTTTCATGAGCCAAATTAATATTTGTCCACTTCTTCCCAACGGAAAGCCTGTGTTTTGGAATATTCTGCATGCTATTTGCATAATTCATGTTGGTTTTTAGCATCGCTAATGCTGCTTTTGTGTGAGGCAAATTGAAATGGACGGTAATAACGGGGATTGATCTGAATCATTCTCTTATTTTTCCACCCTCAGATTTGATTAAATTGAATAATTAGTGTCCAGACCCAGTTCTGTCTCTACAGCTCTCACTGTTTTCATAAACTAGGTCAAGGAAAAAAAAAAAAAGATTAGCATGCTCTCTCTGCGTTACTTCAACTGGTGGTTTCCTATTTTTAAGGCAGATGCTTGGTTTGTAGTATGCATGCTGTGCATGTGCTATGTTAAGAAAGGAATACTGGCTTAATACTTAAAGGGATAGTCCACCCAAAAATGAAAATTCTGTCATCATTTACTCCCCCTCATGTTGTTCCAAACCTGTATAAATTTCTTTGTACTGCTGTAGACAAAGGAAGATATTTGGAAGAATGTTTGTAACGAAGATGATCTCGCCCCCCATTGACTACCATAGTAGGAAAAAAAAATACTATGGTAGTCAATGGGGAGCGAGATCTTTTTCAGAACAAAGAAATTTATACAGGTTTGGAACAACTTGAGGGGGAGTAAATGATGATATTTTCATTTTTGGGTGAACTGTCCCTTTAAGGAATATGCCATTCACATACTACTACAAAGTAGCATAATAGACTACTGTTTAATAGTCTATTATGCTACATTGTAGTAGTATGCAAATGGAATCCGTTTATCATCTCAGAAATAAACAATTTTCCGTTTTTAAAATTAAAATTACTTTTTAGCAGACAAAGATTGTGGCTGTAGTAGATCATCATATTCTCTGCATACAGATAATGTACTATGCACAGTATGCATACTGTAGTATAGTATGTTATTCTAGATATACCCATGGAATACCTGGATGACCTACAAGATTTGCCAAAATCTGCAGCTACTGGACTCCAAAGAGTTAAAACATCTCTATAGAAAATTGGATTAAAAATAATACATAACCAACAACTGTTGAATTAAACATGCAACATCCATGGTCATGTGATCTGACAAAAAAAGAAGCATACTAATGTTTGAAATGGTTATGATTTCATACTGCATTTGGCACTTTTTTTTAAATAGCAGGCCATACTCTGTATATACAGTGTATTCCTACTAGTATTCCACCATGAGTTAATTTCAGAAATGCTCTTTTTATGAGCATCTGAGGTTGCACTGCTGTAGGTGTTGAATAGTGATGTGTGGGTCGTACAGTATACGTGTGGGTTTAATCTTTGCTGCTGTCTGACTGATGTAATGACTCGCTGCGTTTCAGTGTTAGATGATTGACAGCTACTGCCTGCTGTGGGCGTGTTCATTCTCTATCTATCTATCTATCTATCTATCTATCTATCTATCTATCTATCTATCTATTCATCCATCCATCCATCCATCCATCCATGGTTTTAATTGTATTTCCTTACATTCAAATTGCAATCCTGTATACTCAGGAATCAAATTGGAATTTACAGGGCATTTTTAATTAAATTCTGAGTGTCGCACATCCCTGTAACAGGCATCAGTTAAGCAACAACACAAGCAAGTGTGCAGTTGTTGTTAATCACAGTCGTGAGTGTCATATTGCTTTTCTATTATAGTTAAACAAGATAATATTGAGTAACTTACATTTTAGACAATGTTGGCAGTTATGTCATCTATTTTTGCTCTGTTAAAAAATAGCTCCAAACAAAACCAAATCAGAATCAATGCAGTAAACAGTGAAGCATCCCAGTGCATACTAATTGTATAAATCAGACTTTGAATGTGGCTAATTCAATCTTAAAGGGTTAGTTCACCCAAAAATGAAAATTCTGTCATTAATTACTCACCCTCATGTCGTTCCATGCCCGTAAGACCTTCGTTCATCTTCGGAACACAAATTTAGATATTTTGGATAAAATCCAATGGCTCAGTGAGGCCTGCATTGAGAGCAAGTTAATTTAGACTTTCAATGCCCAGAGAGCTACTAAAGACACATTTAAAACGTTCATGTGAGTACAGTGGTTCAACCTTAATGTTATGAAGTGACGAGAATACTTTTTGTGCGCCAAAAAAAACAAAATAACGACTTTATTCAACAATATCTAGTGATGGGCGATTTCAAAACACTGCTTCATAAAACTTCGAAGCTTTACGAATCTTTTGTTTCGAATCAGTGGTTCGGAGCACTGCTAAAGTCACGTGAACCATTGAAATTTCAAAACACTTATGACGTAACGAAGCCTTGTTTACTGAAATCACGTGACTTTGGCAGTTTGAGATCGTTTGATACACGCTCCAAGCCACTGATTCAAAACAAAAGATTCGTAAAGCTTCGAAGTTTCATGAAACAGTGTTTTGAAATTGCCCATCACAAGATAGGCTATTGTTGAATAAAGTCGTTATTTTGTTTTTTTGGCGCACAAAAAGTATTCTCGCCACTTTGGTTCAACATTAAGGTTGAACCACTGTAGTCACATGAGCTGTTTTTAATATAATTTTAGTATCTTTAGTAGCTTTCTGGGCGTTTGAAAGTCTAAGTTAACTTGCTCTCAATGCAGGCCTCACGAGCCACCGGATTTTATCCAAAATATCTTAATTTGTGTTCCGAAGATGAATGAAGGTCTTACGGGTGTGGAACGACATGAGGGTGAGTAATTAAAGACAGAATTTTCATTTTTGGGTGAACTAACCCTTTAACTTTTATAATTATAGTAGCCTATCTTTTATTAACACATTGTTTGGGTGTATTTATTGCTTGGAAGCCATCTGAAACCCATTTATGTGCTCATGGATAAAGATATCACCACAGAGTGATGCAGCGTTAATTTCACTTAATAAGATGTTACCTGGATTGTGAAGTGTTGAGTGTGTTATTTCCACCTGCGCTCAGGGGAGGATTGTACCACTGACAACGGCACTCTCAAACACACTGAAGGTCGACTGATTGATCCAGATCTAAGTATAAACATTGATTAAAAGCCCTGAAAAACTCAGATCTCTTTCCCCACAGGCTCCGAGAGGAGCTATCGGAAACTTGGCCTCGTTTGTCCTGCTATTGATGCACCTTCCTCATCTAGGAGTCTGTCTGTCTGTCGGTCTGTCTTATTTCCCTTATTATCTGTAGAGCAGAAACCTGAATTACTTTTACATAAACATAAAGCAGTTTAAAACTATTTCTCTGTCTGTCCTTGTTTCCCTTGAGACTTTCTATCGCTCTGTTTCCATTATTTGTTTTTGTGAAATATACTTTTGATATAAATGCTCCCATCAGTCTGCTTAACTGCATTTCTTTGTCTTGCATTTGTTTGAAGCAGGTTGTTGTCATCTGTGATTCACTAAGGTGCAGACAGAACCCTATAGAAACTGTTCTGAAGGAATGTGTTTTATTTTATGTGATGTATACTCTGCTGTCGGATGTGAGGACAATGAGATCACTGTGTCTGTAGCGGGTGAAAGTCGCACAATTCCACTCCAGTTCACAAATGCATCCACACTTATTACAGACATTCTGGTTTTGTTCCAAATCCTAGTGTGCTGCCTATCTAGACAGCATTTTAATGCACCATAGGCACACCCCTGGAGCCAAGGCTGTTCCAAAAGGGTGATATTTATAAATTAACATTACACACACACACACACACACACAAGTTGTTGTTTTCATTTAGTTTATTTTTTTAGTAGACAGGTAGGACCAATTATTCTTCTATACTGAAAGATTGATTGATAGATTTGTTGAGGAAACTAAATCATTTAAGTGCAATCAGATCCTGAATCATTAATTTCTCACAATACCCATCCCTAGTTAGTATGCTGCCATAGTAGACACCTGCATGTTGACAGCACAGTTTTGAAACAGAGTTACACACACTAACATATAAGAGTATTTGAACACGCATACATGCGCACACACACACACACTCCAGGGCAGATGGTCTATCTCTACTGTCCTCAAAGTGTGTGTGTGTGTGATCAAGTGTTGATTAATTACACGAGCTGGTGTGACGCCACGGCAGGAAACTCACCGCAACACAAGCCATGAGAAACTGCGGTAACGCACATAACTGCCCAGTTGCTGCTCATACACACACATTCATTATATAGAACAGCGTTTCATCTCTGCTTGGCTCTCGAGGTGCAAAAGAAGAGAAGAGATGTGGAACAGTGTTCAGTTATTACCTGGGGGCTTCGCATTAGTGCTGCTGGAGCCTGACGCCTCATTATAGAGTGAACTGAGTCTCAAGAGCTCTGGCTGTATGACCGTACCTTATGTGCGTGTGTGTGTCGATTCACAGCATTTGAGTGCTTTATTAGGCCTCAAACATCCTCTTTGCAAATATATCAGTATAGATGCTTTTAGCTATGCAAGCTTGATTTTACCTATAAATGCATTTCGAAATGTATCTGGCCTGTTTTAATCTGTACGTATATGTGGCAAATATTTTGGTACCATGTTAACCAGCAAACTTTTTCTATTTTTCTCTCTCTCTCTTTTTTTTTAATATATCTAGCTATCTGAATTTGGTTACATCTGGTTTAATGTCACTGACATTTGAAGGAAATTCAATCACCTCTTTGAATACTGAGATTTGTTACCATCACATTAAGTGTGTTTACTTGCACTTTAAAAACGTGATTTTAATTAAATGTCACGTAAATGCTTTTGCAGTCCAATTTTCCGACTAACAGATCTGGATAGTGCAGATAGCAAACAAAAAGCTCACAGGAAAAAGCATACATCGACTACAACATAATCAGTTATTAATATTTTGTTGGTTCTCTCTTGGTTTTGTATGTGTTCATAATTTCTTTGTATGTCAGCCTGGCCAAAAAAAATATGGCAATTTGGCATGTTTCATTGCATCATCACAAATAAAACAATTGACTCCAAGCACAACTATGCAATATGATTACAAAATCTTTAAAGGGGACATATCATGAAAATCTGACCTTTCAGTGTTTAAGTGCTATAATCGGGTCCCCGGTGCATCTACCAACCCAGAAAGCCTTTCTCTGCAAGCATGTGAAAAAACAAGCTGTTCTGATTTCGCTCCCCTTGTGACGTATGAAGGGGATCTTATTATAAAATTACCACCCCTTAATCTGTATGTTTCCACCCACGGCGCCGCCATTTTGTTTTCGCAAGTGACAATGGTGTACCAGTAACACTGGTCAGCTGTCCTGAAGAGTTTAGCTACAACCCTGATCAAACACACTTGAATGTCTTCAGGATTACTAAAGCTACGTGAAGGAAGGTGAGTTGGGCCGGAGCAAAACTCTGCAGGACAGCAGCCGACACCGTCCCTGAGCTTGTGATATGTCTCAGCTATGTAAACATTATCACTGATCTGTTAACGGCTATAATAGTAAACGTATGAGTCTCCATAAACTCCTGGCATCGAAGGACGCAGTGGTGTAATTTTATTTATGAAGGGAATGTGTCCAGATAAATTCATATACCAGAATGTGCAAGTCATTTTACACTAGACTGCTTTGCACACGAGGGTCAGTAAAACACAGGATTTGCACAAAAGTTAATTCTCAAAGATGGATCGATACCAACTGTTCATGATCCTGTTCATTTCATATATATTAAGTGATGTTTGCAAATTGTCTTCCTGAATGTGTTTCGTTAGCATGTTGCTAATGTACTGTTAAATGTGGCTAAAGTTATTGTTTCTTACTGTATTCACGGAGACTAGAGCCATGTCATTATTTTCATTTTTAACCCAAAAACGCTTGCATAAACTTCATAAACGCATCTCCATTCTTATTGAGTCTCTCCAACAGTGTGTAGCTTTAGCCATGTTAGCCATGCAGCATGCTATCAAACTCATCAGAATCGAATGTTAGCAAACATCCACAAAATTCATGCCATACCTACGTGATCTGATATGCTGCATCACGAACAGTTTGTAATGATCCATTTTGAGAGTTATATTTGCTGTGTGAGCTTCTCCTGTATTGTTTATGCATCAGTGTATTGGAATCGCGAGCTTGGGGGCAGGGAGCACAAGCTCATTTGCATTTAAAGGTACACACACCAAATCAGTGCATTTTTTCTCCCACCCAAAATTAGGCAGTTAAAACATGGTATAATGAAAAAATCCATGGGATATTTTGAGCTGAAACTTAACAGACACATTCTGGGGACACCTGAGACTTATATTACATCTTGTAAAAAGGGGCATAAAAGGTCACTTTTAACAAATTTTTAATTATATTTGAATAAAGAGTGAAGATGTCAATTTTCCTTGGCCAGACATCGCTTTTGGGCACGACTATACACTGAAAAGAAAATGTAGTTTAGAAAAATTTATAATCAACTTTCACTTAGAAATTGCTAGTAATATTTATATAGTATATTTCTGGCCTTACCCTTTAAATGTCTTTCTTTGTGACTTTTTTTGAAAGCTTCAATCAGCAGGCCTCACAAATGCTTATGCAAATTGTATGGATGAGTATTGAGTTTGAGTGTAATTGAGTACTTGATGTTTTTTTGTACTGTAAGAATGATGCTGTTTGAGTCATAATCCGATAACTACATCAAACAGCAGGCATCACAAATTGCTTGTGCATATTGTATGGATGAGTACTGAGTTTGAGTGTTATGAGTGTAATTGAGTCCATGAGTTTGTTTGTATTGTAAAAATGATGCTGTTTGAGTCATAATCTGGTACCTGTGAGTGATATAAACACAGTTGCACATGCTTTAAAATGAGTAAATATTTATCACAGTTGCATTCTGTAATTTCTCATGAGATGCAAGATGATAAATAATGAGCAAATGGCCTGATGTGAAGTCCAGATGACCCACTGTTATCAAACACAGTGTGTATGTGTGTGGTAAAAACGTTGTGCATGCAGTTAGCTTTATATGTATATTAGATCACTATTTAATGTTTATGTGTGTGTGTATGCGTGCAAACTGAGGCTCATTTGGGACAGTTTGGATTGCATGCTGTGTTTCTAGACAATAAAGTCTTCCAGCCGTTTAAAGCAGATAATAAACTCTTTGGGCCTCTAGCTGTAGAAGTCAGTCCAGCAAAACCTAAAGAAGGTCCCAGAATCCAAAGCAATCAATGTTGTGATGTGTTGGACCATAACAAAATCATATTCATAGTTCCAATAAAACCACAGCATAAAATCCCCAGTGGAACACGCTCTAGTCTGAGGGGTCCATTAAAGGCCTCGGTTTCAGTGTGTTCGTTCAGCGTGTGCCGTCTGAAGCTTTTATCTTTAAGACTCACTTGAGCTGAGGATATGGTGTGCTTTTCATTTAGACATGTTCTGGGGCTTCGGGTTTCTAGCCATCTGTCTTTGGCTGGAAAATTAATTCTCCCAACTTGATCATTTTGGGGAACCGATAGAACAGGTTTGGCATAGTTGATGTGGTTTACAGCTGCTGAAACAAAGGTTCATGCCCCTGGGTTTTGCATTATATGCTGTATTCAAACTTTATTGGGTTGTGAACATTTGTAAACTGCCTGCTGTAAGGCCAGAGTGAACGAGTGTAAATTTTTAAGGGTTTGTTCACCAAGAAATGAAAATGGTCATCATTTGCACTCCCTTATGCCGCTGGCATATTTTTCACGCTACACTCTTATACTCTTCTACAACCCCTGGCAAAAATGATGGAATCACCACACTTAGAGGATGTTCACTCAGATTTTTTACTTTATAGCAAACAAACAAATCACAGATATGACACAAAAAAGGTTTTGTTCAATAGCTTAACATTCTGGCTTCAGGAAACATACCTCAAACAAATCCACTTTTATTATTATTATTAATGGCATGTCTTTTTCCATAGCAAGTAGAGGAAAAAAGTATGGAATCACTCAGTGTTGAGGAAAAAAATATGGAATCATCTGTTAATTTCCATTTTAAACAAATACTGGGACAAGTCTAAAAATGCTAATTAGTCAGTAGTTAAAAGGGAGTGCTTGCACCTTAATGGGTTGTTTGACTTGGCTAATTGAAATGAAATATGGCCCCAAGAAGAGAGTTCTCAGTTGAAACAATGGAAAGGATTATAAAACTCCTTCAACAAGGAATTTCAATACGGAGTACGGCCAAAGAATTTGGTTGCTCCCAGTCAGCTGTGTCTAAAATTTGGTGCAAGTATAAACTAAATGGGAAGGTTATAAAGCAAGACATACGGGCAGACCAAGGAAGATGTCAAAGCATCAAGATAGAAATCTCAAAGCAATATGCCTTTACAATAGAAAACAAAAGAAAAACAGACAGAATCAGGAGCCAATTTTTGGGACAGAACTGTAAAAAACCAGCTTGAACTTACATATAGAGCTTACTGAGCTTACATATAGAAAAGCCAAATGAAAGTGAGTACTAACACTTAAACAAAAGAAAACAAGGTTACAGTGGGATAAAGAGAAGCAATCATGGATTCTGGATGATTGGATGAAAGTGTTAATCAGTGAAGAATCACGAATCTGCATTAGCCAAGGAGATTACGCTGGAACTTTTGTCAGGTGCCGTTCTAATGAAACATATAAAGATGACTGCTTGAAGAAAACAATCAAATTTCCCAACTCATTTATGATATGGGGGTGCATGTCAGGTAAAGGACCAGGAGAGATGACAGTCATTACCTCAACAGTAAATGCACTGGTGTACATTGAAATTGTGGACACTTTTCTCATTCCATCGATAGAAAATAGGTTTGGTGATGATGAAATAATTTTTCAGGATGATAATGCATCTTGCCACAGAGCAAAGAGTATTAAAGCTTTTCTTCAGGAAAGGCATAGCAACTCAAAGACATGGCCAGCAAACAGTCCAGATCTCAATCCAATTGAAAATTTATGGTGGAAATTATAAACACTGGTCCATGACAAGGCTCCACCCTGCAAAGCTGATCTGTCAAACGCTATTTGAGAAAGTTGAAACCAGCTTGATGGGGAATATTGTTTTTCATTAATGAAGTCCATGCCTCAAAGAATTTAGGCTGTCAAAAGCCAGAGGAGGAGCAACAATTGTTTTTTTGTTGATGATTCCATATTTTTTTCCTCAACATTGAGTGATTCCATACTTTTTTCCTCTACTTGCTCTGGAAAAAGACATGCCATTAATAAAAAAAATGTAAGTGGATTTGTTTGAGGTATGTTTCCTGAAGCCAGAATGTTAAGCTATTGAACAAAATCTTTTTTGTGTCATATCTGTGATTTGTTTGTTTGCTATAAAGTAAAAAATCTGGGTGAACGTTCTCTAAGTGTGGTGATTCCATCATTTTTGCCAGGGGCTGTCACTTTAGTCTGGTATATTCTTGTTTGGTGGCAGAGCCCTGACACTCCTCTCATTCGTCTACATGGTGAGTTGTATTGTGTGTGGAGTATGATGTTCGGATCCCGGTGTTGTGCCGAATTCTGACCCCCTGCCAGATCATTACCCCCCTAGTATTGGTAGGTTTAGGAGTAGGTGTGGGGGAGGGGTTAGGATTGGGGTCAGGGTTAGGATTAGGCAATCAGGTAGCGACTTCAACAAGGGGAGTAGTAATCTGGCAGGGGGTCGAAATTGGACTAGTTTGATTTCGGTTCTGTGTCGGGGTTCAGACATTCATGTTCCAGATGTTTTGTCTTCTGTTGTGAGCACACGGGGTGAGCATTCGCTCATTCTCCGTGCACTCTGGTCTTGTTGTTTGTTTCGAGTTTGCTCAGGCCGTACGCTCTTCTGTCTGCGTGTTTTGTTGTGTTCAGTGCAGCATGTGGTTTGTGTTTATATTGACCGCGAGCTTTCTTGTTGTCTTGTGCTGTAGAAATTAAAGGATTAGTTCACTTCTGAATGAAAATTTCCTGATAATTTACTCACCCCCATGTCATCCAAGATGTTTATGTCTTTCTTTCTTCAGTCGAAAAGAAATTAAGGTTTTTGAGAAAAATATTCCAGGATTCTTCTCCATATATTGGACTTCAGTGGGGTTTACCAGGTTGAAGGTCCAATTTGCAGTTTCAGTGCAGCTTCAAAGGGCTCTACGCGATCCCAGGCGAGGAATAAGGGTCTAGCGAAACAATCGGCCATTTTTTTAAAAAAAAAATTATATTGTTTTTAACCACAAATGCTTGCGATGCGCCACGCATTACATGGAAAGGACACACGTGACGTAGACGGAAGTACTGCGGTAGGGCGAAAAACTTCATCTAATTTTCTCCTCCAACTTCAAAATCGTCCAATATCATTGTTTTACCTTTTTTTTTTTTTTTTTTTTTTGTAAAGGGCGTTTTGCTTAATCTTTGTACGTTCGCTTTGTAGACACTGGATCAATACTTCCGTCTATGTCAAGCATGACCTTTGTAACGTGATTACGTCATGAGTGTGTTACAACACAGAAGGGTCGCAGACAGGAGTTCACAAACAGGGTTGTTTTATTGATACCAGGATGAGTAAACAGCAGTGCAGGTGAGTAAAACTTAAAGCTGTGATGATGAATGAAGTGCAGAATAGTGATACTGTCCTTATGTGGTTGCAGAAGTGGAGAACTGGAGAAACGCTGGATAATCTTGATGCAGGGAACAGAGAACACTCACACACAGACGGGAATTCACACGAGGAGAACAGGAGACGCTGGAGACAGGTAAGTAGATCGCTTGGAGTCCTTAAGGTAAGCATACAGGTAAGTGTAGATGCAAACGAGACCGGACATGGAGTGATGTGTGTGAGTGTTCTTTATACTGTGACTGATGATGTGCTGATGAGGTGCAGGTGCCGGTGATCAGTACTCTGGTGACTGGGTGTGTTGTGATTGGCTGACGGTAGAGCCTGGCGTGTCTGTGACAGCGTGCGGATCACAGAGCTAGTGCAAGATGAGCATTTGCAGTTAAAAAGTATATAAATTTTTATTTTTTTTTAGAAAATGACCGGTCGTTTCGCTAGATAAGACCCTTATTCCTCGTCTGGGACCTGCATTGAAACTGCAATTTGGACGTTCCACCCGGTAAACCCCACTGAAGTCCACTATATGGAGAAAAATCCCGGAATGTTTTCCTCAAAAACCTTAATTTCTTTTCGACTGAAGAAAGAAAGCAATTAACATGTTGGATGCATGGGGGTGAGTAAATTATCAGGAAATTTTCATTCAGAAGTGAACTAATCCTTTAAAAATAAACAGATAGGCAAATAAATGTAATCACAGGAAAATAAACGTAGGCATAAATAATTTGATAACACAAATATAATTCATTTTTAATAAAATTATTATTATTTATCATTTAGTTTTATTCTTTTTAGCTTTTATTTATTTATTCTTTCATTTATTTTTTACATTTATTTGTTACAACGTATTATTTCCAAATTTATTTATTTATACATTTATTTTTAATTTCTGCAGGTTTGGTCAATACTCAGTTGGTCAAGAACCTTATGGATCTATATAGAAGTGATACAGTAACCAGGTGCAGTTAATCTCATCTAATATCAAAGTTGATATTCACACGTGCATGAACACTGTTGGCTCTAATGTGTCACATGACCAATTATATCAGAGAATAATAGCTTCAATTTGTGTGTTATTTACAAAACAATCGTATGACTTGAAAGACTACTACAGTAATACGTTGATATACTCTGGTTTGTTTCCTTCTTTAATGCATCACAGTGAAGGATTGTTAAATTTGATGTGTTTAATCACTGTTAGGTCTGTATTGGAGCTCTTTCACTATTTTTTTTTTCTCTTCTCTCATTCTTTTCTCATACTGCACCCCTGTGTTTCAGGTCTCCAGTTGCCCATTTTCGTACTCTTCTTCATAATCATCCTCCATCTTTCTCTTCCTCGCTCTCTCCAGGTTTACACTGTCAAACATGTGACACACAAACACACTGATGGGTCATCGTCAAACGAGCACAATTAAACTGGAGACAGAGAGTAAGAGAAAGATGGAGGATGATGATGATGGAAGAAGTGGATTTTAGAGAGAGATGCTGCTTCAGTTATCTATAATACAAGATCTTCAGCTCCCTGGTTTTTCATGAAAATCTTAAACGTTCATAGACTCACAGTGGGCCTCAGTGATTGACGTGTACATACTGTGATATTAATTATGTATATTTGGATAATGTTTTGAAGTCTCTCAATGAACCCAAGAGAGAAGCAAATTGTTTATTAATTTGTTGATTGTTGATGCCATTGTTAATAGCTGTTTGTCTTTCTTTAATCTACCACAGTGATTTCCAAGAAAAGATCTGTTTTTTAATCTTATTATAAATTTAATAGATGACATGAATGTCAGTGTTTTATTATTGTCTCATATAGATGTCATCTAGATGGTGCAAACATCACTATTCTGAGCTCAACAACTTTTTATTTGCTTTTTACTTGCTGTACCAACAATATTCACTGGCGATTTTTATTTTTAGCAATGAGTTTCTACATTTGTTAGAAGTACTTATATTTTTCATTAAATGATAAGTTAAAATTTAAATTTAAGTTTAAATGTTAAGTGCTTTTCTTTTTCTTTTTTTTCTTTTTTTTTTTTAGTTTTGTGCAGGAAATCTTTTCATTTCATTTTTTTTTTTTAAAGAAAGTGTTTCCTCACATCTAATTCCTCTGCAGATAACGTAATGCGAAACCTTCACTGAAGAACATTGTGAATCTCTTGTGTTTTGATATCATAGGACTCAGTAAACTTCAGCTCTGTGATTGGAATAGTAATGATTGTCTGTGTTTCTCTCGCTGATATCACTTCAAAGCACTGCAGAGTTGAGTTGCTGTATTGTTTGGCATTGCTGGCCTTGGCCCAACGACATGAGGGGGAGTAAATTATAATTATTTTTGGGTGAACTATCCTATTAAAAGTCAACCTAGTCTTTCAATATTTCTAATAGGGCTGGGTATCGATTCAGATGTCCCAAATCGATTCGATTTCGATTCACATGGTCTCAATTTGATTCGATTTCGATTCTCAATACGATTTTCGATTTCGTTTTCGATTTCAATTCTCGATTCGATTTTCTGATTCGATTCTCGATTTTTGATTCAATTAATTCAATAAATTTTCACCACAATTTTGTGCCCCACCACAAAAAAATAATGAATAAAATAGTTATTGTTTTTGACCCATGTATACTTATGTTGTAATAAATAAGGTTATGACAACCAATATTTTAGATACCAGTGAAATTTAACAATTCTCGATTCCATTTGAGACCACAGCTAAAGCTACTAATATAAATTTCAAAGATTATTGAAGACAAGTAAACTGTCATTAATAAAAAAGAACAAATAATTAAACTACAAGCAATAGCACAAATAAATAAATACAATAGAACAAAGATACAAATGAAATAATCAGTGCTTTTAATGTTTTTCAGGTAGGTCTAACAGTAGTTTTCAGGTACATAAATTAAATGAAGTAATCAAATGTAAACAAACACAGCAAATAATCTTCACTGTACAAATTAAATAAAGGTTAATCCTTATTAAAGTTATAAAAACGTTATTCAGTGAAGAGGAAGGACTCATTTTCTCTTTGTCTTTTGTAGTCTGGTGAACATTAAAACACAGACAGCTGCAGGAATATTCAGTTGCTGTCACTTTAAGACTAATGCACGGATACAATAATGATACGCATGCGTTCTTTATTTACTGCTTACTGTAACCGACTATGTTTACCTAGATACTCGCAAAGGGGGGCATTTTGATCTAAATTTGTGTGAATTTGTCCGTTTAGGTGCAAGGGGAGGTGAAAGAGAATTCATTTTATTATTTGCACGCTGTCTTGAGGCGTGCAGCTGTGAGCGCTTTGGGTGTATGCGCTGCGCACACAAAACTCACACAGCGCGCGAGAGTTCTCTTTCACTTGAATGCTTAAATTGGCAAGGCTTGAAAACGCGTGCAAATTATAAACTTCATGCAGCGCTGGCCCGATCGGGACACTTACAGTTCCTTCAACTGTCCGGAACTTCTTTCACGCTGAAGGCACTTTATTTTGATGCTCCCTCAACTGACATTCTACTGACAAGTCAACTCTCTACGCACACCTTGGCAATAGAATCGGCATTGGCTAGTACATTTTTTAGTTTATCAGATTATCTTTGTAAAATGGCGCAGCTTTTTAAATATCTGAACGTACACTCTTAACATAAGTCAATCAAGCATTATATTATGATATTATGATAATCAAGCACTATCTAATGACAGAACTTTAGTAATTAGAAATAAAACTTGTAACCATGTATGAATGCATAGGCCCTATTTGTCATTTTAACTAAACTTAGGACTGGTGGTGGTGCTTAAGATATTGTTGGTAATTCAGTGTTTCTGTAAAAAAATAGATAGCTAATAGTAATAGATAATAGTAATTATTAAAAGATAATAATACTACTAGTCTACTAATTCTACTACTAATAACAATATACGACGCACTAAGGACTGATGACCTGCTGGGTTCATGAATATTAATCACGTTTTCAGCGTTCGCTCGAACTGATTTGCTGAAATCATAACAGGGACGGTAATAGATGAGCGTCAGCCAATGAAATTGGCATTTGGGCATTAGTTCCGCCTACTACCGGAGAAACCGGCATCTCTTCTGCATGTTCTTAAAAGGTGAATAATTCCAAATGAACTCAGAACTTTGACAGGAAATTACAACAAAGAACATCGTTTACATGTAGCGCATCGATTCTGAGTGGTATGTAAGACTCTCTCTCTTTCTCTCTATTTGTATGTGTGCAGTGAGAGAAACAGCTCTCTCAGCAAAGCGACGGCGAGTCGTGCGCCTTCACACTAGAGTTTGCGGTAGGCCTACATCAAATACAGGTACACTGCGCATCTATTGAGCTGAATTAAAATAGTACAGATCGCTTGATGGAGAGTGAAACTCTCAAGTGCTCAGTGTTCAGCGAGCAGTGTTGGGGAAAGTTACTTTTAAAAGTAATGCATTACAATATTGTGTTACTTAGTTACTTTTTATGAAAAGTAATGTGTTACATTACTTTTGCGTTACTTTTTCTCACCTAGGCTGGGCTTGCTTGTTTGATTTTTAATAACAACAAAAGTTTTATTTTTGGCAAATGTAAAAGCCCTTTCACACCAAAAATGAAATAAATAAGCCTCAGGCTGCAAATTCATGCCTGTACAGTAGAGGGCGCAACTCAAACAAACCTTTCAGCAGTGCTGCCATTCTGGATTAAAGAAGAATAGGATACAGGAGAAGGAAGTTCAACACTTTTATTTCTAAATCTAATATAAAGTCATTTTTGCTTATTAGTATGGTTGAATTAGATCATTGAATTTCAGCAGCAAAGACGCTGGTTAATAAAGTGAGATTAAATACATAAAGTATATTTGTGTAATTTAATATAGTTAATTATTACAGGTTTGCGTAAAATTCTGAGATTGCATTTCACAGTTTTTATTCATAATACTTAATGTTTTCGTGCAAGTGAGAATAGTAAATCCAAGATCACATTTAGTCTAGAACTACAATAACCGTCATGTTTACACAGCGCACGCAACACCTCTGCACTTTATTTCTCTCAACATGGGGACAGGAGAGCTGTCCGTCAATAAATGTGAAAAGTAACTTGTGTTACTTATTTGAAAAAGTAACTTAGATATTTTATTGTAAATTGAAAAAGTAATGCGTTACTTTACTAGTTACTTGAAAAAGTAATCTGATTATGTAACTCAAGTTACTTGTAATGCGTTTCCCCCAACACGGTCAGCGAGTGAAAATATATCAATGATAAACTTAAATACTTAGTCTCTAACACACACACTGGCGAGTAAAATATTAGAATTTATTTGCAAATGGCTAATGGTAGACATTATTTAGTCGCCCACAGTGAAAATTTAGTCGCATATGCGAGTGATTTGCGTGATTTTTTTGCCCCCAAACCAGTTCAGTGGAAACCGATTCTAAACATTTTATTGGCCATGTCAATCACAGTAACGATTACCTACACCCAACCCTGATCCCTAAACCTACCCGTCACTGTAACCTCAGCCAATGAAATTGGTTGCAGGGCGGGGATTTCCACTGAACCGCTTGGGGGGAAAAAAATCACGCGAGTGATTTACTCCCATTGTAGAGGGTTGCAAGTACATGTCAAATACTAACCCGAACCCTAACACCTAACCATAATCTAACAGTCTACTAAGTACTACAGTCTACTACAGAGTTAGTTGACGTAGCTGCAAAGTTACTTATAGTTAGTAGAGTGTATAAAAGTGAACCATCAAAATAAAGTGTAACCCTATCATATTATGTAATGTATGTAATATATAATATTTATATTATATAGTTTATGCTTTAATAAATATATTACAGCCTTAATTACAGCATTCATTAATATTTCTTAATGTTAGCTCATAAAAATGCAATGCTCTTTTTTTTTCATGTTAGTTCACAATGCATTATCTATAATTTTAACATATACAGATGAAATTAAAATCAAGATTAATAAATGCTGTAAAAGTATTGTTCATTGTTAGTTCATGTTGACTAATGTAGTTAGCCACTGTTAACAAACAAAACCTTATTGTAAAGTGTTATCTGACTCAACATGAAGAAGTTCATATAGGTGTATTTTGTTGTGTTTATCACTTTTCTTTGAGTATTGCGTTCCACTTGCGGCTAATTATGTAAATTACATTTTCATGATGGCAGTTCACATCTGCCTGCTCTTTAAAAACATTTTATGCCGATTATACGTAAATACTTGACGTAGTATCACCGAAATCACTTTATTTTCTGTATAGCTTCATAGTTTTGTTATGAAGCAGAAACACAGATATGCTGCTGCAACTTTCGCATGCTGCGAATACAAGTTGTGTTGAAACTGGCTAAAATCTTAAGCCAGATTTAAACCAGTTCTCATGAGACGTTTAGGAGTGCCTTTCTTCCAAAAAGAGATTTTCGAGGGACAGTTCAGGAGTCTTGTCGTGGTGAAGCAGCTCAGACTGTCAGAAGTCTTTGACGGGTAAAAGGATTTTTCCTGCACATTGAGACGTCATCTTCTCCCTTTGGGGAAGCCCAGGTTTGTATTTTTGAGTCAGAGAGGTTGGGGTGCCGTCATTTCTGTCTGTCTCCTCTCTGGGAACCGCTTTCAGTGTGGAAAAATCCCAGAAGGCCGTATCGCTGGCAGAGGGAGAGGAGGAGAGCAGAGTCTTGTTAGGCACACTCCTCTCTGACACGGTTCCTCTACCTCCAGGGAGGCCCGTATCAATCCCATCATGCTGTGGCCCTGCGCTCTGAGGCGTGACCAGGTGCTGCTGACATTCGGCAGGATGAAGCCTCACCGTGGAATACTAATCATGCTCTCCACACACACACACACACAGACACATTTTATGCCCTTTTGCCACCTTTCTTCCATTCTTTAAGTCATTTCGGTAAGAAAGTATTTTCCAGTAAGATAAAGAACAAATGTACTTACAAAAGCACTGGATTTCCAATGGGACATTCGGTCGCAGAATGTCTTCTGAATGCAGTAATATCGTGATTTCTTACCTCACTGACAGATTTTTTTCTTGTTTTAAGCGAAATCTCACTTAATTTTGATGCTTTTTTTCAGAAAGCAAGACTTAATATCTTAAGTCATTTTACTTCTCAAGTAAATGTATCTTGATTTAAGAGTTTTTAGATATATGTACTGGAAAACAAGACATAATTAATGAGGAATAAAGTCTTTTTTTTTTTTTTTTTTTTTTTGCAGTGTACGACAAAGTACTATGGTGGTACTGTAGTATAGTTATGGTTTCAGATGGTATTTATGTATCATGATATTGAAATTTATGTACAATTTACATGATACTCCAAGGTACTTCCAAGAATACCATGGTTTTACCATGCTACATATCCAAAACAACCTAATAATACCATGGTAATTTGATACATTTTCAAATTACCATGGCATAGCTTTAAAGATAGTTAAAGATTAAAGATAGTTCACCCAAAAATGAAAATTATTCCATGATTTACTCACCCTCAAGCTGTCCTAAGTGTCTATGACTATCTTCTATCAGATGAACACAATCGGAGATATATTTAAAAATATCCTTAGTCCTCCAAGGTTTATAACAGTTGTGAATGGGAACCCAAATTTTAAAACAAACAAACAAACAAAAAAAAATGCATCCATCCATAAAAAAAATGAATCCATACGACTCCAGAGGGTTAATAAAGGCCTTTTGAAGCGAAGGGATGCATTTTTGTAAGAAAAATATCCATATTTAAAACTTTATAAATTCAAATAACTAGCTTCCGGTGAACAACCGTACGCAGAATGCGCAAGTTGACTTGCGTCAATGAGTAACCTGTGACGCGATGTGTGACGCAGGATGTAGGAGTATCACAAGCTTAGACGCCTCTCACAGTTCAAACATATAGGGCTGTGCAATAAACTCAAGCTCCTCTTCTCTTATATCGAAATCCTATGACATTTCTCTTTAACATTTCTTGTTTAAGACTTCTAATTCATGACTGGTGTTTTGTTTTGCTCTCTCCTCTGCGCCTCCGCGTTCGTCATTGCATCATTGTGTGGGGTCAAAGGTTGCTCTTCCGCCCAAATTGACATGCGCAGTATGCGTACGGTTGTCCGCTGAAGCTAGTTATTTGAATTTATAAAGTTTTAAATATGGATATTTTTCTTACAAAAACGCATCCCTTTGCTTCAAAAGGCCTTTATTAACCCTCTGGAGTCGTATGGATTATATTTTTTTTAAGGATTCATGTTTTTTTTTTGGTGACTGTGCAAGTTTATGCAAAAAGGCGGAAATAAAGAACCCTAAATTCTAACACAAAGAACCATTGGTAACACTTAATTTTAACGGTCCCCTTTAGACATTCTGTTGACTATAAGTAACATTGCACCTACATGTCAACTAACTGACATTAGAGTATTAATAAACCATTAGTAGACTGTCTGCTTAATATCTGTTAACACTTTTTTGTGATGCTTATTCTACTGACCCTAACCCCTTATTCTACTAACCCTAACCCTAAACCTAACAGTCCACTAATACTCAACTAATACTCTAACGGGAGTTACATGTAGGTGCAACATTACTTATAGTCAACAGAATGTCTAAAGGGGACCATCAAAATAAAGTGTAACCGAACCATCTCAGCATAAAAGGGTTCTAAATAGAACTGTGTAAAGAACCATCTCAATCACTAAACTTTCTTTATAATTGTTTTCAGTGGGAAAATGTTTAACGTGAAATGTTGCGTTCATATCCAAGATTCATCAGCTTGCCTGCATATAGTATGTTTTTTTAATAAGGTATATTGAATTTGGTCCTCCACTATCACTGTCTTAATGCATTAAGCCACATTAAGCATTTTCCTTATAATAGCTCTATATGGGAAAATGCTTAAAGGGTTAGTTCACCAAGTGTCACTAAGTACTCACCCTCGTGTCAATCGAAACAAATAAGACACAGAACACAAATTAAGATATTTTTAATGAAATCTGAGAGCTTTCTGACCTCCAATAGACTGCAATGTTATTACCACTTTCAAGGCCTAGAGAGGGTAGTAAAGACATCATTAAAATAGTCCATGTGACTACAGTGGTTCAACCTTAATGTTATGAAGCGACGAGAATACATTTTGTGGCAAAAAACAAACAAAAATGACTTTATTCAACAATTTCTTCTTTTCCCTGTCAGTCTCCTATGCTGTTGACGTTGAAAACACAGTGCAGCACTTCCGGGTTCTACGTCTGAACGTCAGCTCATTATTCATTTTTGGGTGAACTAACCCTTTAACGAACAATTTAGCGTGTTGCGTTCATATGGGCTCATCTGCTCGCATGCACTATCAGTAAGGTGTATATTGAATTGGTGTTCTTAGTACATTAGTACTATAGTATCTGACTGATTACCATCACTGAACTGTGATCCATCACCACAGTGCTTCTTTCTTTCTGCACACAAGATTTCCCACCTGTGCTTTTGTCAGTTCATTTGTTGTTTCTCTTCTTGGCAGATACTTTCTTACCAGAGTGACTTATAAAATCATTCACTGGCCGTGTCAGTGGTAATTACCAGAGTATGGAGCTCAAGTCAAGTAGCGCTAGACCTCAAGAACACTAGAGGAAAATGCTGTAAAAATAATAAACCGTTGCTAATTTAAGACCATTTCACATACTTGGATGTACTGAACTATTGAATCTGCTGTTTGAAATGAACTCGATAAACTTGATATTACTGAACATGCTATTGTTTTTACTGCAGTTGAAGTGTTCATTAAATATCAGATTTATATTGAAGACAAAAGTGATGCGAAAATGTTTAAAGGCTTTGAAGAAGCATCAGATCTTTATAAAAGATATTAGAAGTTTTGATTGTGGCACATTGTGATTTTTTTTTTACGGTGCAAGAGTTTTCTCTTGTTTACCAGTACAAATATTGGTAACATTTTAGTTTGGGGACTAATTCTCACTATTAACTAGTTGCTTATTAGCTTGCATATTACTAGAATATTGGCTGTTTATTAGTACTTATAAAGCACATATTAATGCCTTATTCTGCATAACCGTATTTTAAATCCCTTTATCCTACCCCATACCTAAACTTAACCACTACAGCAACTACCTTACTAACTATTAATAAGCAGTAAATTAGGAGTTTATTGAGGCAAAAGTCGTAGTTAATAGTAAATATATGTTCCCCAAACTAAAGTGTGACCCAAATATCTAAACATTCTTAAATCAGGATACATAAATTATTTTTGATACATTATTATTCTGTTTATTGTATATTATATTGTGTTTATACTGTATATGTCTTCATATTTTGTCTGAATATAAAGGTGAATTGGCTGTTCTGATACTGACTGAGAGTGTGTTCCACCATTACAAAGATGGAGAATGTTCTAGACCTGGATGAGGCGAGAAACCCTTTTTGTAAAGAGACATGGACAAACCAGATGAGTGGATGGAGTCCATTAGACAAGCCAGACTGTGCTGGACATTTAATTATGGTTGAGTGGTGGTGGAATTACATGGACCATCTTGAACTGATACAGGGCTGATGAGAAGTTTAGAAGAAGATAAGAGAACAGAGTGACACACGGGACCAATAACAGGTGAGATGAACTTATATTTTCTTTTTCATTTCCCCTTCTCTGATGTGTCCTGACATTAATGCGTAGGCTACTATTCACTCTGTGTGATCTGTTTGGGTGGGTTTAAGTTAAACAGGTTAGAGCTAATCCAAGTTTTGTTACCTAGGTTTTTAATTGAGTTCTAGTGGTGTTGCATCATTTTATTTTAAAAATGTCTTAACAAAATCAGTGACAATCATCAGTGACAACTGGAGATTCACCCGTAGTCAAAAGCAAAAGACGTCGGACTGCGGAGTGGCTACAGAAATTGAAATCTACAGGTAACGCTAATACACACTAAATACACATAGTCACGCAATGCTGATGTTGTTAACATTAACAATTTGAGAACAAAGTATAACAATAATAATAATTTTCACGGTTTGAAGTGATCCGAGCTAAGCGATCGTTAGATTTAACCATTGGCAGCGCGATTTATTGTAATGCTTTTTTTCTCAGTTGGTCAGAACAAAAGTGGCAGATTTGTTACTTGTTCAGACGATATTTTCCAGTGAAATTTCTTATTTTGGTCATACTTCCAAGACGTAGAATCTGATTCAGAAGTACAGTATCCACACCGATGCGATGACTGACAGCAAACATTAGATCCATCCGCGCTGAGGTGCCGTGCCGATGCACAACCCACGTAAAGATGATAATTCCACAAATAACTGCAATTGCAGGTTTCAGAGATGGCGACAAAGAGGCAAAACGTACGGACTGCAGCTGTAATAATATAATTATTTTTATTAAAAAAACCAGTAAACATTGTGAAATATTATTACAATATTATTATGATTTTAAATAACTTTTTGCTATTGTAATAGTTTTTAAATGTAATTTATTCCTGTGATGCAAAGCTGAATTTTCAGCATCATTACTCCAGTCTTCAGTGTCACATGATCCTTCAGAAATCATATGCTAAATTTGCTGCTCAAGAAACATTTCTTATTATTATCAATGTTGAAAACAGTTGTGCTGCTTCTTTTTTTTTTTTTTTTCCCCGGAAACCGCGATGCATTTTTATTTCAGGATTCGTTGATGAATAGAAAGTTCAAAAGAGCAGTTTTAAATGTAAATGAATTGGACTGAATTAATAGATAAACCTTCATTTAATGTAAGTTTATCGGTGCTTTCTTTAGTTTAAAGTTTAGTTTTGTAAGTAGAGATTCTGTGACATGGTCATTTAATTAATCTAATTTATTTCTGCCTGGATCTAAAGATTTTAATTATTCTCCTAGCATCTCAATGAGTGCTGCATCATTAGAGATAATTTGCTTTAGTACCTGCACACTTCATTTCAACGTCTTTAGTCGCGATTGTGATTTGTTTCATCTCATCTCTCTCTCTTCCTCCTCCTTTTTCTATCAGCTAGTGAGCTCAAGCTCTTCATCCTGAAGCTCATACTGCTGAATATGCACCTGTACTCAAAGCTTTTTGGCAGTTTTCTGGTGTGTGTTGAGGTGCTAAAGACTATGGGAGAATCTTCAATCCTCCAGGTTTCATGTCTTTCCTGCATGGAGCACAGCGCTGTTCCCTCCTGTCAGCTCTGCGTTTCTCTTATTCCATTTTTCATCCTCCTCTTTTTGTGTTTTTCATCTTATCTCCTGGATTCCCAGGATAAAAGCATGCAGCTCTCAGGTGTCTCCACTTTATCTCTCAAACACATGAGAATGTCTGTCTGTTTTTGTATCTCTCATCTCACTCAAATATAATGATTGAAGATTCAAGCTGCTTTATTGACTTGGTAAATAAACATTGGAAAGCATTTGCAACTGTTTGCACGTTATAATAATAGTAAAGTGTTGTAAATTCTGAAATAACTGAAAAAGCAGCATGTGACATAAATGAAATCTCTCTTATATATGGGCTTCTTTTTTGTCTAGATTCTACACTGCAAATAATTTTCTTTCTCAGTATGCTTGTCTTGTTTTCCATTATAAGTATCTAAACATTCTTAAATCAAGGTACATTTGAAAATGTCATGAGCAAAAATACTTGAAAAGCAAAATGACATAAGATATTAAATCTTGTTTTCTGAAAATTGTATCAAAATTTGTTTATCTGCCATATAAAAATATAATGTTATTTTCAGTTTGAATTTTTTTTTTTTTTTTTGACCCCATTGGTGGATTTTTGTTCTTGTTTTAGCTTAAACTTGCTTAATTTTGATACATTTTTTTTCAGAAAACAAGCCTCAAAGAGGCCAAATTATGCTCTTTTACAAAGTCTTAATTTTGTTTTTGGGGTCTACTAGAATAGGATTTCATGCTTGAAATTATGTTCAAAAAACAATTTTTTTGTTTCACATATTTGACATTGTTGCAGCACCTCTCTTCCCAGTCTGTCAGTAACGCTCTGTTTAGTTCCAGTCTGTATGAAGCCCCTCCTTCCAAAAAGCACAGTGTGCTGTGATTGGTCGGCTTGACCAGTGTGTTGTAATCAGTGTTGGGGAAAGTTACTTTTAAAAGTAATGCATTACAGTATTGCGTTACTCCCTAAAAAAGTAACTAATTCTGTTACTTAGTTACTTTTTATAAAAAGTAATGTGTTACATTACTTTTCTCCAGAGGTGTGAAGAGTACCTGAAAACCATACTTGAGTAAAAGTACTGATACCTTACATCGAAAATGACTCCACTACAAGTTAGAAGTAACCAATTCCAATACGACTTGAGTAAAAGTCTTAAAGTATCTGATTTTAACAGTACTTAAGTATTTTACTCATGCTGAATGTAGGCTCAAAGATGCACTAGTCCTGAGAGACATGCCAGTGAAAATAAGAAACAATTGATTTGTAAGATGAGAAATCAAGTTTATTTTCTAAAATCAAAATAAAACTGAACACCTCAATGTTGGAATAAATCAAGGTTGACACAACAACCTTTTAAACGTCTACAAAGTCTCAGTTGAGCTCAAGAGCACAGAAAGACCATAAGTAAACCAATATCCTTCAAAACGGTCTTGTCAATATAGTGGATAAATAAAACAATGTTAAGTAAAATTAAATAGTCAAAGTCTACTCTATGTGCTGGTTTGAGCCTCATCACCAGCTGCAGTCATTTCCTCATCTAATAAATAAAACATCTGTGATCAGCAACTACCTGCTAATGCACTCACATTCACGTAAAGTATCCTTGTTGACAAGTTTTGGGTGAGTAAAGGAAAAATGCACAAGATATAATACCTTTAATGCCCTTAGATGGCGATATCGCTTCTTTATATCAGTAACAAACTGCTGCAGAAATCGTTAGGTGCCATGAAAAATGTAATTTGTAATTGCATTACTCATGACAAATGTATTGGAGTAAAAAGTACATTTACTTGCTCAAAAATGTAGTCAATTAGAGAGTAAAAATTGCCAATATCTTTGATACTCAGTACAACTACAAAGTAGCCAAAAAGATACTTAAGTACAGTAACTAATTACATTTACTCAAGTACTTTACACCTCTGCTTTTCTCACCTGGGCTGGGCTTGCTTGTTCGTTTTTTAATAACAACAAAAAAGTTATATTTTTGGCAAATGTAAAGGCCTTTTCACACTAAAAGTGAAATGAATAACCCTCAGGCTGAAGGAAATGCATATTTACGCCTGTACAGTAGAGGGCGCAGCTCAAACAAACCTTTCAGCTGTGTTGACATTCTGGATTAAAGAAGAACAGGATACAGGAGAAGGAAGTTCAACACTCTTATTTCTAAATCTAATCTAATTTTTGCTTATTAGTATGGTTGAATTAGATAATTGAAGGTCAGCCTCAAAGATATTGGTTAATAAAGTGAGATTAAATATATGAAGTATATTTGTGAAATTTAATATAGTTAATTATTACAGGTTTGCGTAAAAATTCTAAGATTGCATTTCACCGTTTTTATTCATTTTGGGGACAGGAGAGCTGTCAGTCAATAAATGTGAAAAAGTAACTTGCGCTACTTGTTTGAAAAAGTAACATCTTGTATTTTGTTGTAACTTGAAAAAGTAATGTTACTTTACTAGTTTATGAATTTATGTTACTTTACTTAACTAGTTACTTGAAAAAGTAATCTGATTACGTAACTCAAGTTACTTGTAATGTTTTACCCCCAACACTGGTTGTAATTGGTCAGCTACTTTGAGAGTGTTTAAGAAATGTCAAGGCCCTTATCCTTATCCTTAGTTTCAACACACTACTAATGCAACTCAGCCGGGCCTCATCCCCTTTATTTTATGAATGCCCTGGATGGGAATCATTTAAATAAGGGATACTGTGACATGTTTGAGGCGAGGCGTTACAGGGAGTTCAGAAACAGTGCTTATAGACAGTGATATAGAGAGTAACTCCCTTTGGAGTGACTTTGTGCTTTGTAACTTTGCAGACCTTTTTCATGCTCAAACAGCAACAATGCACACTAAGGAAAGTTCTAATACTCTTCAGTAAATTTGCTTCTCAGGTAAATGAATCTTGATTTTAGAATCTTTAGATGTTTGTATTGGAAAACAAGAAAAAAAAAAACTAAGTAAGAAAATCATTTTTATGCAGTGCAGCTCTACTCAGTCTAGACATTAATCAACCAACTTCATTGTGTGCTGCCTTTGAACATTACTAAAGGATGAACATGTACGGTGGACACTCGATGATGCTTTTCCTTCACTATCTGGTACGACTCATTCATTGCAAAAACTGCCTCTCTCTGTCTCTGCTTAGAGAGTTTTTCTTTTAGTGTGATTGATAGCGAGATGAACACACTCCAACACACACTGCCGTCACTGACCTCTACAGGAGGATCCCTAGAGACAGCCTGGACTGAGGAAGGACACACACTCATTTATTTACACACCAACACTGAGACACTCACTGTTACACACTCATATACTCGAGAAAGCTCATGCTGGATCCGCTAAATGAATTTTGTGATTCTCGGAGGCTTTAACATCTTGTGTTGGTCTTTTTCACATGGTGTAGCTTCAGGCCTGTTGCATAACACACACATATATGCAGAATTTTAGCCAAATAGAGAAATGCTGCTTATCAGAAGCAAACTAAGAACTTAGCAGAAAACAATTGAAATTGAAATATAAACCTGTTTATTGCTGCTTATTGATGGAGTGAACTACTCACACTACTATTGTTTAATGACTTGATGCAAGTTAATACACAGCGAGAAACATGCAAACACTTTCTATTCAGTAAATGTGACTAAATTCAGATGATTTAAGCAGCTTAGAACTACAGTTTGGTGTCTGGGTTGCTTTCTGTGCAGATTAATTATCATTTAGATTTAAATGTGAATCCCGTCCTCATCTAAATTTGATTTGAAGACAATCAAGTTGAGTTAATAGTTGCTAACCATTATATTCTGATGAGACTGATTTTACATTTTTATATTTGGGGTCCCATTGTGTAAAAATAATATATATTTTTTTAATCATTATGTAATTAAATAATTATTATTTAAATAATTATATAATAATTATCTAAAAATATATATTGTTAAAACATAATTATAAAACGGATAGTTCCGGCCCTTGATTCTGATTGATTAAGCCGCGTTCGAAGCCGAAAACATACAGCTGACCGCATTACATAAGTATCGCTTATCTTAGCAACGTAAACATATGTTTGTTCTCTATTGATTTTGTTCATTGAAGCTGAATTATGCAGAAAAGTATTGTGAGAGAGATATAGAGTGACCAGTGTATTACCTGCATTCAAATTTCCTTCAGGTCAGTCCTACGTTCATAATAAAAAATCCGTTTGAATGTCTGCTGCGATCTTGTCCTTTTAACATTTAATGGGTTTTCCCGTGCCCTGCTGACACTGACAGCGCTAGTCAAAGCATTTGTCATTTGCATCTTGGTCCGTGTTCACAACAAGTTTCAATATAAAAGTCTTGAGTGCCTTGCTCATAAAGACAATCTTTGCCACCATCTAATGGCGTAAAAATGTAACTTTTGTTGCTGTTCACGGTCAGGGACTATTTTTTTCCAGCGGAAGGAAGCCTTTTAATGATTTTACTTCATGAAAGTTGCATTGATACATTTTTTGGCATTAAACCACGTCACTGTAAACCACGGCTTCTTGGGGCTTATTGCTTTATTTAATTATATAATTTGTTAATACATTTTAAATTATAAAATCCATTATTATCATTTTAAAATAAAAATAATAGTATATAATTATTATATTTTTTAAATATTACTTTAACCTTTAATTTGAATAATTTCATCTGACCTAGTCAAAGCTCAGTGAATTTATTTATTTATTTAAATCATTCAATGTATTTATTTAAATGTATTAAATTGAAATGATTATTATTATTTTTACAGTAACATCAAATTAGGTCATGAAGTCAATTACACAGTTGTGCCTCTCATGTGTTGCTTCAGGCCTTAAATTGTGTAATTTTTTCCATGTTAAAGTTGCTGTTTTTCCACTGAAACCATATGAGCATATATTTTATCCCGTAGGACCAGATGCACAATTGCACACATTCACATTCTAAAGTTACTGCATGAATTACATCCTGATTCAGTCTATTTCAATCATTTATGTTCACAGCACTCCTGTTCTCATTTCGGCACGCATTGATTTGCTGCCAAAATGGGCTGTTGTAATATTCAATAGGGAATTGAGAACGAGTCAGTCATTTAGTTTCTCACCCCTCGTCCATCCTTAATCTGTTAATGTGTCAGAACCCCGACCTAAGAGATTTCAGTCTACCAAATTTAAATTGCCTGATCACTTAGTAAAGTAACAGCATACCTGTCCTCAACACGTAAATCATTTATGCCAGGAACAGCTTATATATAGTTGTCTAGTCCAGTGGTTCCCAACCACATAGTCCAGTGGTTCCAACATTGCACATTTTGCATGTCTCCTCAATCAAACACACCTGATTAAGGTTATCAGCTCATTAGTAGTGACTCAAAGATCTAAATGGGTGTGTCAGACAAAGGAGACATGCAAACTGTGCAGTGTTGGTGGGCCTCCAGGAATGTGGCTGGGAACCACTGGTCTAGTCATATTAAACTGTATTTTAACATAAAACTCTACATACACCAGCTTTAATTCGTTCTTTTATCCCAGTACAAGTCTTTTAAACTGCTGGAATATGCAGACATGCTCAAACATGTGCTTTCATATGCTGTGGACGTGCTCGCTGCTGTCCCGGAGGTGAGACGATTAACGTTATCATCCATCGGGCAGCTGTGCTCTGCGCTTCCACTGGCACCTCACAGGCGATCCGTCAGCGGTACACAGATCTGACATGCTGCACATGAACGCAGAACATGCATTATATTCTGATGCTGACTGTATAAATGCTGTGTATTTCCTCTCTTTTAGTCTCCTCGGATGGGTGCGGCCTTTGCTCTGGCAGGTGAACAGGTCCAGCTGGTGATAAGGATGAAGTTTGTGGATGCCGTTGTGTGTGTGAGTGAGCATATGCATGAATGACTTTGCATTTATTTTCATGCCTCTATGTGATACTGTGAGTGTGAGTGTGTTTGTGTGTAACTCCATCTGCTCTCGGCTTGCCTTGGCTGTTTTGGTTTCCTGTTTTTTTTTATTCCTCTCTCTCTCTCTCTCTCTCTCTCTCTCTCTCTCCTCGAGTGCTGTGAGATTCCCATTAAGCAGAGGTACTTTCAAGCTGCATCTTCCCTATGGACAAACTATATAGGCACTAATAACTTAGTTAAAAAGTTCAAATACAGTAAAGCTACACTTCTGAAGAAGTAGTTCACTTCACTACAAGCTACTAACAAACAAATAGCTTACTGCTAATTGAAGAAATTTATGGAGCCAAGATATTTTTAAATTATGCATCATATTAATTCTGAGTAGAATTATTAAAATCTCTTAATTAAAGGTAGGGTAGGCTATTTGTATAACACCTTTTGTTATACTGGTTAAAACTCTCTTCACATCCTGATAGCAGTCAATAATAGAACTGGTCTAACTATTAAAACGTACATATATCATCTGTGGAAGTCACAGGACCAAAAAATGTTCATCCGGTTTAAATGCATGGCAACCCATGGTGTTCTACTTGGAACTGTTCACGTCCTCTTACTCGGATTTATGCTTTTCTGTGTCAACACTATCAATGCCAAAATGAATTTACAGCCAAAGTCCCTTTAAAGTGCCCCTATTATGCCTTTTTTAAGGTTCCTAATATTGTTTTGGGAGTCTCCTACCACAGGTTTACATGCATGCAAGGTCAAAAAACAATTTCGTTTTCTCATAATATACATTTAATTTCACCTCAGTTCTCAATGATTTGTAAACGATTCGTTAGAAGCAGTTTGAAGAATCAGTCTCTCTAAACCCCTCCTTTCCGTGAGCCTACACTGCTCTGATTGGTCAGATGGCCTAATCCTTTGTGATTGGTCTACTGCACGCACCACGCGCCGGAAACGAAACGCCCATTGCCATAACTGAATGACAGCTATCAATTTGCAAGACATTGTATACAATGCATGAACAGAAAAGATGGCATCGATTTTACCGTATCAATTCGAGACCGAGTCCGACGATGAAACGTCTGAAGTAGTCGATCAACCAGAAACTGACTGGAGCAGGACACTTCTCTATGGTAAGTGTCACCTTAGTTTGCGTTATTTATTAGATGTGATAGCAGCGTCACTGTTATACTTTAAATAGGTGCACCTGTGGGAACTGTATCAGAATGCCAAGCGATGCTGAAAACCTCTAAATATAAGATAAACATTTAGGCCAGATGTGTACACAGACTTTTTTGCCATAACTATTAACAAAGTAAAAAATGGCTATATCATTGTTTGACATTACAGTGTTTACAGAGAGAACAAACACTTCAACTAATTAGCGCGAACTAGCATCTTAACATCCCATTACAATACAGATAAAGCTCTATTGTAATAATAAAAACGCAGAGAAAAAAACAGTTTGTTTTAAAGTTATGTAAGCGAACCTGGCCCACAGCTATGTTGTAAACTCCCACCAAAAGATTGTACTGCTGTGGTATTGTTGAAAAAAAAGAAGAATTTCCCCTGGTGTCTGAGTGCGCAATAAGTGGGCGGGCAATATGCTAATGTTTCGTTTTGACGTCACAACGGCTTGGGATTCGTTTTACAAATGACTCGTTTAATTGACTCAGAGTCGACTCTTACTTTTGAGAGACAATAACTTTATATACGGTGCACTTTCAGATTTAAAACTTTGCATGATGTTTTCATTCACTTAGAGCTATGTTACACCCTACCTGAAAGGTAATTTTCAAAAGTCCATAATAGGGGCACTTTAAGACAAGTCATTTCACTCGGCGGCCATCTTTGAAATGCCTCTCGGGCATGCAAGTGCAGCTCCTATCTCTTTGAATGGGGAAACATCAAATTCTCCAAAGCTGTTTGCCAAGCTTACGATTAAATTTCATATTTGAAATTACCAACGAAATAAATTTTGTTTCTAAATGCTCGAATCATGACGAAAAACTGTATTTTTCAGGCTGGATCAAGCTAATGCGCATGCGCAGTCCTAAGTGCGCGTCTCTTGTGTTTAATTTCGGAGGCGCGTGTCTGACCATTTCTATAGGAACCGGAGCTTCTAACAGCCGCTGCAATGACACGATGACTATACCAATTGGCGATTGGCTCTTATTTAGAAGGCGGGACTTATTCCGCCATATTGCGCATTGCACTTTCTCCCATTCAAAACAGCTCTGTAAGTTGTTTACGTTCATTATTATTGTAATGTTATGTGCTTTAAGACATGCGGTAATTTAACGCCATCTCTTGTGACGTTTTGCAGATGCTGCTGTGTGCGTTGCGTTCATGTGTTTTGAAGGAGGCGTGGCTTTGGAGATGATCTGAAGGGAGGGTGGGATCTTATGCTTTCAAAGATAGCTTGCTATTGCTAGCCTATCCAAAATTGCCTATCCTACCTTTAACTTGACTTGCCAACAAATATACACTCAATATAACAATACAGTGTGTGTATACACCAGTAGTTTGGGGTCAGCAAGATTTCTTTTAAGAAATTAATACTTTTATTAATCGATGCGTTAAATTGATCAAAAGGTATGTAAATAAATACATTTATATAGTTACAAAATATCTCTTATTTTTCTATTATATAATTGCTGTTCTTTTGAACTTAGAACTTTTTTAAAACTTTTTTCATCAAAGAATTCTGATAAAAGGTTTTTCATGAAAATATGAAGCAGCACAACTGTTTTCAACATTGATAATAATAAGAAATGTTTCTTGAGCAGCAAATCAGCATATTAGAATGATTTCTGAAGGATCATGTGACACTGAAGACTGAAATAATGATGCTGAAAAATCAGCTTTGCATCACAGGGATAAATTACATTTTTGAAATTACATATAAGTTATTTTAAATGGTAATATGGTAATGGTATTAATATTTCTGTTTTACTGTATTTTTGATCAGACTTGGTAAGATACTCAGAAAATGTTGCTGACCCTAAACTTTTGAATTGTAGTGTATGCATAGCCTATACTGTACACAAATATTTCAAATGACTTTCTTCCCGGGTTGGTGACATCACTAACCCTAAAATTGACATAAACCCTGCCTCCGAGAACACGCAACAAAGGGGTGCGGCCATGTTATTGCAATACAGTACAGAACACAAATGCAATAACGTCATAAAAGCAAGATGCCAACATAAGTTATAACCGTAATTAAACTAAACTATACCTGTTCTATCTTCATGCAGCATATATTCTGTGGCTCTGTAAGCATCTTACAACAGTTCCCACATGAGCGATTTATAGATTATCATGACAGAATATGCTAATCAATGACTTTAAGATAGTTAACTCCACATCAGCTACATAAATTAAGCAACTAACTGCTCAGAAATGTCCTGTTGCATTCTACATGTTGTCACTTCTTCTTGAGTCTCTCCATCATTGTCCGACTCCGGTTTGAACATAAAAGGCTGAACAGTTTCTGACATTTTCAGTGAGTCTTCATGAGGTAATCGGCGCTGCTAACACTGTGTGCTAACATGAGCTCTTAAAAACTCTGCCCTCCGCTTAGGAGCAGTAGCTCATTTGCATTTAAAGGGACACACACAAAAATGGAGCGTTTTTGCTCACCCTCAAAAAGTGACAAATATGCTATACAAAATTATATGTGGGGTATTTTGAGCTAAAACTTCAAATACACACTCTGGGGACATCAGAGACTTATTTTACATCTTGTAAAAATGGCATTATACCACCCCTTTAATAAAGTACTTCATTTTACTATAAAAGATGTAAAATTGTTGTGTAGGGATGTCTGAGAACAGGGTTGAACCTTGTTCACTCACCTTAGGCTGTGATTGCAGTATGACAGGAACAATAGCAATGACTTATTTTGACACTACACTGCTAGTTATTGGAAAATAGCTTGTTATTATTTTGAAAACAGCTGCTCTAGTCACACTACTAACTGGTTAACATTGAGAGGATTTTTATAGAAGTAAGTGTGTAGAATTTTACTGACATTATTCATATGTGACTTTTCTCTTCAGCCCCGTCGATCAGAAACCTGTAGACGATCTTATGAGCCGCCTGCTCATTCCAGAACTGCATGTATCCACAACACACAAGGCACAGTGGGAGTTTTCATGCATTGTTTACTGCCGGAGCCCTGCAGCGCCAGAGACATTATTGTTTCCTGGCGCTTTCATATGTTCAGATAAACGTCAACACACCAGTTATTCCCTTATCCATGAAACAGAATTTATATGTCAGCATCTCAGCTCAAGGTCAGTAAGCGTGGGTTTCGTCTTCATATGCAAACATTCATACATGTGCGTCTCTCACCTTCAGCTGTCTGGAGATCCTCATGCTGCGGTGGGAATGACGTTTGCAGGCATAAATCTGTCTAAATGACAAGAGTTCTCCAAATGAGTTTCTGCCTTCAGGGTGTTGTGATTGCATACGTGTAGTGTGTTTTAAATATACTATATGTAAAACAGCTCTGATATTTGAAGCCTCAGGCAGTGTCTTGCGTGTCCAGATCTCTCTTAACGCTGTTTTAATAAGTCTCGGCTTATTAAATGCAGTATTTTGCATATCATTAAACATAGAGGCCTGAACACTTGCTCACTTTTCACAAATAACTGATTTCAATAACACCGCAAGCAAAGAAAGAGCAAAATTAACAGTAATTCCATTTCTTAATTAGTGTTTTTGTCTTGTTTTCCATTGAAACAGGATATTCAGTGAAAAATGATGTAGAATGTAGACCTGGATGGTCAAAATTTGGAGGTGAGAAAAATTACTGCATTCTGATGAAGAATTCTGAAAGACAAACCATTTTATATTTGTATTTTACTAGGAATATGTATTAAGAAAATAAATAGGGTCGATTTAGATTTCATAATGGCTTAAAAACAAGATCAATTTACCAGAGAAACAAAATTGCTTAAAGTTGTCAGGAAACAGAAGCTGTGACTGTGACTATACCATAATGTGACTTATACTATTATTCAGAAGTTTGGACTCAGTAAGATTTATGCTCTTTTTTTGAAAGAAAGTAATTTTATTTTTATTCAGCAAGGCTTTTACATTGTTACAAAAGATTTATATTTCTTTTAAACGTTCTATTCATCAAAGAATCCTGAAAAAAAAGTATCACGGTTTCCTCAAAATTATAAAGCAGCACAAATGTTTTCAAAATTGATAATAATAATAATTGTTTCTTGAGAAGCAAATCACCATATTAGAATGATTTCTGAAGGATCATGTGACACTGGAGACTGGAGTAATGATGCTGAAAATTCAGCTATGCATCACAGGAATAAATTACTTTCTTTAATATATTTAAATAGAAAACTGTTATTCTAAATTGTAATAATATTTCACAATTTTACTATTACTGTATTTTTAATCAAATAAATGCAGCTTTGATTTTGAAGTTATGATATTTTGATTAAAGATTGCAGGGGGAAAAAGTCCAAAAATATATTGAAAAAAATACTAAATTCATGGATGATGCGTTTACAATAAGACCAGTAATATGCATTAAGAAAATAAAATAGGGTGAATTTTGATGTCATGCCAACTTTAATCATTGCGACTAGAGAATTTGTTAAATATCAGTATACAATCAATTCCTTTACTTGTTTTAAACCTCACTAAATTTATTATTTTAAGCCTTATTTTTCACACTGTAAAAATATGATATTCAACAGTGCTTTGATCAGTGCTTTGATCTGCCTGCATTGACACTATTCTTTAAGAGCTGCTGTGCAGCCAAATAATGTACCAGTTATCAATGTAAAGCTGCTTTGACACAATCTACATTGTAAAAAGCGCTATATAAATAAAGGTGACTTGACTTGACTTGACACTGTAGACTTACAACATCTGACACTAAAATTAATTAGTTTTATTTGCTTTTGGAGTGCAATTTCAGCTACATGTGAGGATTGTCTGTTGAGCAATGTTCTCTTCAAAAACTTTGATTCAATGGCTCTTGCCCAGAATGCTCAGTCACAGTAAGACGATCATTAATCAGTGTAAAGGCTTTAATCAACATCAATACATCGACCAGTCATGCAGAATTCAATTAGATAAGGGCTTTTTATTTATTAGACGCATGCCTGTTCTGCTCCACCGTTAATCTGAGACCCCTGCTGAGTGTTACCACAAATCCCATTATTCTTCTTATTTTACTAAAAATTTTGTTTGATTTGTTTCTGTAAAGAGGATGTTTATAAGAACGGCACACTGCATCAGATTAAGAGGCAGAGATGCCAACTTTCTACAACCCAAATATGAGACAGTGCGGCTATATGAATGCAAATAATGCATATTTTACTCAAATTGGATGCGCATTAGATTGTGCCTATACTATACCTTTATTTTGCATTTTTAGGATAGTGTCAAATAGGAAAAGTCGATTTTATGTAGTAAAATTTTATCCTGCACCACCAAAACATTCTAACATCCTCTCTTCATTTTGCAAGTGAGAAGAGAAAAAATGCAAAGGGATAAAGAAAATGATGATGGAAAGCAGGTGAAGATCTTCAAACATGCTGACACAAAGTTTGCGGTTGCAAACAAATACAGACACGCTCAAACAAATAACCGGTGTTTTCCTTTCCAGACCAATTCCTTCAATCAGCATTTGGTTTGTGTCTGTTTCCATCAATGAATCAGTCTGACAGTGATCAATGATGCTGTCTAATGGATATGTTTGCCTATACTGCAGTAATTCAGCTCATGACTGACAACATCATTTTTACTGCAGTCAAGACCAGTGTTGGAGAAAGTTACTTTTTAAAAAAGTAATGCGTTACAATATTGCGTTACTCCATATAAAAGTAACTAATTACACTGATAAGTTACTTTTTATGGAAAGTAATGCTTTACGTTACTTTTGTATTACATTTTCTCACCTGGCCGAGACTTTCTCTCTTCCAGGCCTTGCAGGTGTTTTTTTTCTTCTATTTTTGCAATTTTTAAAAGAATTAATGCTTTTAAAGGGTTAGTTCACCCAAAAATGACAATTGTCATTTATTACTCACCCTCATGTCGTTCCACACCGGTAAGACCTTCGTTCATCTTCGGAACACAAATTAAGATATTTTTCATAAAATCCAAAGGCTCAGTGAGGCCTGCATTGACAGCAAGACAATTAACACTTTCAATTCCGAAAGCTACTAAAGATGTATTTAAAACAGTTCATGTGACTACAGTGGTTCAACTTTAATGTTATGAAGCGACAAGAATACTTTTTGTGCGCCAAAGAAACAAAATAACGACTTCATGACAATATCTAGTGATGGGCGGTTTCAAAACACCACTTCGTAAGTTGAATATGGAAGGCGTAGGATGTAGTGTATGCATTTTGAATTGCGAGAGGCGTTACACTTTCTTCGTAATTTGAATACGGAAGGCGGTCTGGTGGAAGCTAGATATTTGACTTTATAACTTGTTAAATATGGATATTTTTCTTACACAAACGCATCGCTTCGCTTCAGAAGGCCTTTATTAACCCCCCGGAGCCGTGTGGAGTACATTTATAATGGATGGATGCACTTTCTTGAGCTTCATACTCATTGTTTCCCGTTCAATGCCAATATAAAGCTTGGATGCGTCAGGATATTTATTAAAGGGAACCCCTGGTGTTAAGACTTGTATGGCTTAATATAACGTAAATTATGTCTCTTACTGAAATATGTAGTAGAAAACCCATGAAAGATTTACGTTATTTAAAAAATCCATTACATATTTGGACCAATTTGGAAAATAGGCGGCGCCATTTTGTTTAGGTGCACAGTGCGTGACATCAAATGGTTGCACTCACTGAGCGACTGACAGTCCTCTTGCTATTTTTACCTCAACACAATTCGGAATATAATATAAGATGCCACATTGTGCAGCTTTTGGTTGTAATTTTCAGTCGATGAGCCACAAGAGAAGCGATGTAAGTCTTCACTGCTTTACTAGCGATAAGAGGAGAAAAGAATGGGAAGTTGTGCAGAATGTGGATGAATAAAACTTCCTAACTGCATCTTTGTTCTCTTCACTTTAGCCCTGATGCCTTTGAGGCTTTTTATCTGTGTTTTGGTGCAACGGTAATCTAGTAACACATACAAGTCTTAATATCCGCGGGGTTCCTTTTAAAACCCATTCAGCCTTTTCAATTTGAGCCAGAGCGCAAAATTAGTGAGGATGAAAACGTCTCTGTGGCTATTCGTCCTGTTGTATGATTGATGTGTTAAAATCGTCTGATCACCTGAATGCATACACACAGTTAAACGTGCTGAGAAGATGCTACTATTTTATGCGATCACAGATAACTCGTGCATCACAGCGCACGCGAGCTTTGAGGCAGTCTGTCTCAATCGAGATGTGTTATAGGCTTTCCTTCGTCAGTCTCCACGACAGGCGCGGCATTTGGTTAAAGCCTACGCTTATATCCATCGCTCTTTCCGTAGCTGTGGTCTACTAAAAGCCTCAAAGTCATCAGGGCTAAAGTGAAGAGAACAAAGACGCGGGTCTTTAGGAAGTTTTATTCGTCCACATTCTTCACAACTTCCCATTCTTTTCTCCTCTTATCGCTAGTGAAGTCAACATTTGAAGTGGATCAAAAAAGTTCATCAAAGTTGTCCTAAGAACTAAGTTGTCCTAAGAAGAAGGTTTTAGGACAACTTTGATGAAAGGTTTCGATCCACTTCAAATGTTGACTACTATAGTAAATACTTACATCGCTTCTCTTGTGGCTCATCGACTGGAAATTACAACCAAAAGCTGCACAATGTGGCATCTTATATTATATTCCGAGTTGTGTTGAGGTAAAAATAGCAATAGGACTGTGTCAGTCGCTCAGTGAGTGCAACCATTTGACGTCACGCACTGTGCACCTAAACAAAATGGCGCCGCCCATTGTCAAAATATGTCATGGATTTTTTAAATAACATAAATCTTTCATGGGGTTTCTACTACATATTTCAGTAAGAGACATGATTTACGTTATATTAAGCCATACAAGTCTTAACACCAGGGGTTCCCTTTAATATAACTCCGATTGTGTTCATCAGAAAGAAGAAAGTCATATACACCTATAGGATGGCTTGAAGGATACACCTATATGATGGCTTGAGGGTGAGTAAAGCTTGGGGTAATTTTCATTTTAAAGTGAACTAATCCTTTAAGGCTTTGTTGATATTCTTGACAGGTTTCAAGTGCACAACCACCAGATCAAGCAGTTTTTTTTGACATGTTAAACTATTTCTTGACAGAGGTGTCCTGTCGGATGCAACGCTCCAAACATGCATGCAATCTGAAGTCCAGATCTATCTTGCTCATTTGAATATCAGACAGAATTTGTGATGACAGATCTTGAAACGGACGCAGAGTATCTCCTTTTCAGAGCGGCGGTACAAGAGTTTGTCCCTGATGATTGTAGAAGCATGTCAGGCCACATGAAAGTGAGAGGAAAACAACAGAGATGAGGTGAAAGTCACATAGAGGTAAAGATTGTGTGAGCTGAACAATTTATAACAGATTATGTAAATGTTCTGATTGCCTCTGTGTTTGTGTGTACAGTGACGAGCAGATCCTGATCTGTATGATTAAAGTAAAATATCTAATGCACGTTGGCAGATATGGCTCAGAATATACGATATGTTTTGTGGCACAAGGTCACAAGTCTGATTATAAAAGCTTTTAAAAGGCTTTGTGCTTATGTGGAGGTTTTTCTTCAGAGTACTGGACTTCTTTTAGGGCAGAAAGAAGATTTTGTTACTGTATGTGCTTGATCCACACACTCGCAAAGCCATCATTAAAACATTTATTATTAGAGTTTTTGCATTAGTATTACTATTGCTTTTACTATTGGTTATAAACTTTGACGTGTAAATTTTTATGCACATATTTGGTAACTCCAATCATGTCTTGTTGAAGAGAGGGGTGCTGTTATTTTTCTAAGCTATCAAGCACACGTTTTCCTGAAAGAATGTTGCAACAGGTGAAAAAAACTACCCTGAAAAAAAAAAAAAAATGGTGTAGAAACAATTTTCACTCAGAAATTGCTAGGAAATTTCACAAATAATTTCAAAGAAATGGCAATTAACACATTGAATTAAACATGAAATTTTGAATTGGAAAAGTAACTGAAAAAGTTTTTTTCTTGTAAAACATGCTATAATTGTTTTATTTACAACTTTGAAAAATGTACCAACTAGAACACCCTATAGCAACTGTAGAGCACAACACAACATCAGTCAAAACTCCTTTGAGTTGTGGTGGTGAGTTTTTGCTCACGTTTTCTTTAAAAAAATGTGAAAATCTAGTTATAGAAAAATGATAATTGTCATAACATATTGGATAACATATGAGATAATGCTGGTAATAACAGACAGTAATGATTCTCAATATTAATGGGTGCTGAAAAATGAGAGCCTCTGAACTCATGATTCATTCTCTTATCATCATCATCATCATCTCACAGCTCTGACACACTGAAATACATCCAGCACTTCTGCCCTTGGGTCACAGAGAGAAAAAGAATTGATTTGTTTGATTCTGAAAGCCATTATTTAACATTCTGAGGCACATTTCCTTTCTGTAACCCTAGAAACCTGTCTGAGTGAGATGAGAGAGACACAGAAACAGGAAATGTGAGATGCCTTCCTCTTTCTCCTCAGGAACTCTTAAAAAGCTCATCTGTGATTCCTCATTGGTAAGAAGATTTTATGGCAGATAGTTATGCTTATTATTTTAATATTGTTGTTGTTGTTGTTATTGTTACAGTACCATTCAAAAGTTCTGGATCTGTGAGATTTTTAATGTTTTTGAAAGAAGTCTCTTATGCTCACTAAGATAAGCATTTATTTAAAATAAAATTAATAATATTTAAATAATAAAATTAAATATTGTAAAATTATTAAAAAATGTTTTCTTTTTGAATATAAAGTATACATATATAACCCATCTGAAATATACTGATATATAGGTGTGTGTGTGTGAGAGATTTATTCCTGTGATCAAAGCTGACTTTTCAGCATCATTACTCCAGTCTTCAGTGTCACATGATCCTTCAGAAATCATTCTAATATGCTAATTTGCTGCTCAAGAAACATTTCTTATTATTATCAATGTTGAAAACAGTTGTCCTGCTTCATATTTTTGTGGAAACCATGATACATTTTTTCATGATTGTTTTGTGAATAGAAAGTTCAAAACAACAGATTTTTTTAAATAGAAATCTTTTGTAACATTATACATGTCGTTACTGTCACTTTTGATCAATTTAATGCATCCTTGCTGAATAGAAGTATTAATTTCTTAATCTACTGACACCATGGTATTGTATATTTGTTGACAAAAAAAAAAAAATAAGTGTTCTAATTTGTTCTTTCATACAGATGTTTCACAAACCGACTCAAAATGATATCAAATATGACCAATATTAGTGGTATGTCTATATTTAAATGGACAATGTCATCTGTGTTCTGATCAGTGTCCTCATGTTATTTTTTTCTCATCATATACAGTATATTTGAGACTGTGTGGGTGTGTGTTTATGTGAGTATATGTGATGTAAACATGACATGTTTATTTGTGTCATGTGTGTTTATGTAACTGTCCCGTGGCTCTTTGGTGATGCTAACATAACATCTTTCCACGCTAACAATTTCCTGCAGCCAGTTGGCAACAGACACACAAGCCAGTAACAGTTTATCAAACACTTCTTATTTTCTTGTTTCTTATTTTACTTTCTTTCCAGACATTTAACCTGCTTTATTCAGGAATACTTTGACATTCCAAGTATCCAACCCTGCCAGATCACCATTTTGATGTTTGCATTGTGAACGAGAACCTCATGCAGAAGTGTGTTTGTTTTTGTTTTTCAGTTTAATGTGTAGAGACAACTACGAATAGGCAGATTTCCTGAACATTGTAAGGAAGTAATTGTGCTCTAAGCTAGTATGCAAATGCACAAACACTTGGTTAACACATGGTCCCATTTTACATAGTTAACATGCATTGCTGTGTTACAGTTGTAGTTGCAAAACTTAGAGCTGGATGTGATGTTATTGAAGTATAGTGGCTGCCCCCAACCAAAGATTTTCCTAGTCAACTGGTAGTCGTTAATTTAAGCCATTAGTTGACTAGCCACACATTTATGATGATAAGTGTTTTCAGAGTCAGTGTCAGCTGCAAATATGAGGTTGGCGATGCTGACTCGTGTTCTCCACAGTATAAATGCACCTATAGAGAGAACATGTGGTAAGCGAAGTACTAAGCACATTTATCTAGGTGAATGTTAGAGCAAGCGGCCATGTAAATGATAAGCCATGTTTGAGGTCAATGAATGATGGTTTAGAATGAACATTAGGATTTCCTGTCTGACATAATAGAGCAGTGGTGTGCACTTTGATCGCGAAAGTGAAAGTGCCCTTTGTGGTCGCATCGTGGTGCATCGTGGTACACCCCCCCCACCCCCCCGAACGCGATTTCTACTGACGGAGACCCACAACCCCCCGCTTTCGCCCCTGCCCTCCCGGAGGTCTGTGCACGCCACTGTAATAGAATGGTATGGAAGCTTGTTCATTTTTCAAGTTCAAATCCACCGACGTTAATGTACTAACTCCCCTGACTGCTTTGTAAATGGCGGATTTGGCGTTATGATTGGTTAGATCGCCTGTCAATATACCCTAATATACACCGGACGCAATGCGGTGCCAGGCGCGATGCAACTGTTTTTTGCTAGTTTCAGCCCAACGCAGTTATCATTTTCACGTTCTGTACCATGCTGTTTAAATAGCAAATGCATTTGTACCCATTTGTGCGCCCATGGGCGTGCTGGTCTGAAAACGAGGTGTGTTCAGGCGCATTGTTGGCGTGTTGCTATTTTGAGGCAACTGAAATAGACTGTGCCACTGACCAACTGAAACCTGGTCTAAAGTCAATGGTGCAATATTTTTTTTTTGTTATTTAAAGAGTACGCGTTAGTAATATGCGCCTCAAGGTGCGCGTACACTCTGCTTATTACACACACTGGACACGCAGCAGCACACAAACATACCAAATATTAAAGATAAAAAGATTACTATGTAAAAGATTATTATTGTGTTTATAAAGATAAAAATGCTTTGGTGGAATCTGGCTTGTCCCGTAGTTGGTCTGCTCACGCGCTTTAACCTCGCGCACAAGCAGATCTGTTTCCTCGCTAGAGAAGAGTTCAGTTTTTCCACTTGCAAATTCCGCCATCTAAATAGTGAATCCGCCATGGTGCGAGTGCAGCTGGATTTTAAAGGGAATGGGAGATGAGACTCTGATTGGTTTATTACACGTTACACCCAAACACACACCCATGACTCATTAAGAGAATAGGGACAACTCTTTTAGACCATGTGCCAGGCGTGCTGACCATTTTTCCCGTCCTTAAACTAGCAAAAGTGGATTCAGATACGCCCTAAGCGCACTTGCGCTGTGCGCTTTAGACCATGCGCTTAGATCGTTAAAATAGGGCCCATAAACTCGTAATTGCGAGAAATAAAGTCAGAATTGCGAGATATAGACTTTTTTCTTGCAATTGTGAGTTTATATCTCACAATTCTGACTTTTTTTCTTAGAATTCAGAGTTTGTATCTCACAATTCTGATTGTATAACTCACAACTGCGAGTTTGTCAAGCAATTCTGAGAAAAAAAGTGGATGATGTCAAAACCTGGAAGTCTAATTTGCCGCTGGTTCCTTCGAGATTTTCCTATGGGGTTTTTTAATGTATGAGTAAAATAAAGCCTGTAGTAAACATAACTTCACCATACTTTAATGTTTGTTCTACAATGTAAATTACACATTTTATCCTTTGGATAAAAGTATCAGCCAAATGCATAAATGTAAACGATTTTGGGTCTGGACTAGTATATACTGTATACAGAAGGACTGTTTTGCAAACCTGTTTGAAGACCTGTTTATTTTTGTAGTTGTGTTTGGTGCCACTAGTTGTGCAGAAATTACATCCTTTACCTTGAAAGCCTCTTAGTAACAGTAATGTTATGCAGATGTGGAGATTCCTCATGTCCTCTGAGAGAATACTTCATCCTCCAGGTCATTTGCATATTAAATATAGTTCTATTATAATGCTAAACAACCTTGAATGTGCAAAAGGATTATACAGAGCACAAAGACGAGCAGCTCTTTGACTTTCATGATCATCAGAGGATAAACAAACACACCCTTTTACTGTATTTCTGTGGGCAGAGCTAGGGAAGATGTGTCATCTGTATTTTTGTAGGTTTAATGTATTCTATTCTTCAAAAGTTAGAAACGCCCCACAGCATTTGTGCTCCAGACATGAATGATTTCTCAAAGAATGTCTTGTTGAGGAGAGCTGTGCTGCATCTTTATTAAGTAATCACATGCATGCTTTTTTTTTTTTTTTTATAAAACAGGCAGAATAATTGGAAGGAGAGTTCCAAGCCAAATATAACTATTTTGTGCAGAGGAAAGACGTAATGTGAGGTCAAAGTTCACAAATGGTGACCCCTCTGTGACCTCCTTTTCCCTGCCAGCTGTGGCTGGTCAGCCGAGGGTGTTTAATATCCACCGGCACAGGAGGCAGTGACACACACAGGTCATCAGATGCAAGCTTGATTAAAGCCAAGTCTGAGTGTGTGTGCGTGTGTGTGTTTTATGGTATTGCTTTTGTGAAACTAGGCCGTGACTATCTGCCACACAATCTGGTACAAACCACTTCTCTCTCAAACCTCCTTCATTTTGTTGCATTGAGTAAAGTAGTTGGTTTATGGTTGGATTATGCAGTTGGATTATGACATTTCTTGTATTTGCTTTGATTTTGCAGCTCCTGGAAATGTTGGGAAGCTTTACTGTCATCATTCACACACTGCTAGATCAAGGTATTTCCATTACTTTTCCGTGAGCATTTCAGTTGCTTGCTATCACAGGATAAATATTTTTAAAATTAATTTGGATGCAAATGGATTTGATAATGAATTGTTCTGACCAAGTTCTGACCAAGCAATATCTAACCAATGAAGTATTTTACATCACAGCATAACTAATAAATGTATATATTTACTTTATTCTTTTGCATAAATTTTCCTGGTCTGGAAGACATGATGTTGTGTTGCATTGGTTGATGGTTGGATTATGCAGTTCTCCAGAGGCTTGACATGATAAAAACCGTAAGTGCTGCTCATCTAGTGTACTGTGGAAATCTCACAAGCCATTTAAAGCACACACTGGAATATTTAATCACCATTTCTCTAAGAACATTATAAAGAGCTTCACTGTAGCCACGACACGTTCAGGGGATAAAGTACTGGAGCAAATCTGATTTCTGCTACAGACAGCAATATTCCCTCGATCTATAGGTCCGTACGGGCCTTTATAACCCTCACGGACAAACAGCAGGAGATTAATGTCTTTCCTGCATCACTTGTCCTCTATTTTCTCTAGATTTAATGCACAAAGTCTTTGTCCATTCTGAAAAGTACATTGTTTTCATCTACAGTATATGTATCTGAGCTTAAGCAGTATTTGAAAAGGGAAAATTCTCATTTTTATAAATGGAAAAGAGTAATTAATATTTCTCCAATTGCTTTAATGGAAAAATAGCTTTGCATTAGAGCATTGGAGCGGTAGCAATTTATTTTACAGTCATGTTCCCCATGTACACTCTTAGCCCGGATTTTATATCTAATTAAACATAATTACAATATACTTAAAATATTTAAGTTTGATTGCATTACTTATAAAATATAAGTATATTCTACTAATTTGTGGATATAATTTGAATGAGTTAATAAATTTAAGTTAAACGCACTTAAATTATGAAGTTTTTCTCCTGACCACACCTCCTACACACTGGTTTGCTGCAGGTAATGACGCCATTTTGTCATGGTGTGAGTGAATTCAAGGAGCTGTTGATGAGAAGTTGGAACATTTGTTTTGGCAAGTTCTACAGACATTTTTTTCCAAACATTTACCTTTTTATCGTTTCTTTGTTTCCCCCGAGAGACTGTTTATGAGCAGTGAAAATCATTGTTTGTTTAAATGACGGAACATTTTTCTCCGGTTAGCTAGTGTTCTCTCTCGCGTGCGGTGGACATCACCGTGCATGAACCCCTGATCGGCGAGTTCGACGCATGTTGTTTCATCTTTTCCCTTCTATTGTTTCTTTTTCACTCAAGGAGCTGTTGTTGGGCGTGTAAACTTTGTTTGAACCTCTGGCTATCACCGAACACCGCGGCCGCGCTTCCAGCGGAGGAGAGAGGATGAAGTGCGAAAATGGTGAGTGCAATAATTTAACAACCGTGTTTTATTTCGACACGGCTATTGATTGAAAGAGTAAGTTAAAGTTAATTAACGAGTTGAAAACAAAAACGGATGGATATACTCCTGTTTTTATCTAGGTTCATAGCTCTCTTAACAACAGACTATCTTGTTTTGTGTTGCAGGTCAAGAAGAGATGCTTTGGATTGGAAGTATAAGTATTGCCCTCATAACTGTGAAAAGAGATCTCAGCTATTTAAACATTATAGGTTCAAACATGGAAGTTATACAAGAACAGAACAATTTCCTTGTTTACATCTGGAACATATGCACATTTATATCACGTTATGCACAATATGTACACTTATACCGCCTTCACACCAAAACTCCAGATCAGCTGTATGTCATGTGGGTTTACTGAGACCTGTTCTGAGGCTGATTATTTTATTAATCTGCATACTGCACAGTGCACAATTACATGTAAACCATAAAGTCAGGTGCCATTATCAAGACTTTAACTTTAATGTTTGCTCCTCACAGAAAAGTTGTCAACGACGAGCCTGACATCAGCCTGATGGTATTTCAATGGCCAGCTCTTTCTACAGTAAACCACGTATGTATAGGTGCATTCACGCTATGTCGTAATTACCATAATTATGAGATTCCAGCTTGTAAAAAGCGTTCATGTTCTCGTAGAACTTGTAATTGTAATAAACCTGTAAACTGGGAATTTTTGGGGAGCTCCTACTTGTACCAGATGGCCACTGTACCACCTGACTGCTGCGGATTAATTTAGCCGTTGATAGGGTTGCCATAGAAATGCATAATTCCCAGTACAAGGATGTTAACAGCTCTGAGTAGAACATCACGTTGTCATCTCGGAATTACGATAATTACGACATGGCGTGAACACAGCATTATCTGACGCATTATTATATGATAATGTCTTTGTCAATCTTTTTCTTCCTCTGCTAGGTTGCAGCTGAGAAGGACTCATACAGGCAAACTCCAGTGAGAATCCTCTGTGTTGATCTATAAAGTGCTCAGCTAAACCCATCTAGAGTGAGGATCGCCTTGGAAGGATGTTTGGTAATGGATGAACTGACCAACCTCAGGACTTTTGTGTCCTTTTTTCTGACTAATTTATGCCCTGCACCTGGACTACCCTAACTGTATGAAAAATACTTTATATTTTATTCAGCAGGTAATGCTCAACCTAGGAAAATGTGAGCTGGCTCCTAAAATTGAATACTGCCAATATTGTGAACTCAGGAGTGTAAACAAACCATATAGTTTTGATGCAATTTGTTGTGATTCTGAGATAGACTATTCATGTGCTTAACAATAAGCTGATTTGTTAAAACTAGGTTTTTTCATGTTTTATAAGGAAAATGTTTTCAGGACATGAAATTTTGTTGTATTTGGAATTGAATTAAAATAAAACATAAAATTGAATGAATGTACCTTTATTTGCTTTTTTTTCTTAATTTTGTAGTAAAATAAAAGTTGATATAAATTAACTTGCTTAGTACATTGAACTTAAATATACTATGTGTAATAACTACAAAGTAATTAATATTACAAAACATTTAAAGTTAAATGAACTCGAATTAAGTTCACATTACTTAATTTTTTTAGGGCAACCAGTTTCCTCAAATTTTTTAAGTAAATTCAACTTATCCGGGCTAACAGTGTATATACTATGTACTTATTATAGTTATTACAATAACTGCATGGGTAATAACAAGGTACTAACCCTGAATCTACCCTTAAACCTAACCTTAACCCATGTAATTGCCGTATATTAACCAGTACTGTTAGTGCACATACTGTAAAATAATGTGCAACCATTGAAGCTGCATACGAATTTGGCAATGAATCATTCTGACCAAGTTACAAACCAATTTGATAGATTCATTGAAATGAACTGACTCGTTGACAATGATTTGTTGACAAATCGCAATGACATCACTATGTCTTGTGAGCATGTTTTACTCACAACAACAGCAATATCTAAACAATGAAGTATTATACATCAGAGCATAACTAGAAAAATGTATTAGAGATGCACCGATATATCGGCCAATAATCGGTATCAGCTGATAATTTTCACACTATCAGCCGATAGTTTAAAAACAGCCGATAGTCAGGGCCGACATATCCTGTCAATCAAAAGAGGGCAGGAAAATGCGCTGAATTTGTGATTTGTGTAAAGAAAATGCTAAGAAACCAGTTTGATGTTCAATTTTAATAGTAATTATATGAATTAATAACATTCAGAAAGTTAAGAAATATTAATTTAATCTTCTGAATTTAGTTAATGTGTGTTAATATTAATTTGAGTAATGTGTTTGTTTATTTTGATACCAGTTACTCTGAAACAAAATGATGAAATGGAGAGAATAAAGTTTTTATTTGCTTTTCTTTCAAAATATAATAATTAAAAATATAATGATTAATTATTAATTATAATGAAATTATCATTAATTTAAAAGAAGATATAAAAGGCAGAACCCCCAAACTATCGGTATCGTTATCAGCAGATATCACTCTGAATAATCGGCTATCGGTATCACTGGAGAAATTTAGTATTGGTGCATCTCTAAAATGTATATTTACTTTATTCCTTTCCATAAATTTTCCTGGTCTGGAATGGTTTTAGTTGCATTTTTATTTATTTATTTATTTTTAATTCTGTGCATTTTAATGCTGTGAAAATTCACTAGTTTTTATTTATTTAGACAGACAGAATAAAGCATTTCTTTTTCATGTTTTATTTTTTTTTTATTAACAATTTATAGTTTTTTTAGCCATAACATGAAAATAAATCTGTTCTTATCATTGTTTACCAACATTTAAATATCGCTTTTTATTTAATTTAATTTAATTCATTTATTTTATTTTATTTTTACACCAGCTTTCAAAAAGATCATGCACAATTAAACACTGTTTAAAGTTTCTCCTTGTCCTACATAAAGAAATGCTCTGTGAAGTTCTCTGCCACCTTTTCTGTTTGATTCATCATGAATGCTCCTTCAGGCTCCGTGGAGCAGAAAAGTTCATTTGTCTTGGGCTTGTAATGGGTATGACAGTTCTAAAAAAAAAAAAAAAAAAAATAGACTTGGTGCTTTCCAAAGATAAATTTGTTGGAGAGGTGTTGCCTCCTCCCGCAGCTCCTTCCAAAAAAAGCTTTTTCACGTCTCAAGAGAAAGAAAGGCTTATAAGAATCGTGGAGGATGGATATGGAGGAAGAGAATGGGAGAGAGAGCATTTTTATTGACCCTGTTTTATGCCTTTGTCTGGCCCCAGACAGCCTGATCCATCTTATGGACCTGTTCCCCAGCGGGCCCCTGGCACCCGACCCGATACCTGGACCATCTGTGTGCCATCGTCCGCCAGTGATACCATCTGCCACTGATAATGGCCACGTACACAACTCTCCTAGCCGCTTTTGTGTTGGTATCATCCTATGAACATTTGTCTCCTTCAGAACTGTCATAATTTAAAACACAATATTGAGTCTTTTACACTTGAGTACCCAGAGTCATTTTTATCTCTGGATTCATTATATTGTCCTATGTTTCACACTGATCCTGCGTACTTCATTTTGAAGATTTCACAAGGTAGATTTGTAAAAGCCTGTTGTAAAGCTGAAGTGTGTAATTTACAGTATTGGAAAAAAATGTATAGCAAAAAACCCCCCAAAAAACAACAACAGTATTGCAGTTAGTTACCTTTCCAAGTTGCTTGCACTCTCAGAATAAATATTTTTAAAATTTATTTTGATGCAGATGATTCTGATAATGAATTATTTTAAGTTATAGAACCAGTTTAATCGATTTATTGAAAAACGACCTATTCAAAGAATGATTTGTTGACATATCACTATGTCTTGCGAACAAATTATAACCAATAAAATTATTACTAGGTTTTTTCATGACTAAATTGAAAGATGTCATTTAGACATATATGACTACATTATGGAGAAGAGAAATGGGTTCAACTGCATTTTTATTTTTTAAACTGTGCATTATAATGCTGTCATATTTCACTAGTTTTTATTTTTTATTTATTTAGACAAAATAGAATAAGTCTATCTAATGTTTTATTTAATTATTTTAATTTTTAAATTGAATTATTTATTAAAAGGTTAGTTCACCCAAAAATGAAAATTATTTCCTCATGTTGTTCTACACCCGTAAGACCTTCCGTAAGACCCCCCCCCCCCCCTTAAAATAAAATAATGACTTTATTCAACAATATCTAGTGATGGGCGATTTCAAAACACTGCTTCATGAAGCTTCGAAGCTTAACGAATCTTTTGTTTCGAATCAGTGGATCAGAGCACTGCCAAAGTCACGTGAACCATTGAAATTTCAAAACACTTATGACATAACGAAGACTCGTTTACTGAAATCACATGACTCTGGCAGTTTGAGATTGTTTGATACACGCTCCGAACCACTGATTTGAAATAAAAGATTCGTAAAGCTTTGAAGCTTCATGAAGCAGTGTTTTGAAATCGCCCTTCACTATATATTGTTGAATAAAGTCGTTAATTAGTTTTTTTGGCGCACAAAAAGTATTCTTGTCACTTCATAATATTAAGGTTGAACCACTGTAGTCACATGAACTGTTTTAAATATATCTTTAGTACCTTTCTGAGCATTTGAATGTCTAAATTAACTTGCTCTCAATGCAGGCCTGACGAGCCATCGGATTTTATCAAAAATATTTATATATTTATAATTTGTGTTCCGAAGATGAACAAAGGTCTTACACCATGTCCTAACCAGACGCGATGCGATAAGATTCCAGCGACGAGCAATTTAACTGTCCACACCAGATGCGACGCGACAATGAGAAGCGATAAAATCAATCAAAAACCACAGCCAATCAGAAGAGAGTGTGGGCGGGCTTTCTCGTCAAGAGCACAGCAGACACAATGAAATGGGCAAGTACATAGTAAAATTCATAAATATTACACCATTTAAACAAAGATTAACATGGAAAAGATACCTTTTATCGCGTGTCGTGTCGCGTCCGGTTAGGACACGGTGTTACGGGTGTGGAACGACATGAGGGGAAGTAATTAATGACAGAATTTTCTTTTTTGGGTGAACTAACCCTTTAACATTTATAATTTTTTAGGCTTTAAAAACGCACAAATTTCAAGCACTAAATGACCCTAACATCTTATTATCAGTAAAAAGTGTTTGTAGGTATTGTACGATTATAAGCAGTATGGCTTTGTTTAATATTAAAAACACAGACCAAACCACCCTGGGCTGCGTTTCTTAAAAGCATTGTGAGCTAAGTTGATCGTAGAGACCATTGGTGGCAATGGTTCTATGATCTATAGGCTTACGATGCTTTTGGGAAATGTAGCCCTGGTTGATGAAGGTGTTGTGTTTGGACATATCACTGTCATCCATGACTTACAGTATAGATGTTTAACTGTGGGTGGATATAGAGAAAGAGATGGAGAGGTGTGAGAAGAAACAGCATCCTGGCATTAATGGGAGCGGATGAAAGAGTAGACAGAGATGAGGAATAGTGAAGCCCCCTGCCCGTGTGTGTGTGTGTGAAGGTGTCATTGATCACAGGACACAAAGAGAAATATTTGTTGAGCAGATCAAACAGGAAGGTCATAATATTCGCATAGTCAGCACAAAAACCTTTTTTTCTAAAGTTCATGTGCCCTACAAAAGCCTTCTTTGAGCAAGAGTGACTTTGCATGTGTGTGAAGGTTAACTTAGCTAAACTATAGGCACAAAAGAACCCTAGAAGTGAGCTAAATATGACAGAACCCTGCTTTGTGACATCTGGGGTCGCACTGTCTTTAGTGTCTTTGAGAAACTATTAAGAGCTTTTCACACTTGGGTGAAACCCTGGGTCATTCTAAACCCCGGGTAAACGGAATCCTAGGTTATCTTGCTTCATGTTTCACACTGCTCATAATTTACCCAGGGTTAACAATTAATCCTGGGTATTCATAAGATGACATTTCACATCATACATTCCTAAACCTGGGGTTAACGTTCTTATTTGCGGTGTCAGTGTCACTGATTGGATAAACGCAGCACGCGACTTATTTACATAGGCTAGCTAGCTCTAGCATTTCGGATCCTCGTATTGCCGACTGTACTGTCGAGTTTATACTGAATGGACATTTCGGACAATAAAGGTAAGAATGAAAAACTCTTTCACTCAAATTGTCGCGTTTTCTGTCAGCATTTAACATTTTTCCTCTCAAACGCTAAATTTACTGTTTATATACAATGTGCAGTGTTTCTGTGACTGTCCAAAGCAGGCAAATATGAGTACGCGATTGGTTGTCTGTTGCTAAAAGTCTAGTTGTAACATTCTAACACCGCATCGTTTCACACTGTACAATTTTGGCACCGCAATGCGGGGTTAACACTGCAAAATCGGTGCTAACCCTGCTCCGGAGCAGGGTTTCATAACCCCGGGTAAAAAGCGGTGCTAAACCTGCTTCTAAATTACAAGTGTGAAACGTTCCTTTACCCGGGGTTAAAAGCAGTGATTAGAATGACAATAACCCGGGGTTAAGCGCAGTGTGAAAAACTCTTTGGTTCTTATTAATATTTTATTAATTTTTTATAATTATTTCTTCAGTTTTCATTTTGATTTTAGTTAAAATTTTTAGTAAATTTAAATTTTAATATATATATATATATATATATATATGTGTATGTAGGTTTTATTAATATATATTTTGGTTATAGTTATTTTAGTACATCACGTTAAACTACATAAAATGAGAAATAATGTAAGTTTAAGTTTTTGTTATATTTCTGGTTTTTGTTAAGTTATTTTATTTCAAATGATGAAAATGTTTTAGTTTTGGTTAACTATAATTACCATAGTGGGAATAATGCATAATAAAGAAAATATTGTCTTTTTAAATTGTAATTTAAAAAAAGGCCGTGGGGTTATAGGTATGGGGTTGTCTGTAGCAGTGTTATTTTTGTATTATTTATATAGTGTTAAAGCATTATTATTTTTTTTTAATTATAGCTTTTATTTTTATATTTTCAGTTTTCATTTTAGTAATTTTGCTATAGCAGTTTGCAGCACGCTGCAGAGTTCCCCTGAAACCCTCCACCCTCCCCAGCTCCACCTGTATAGATCTGCTACGGTAATTTTATATATGCTATTTGTGCTGCAGCAGTATGTCTTACATGCCACAGCAGCCTATAGGTGTTTGTATTGGCAGTAGCAAGTCCCTGTACTTGGTTGGCAGCAACAGCAGCTTAGCAGATCCATTCCTCCAAGACCAAATACATTAACATTGTCATATCCATTGCCATGCTAAAAATCTTCAGTTGTCATGATCATTATGTCATTATGTCTATGGAAAGTCTGAATAATGATATAAAACAAGTGTGTGTGTGTGTGTGTGTGTGTGTCAGAAGAACAGCAAAACCTCCCAAAGTTTCAGAGATGTTCTTATCTTATTTTACTCTAGTTTATTCTGCACATTTGGCTTATTCTAAGCGCACTGTGAACAATATACATATGCATACTGCAGAAACAGTCAGAGCAATATGCTAGTATGCTATTCCGAACACAGCCGATGTTCCCTGGATGAAGAACGAGATGAAATGAAGGGGTGTTATAAGGGAGCAGTTCATTTCCTGTGTGGTGTGTCAGAGCTGAGATGGAGGTGAAATGAAGGATCGCTCGCTCTGATAGAGTGTCAGACTTAGTTTTATCCGTCAACAACTGAAATAAAACCAGCACACTGCTGTGCTTTAATTTGTGTGTTCATGAGATAAAACTGCTCTAGATTGATCACTCAATTATGTTTGCATTTTATTTGCACTGATTATACCGTTACAATCGAGTTGTTTTCTTGTGTCTATTCCCGTGTCACAGGTTTGTTTGTTTCAGATGCCTTTAGAGGAGAAGCGCTGATAATGCCCTGAGCCAATTTACTAGTGAGTGTTTCTTAAATAATCTACTAATTCTGGTGCCAGAAAAATGGTTTTGTGGTGAAAATATGACAACAGCTATTTATTTTACTTAGTGATAATTACAGATAATTCTTCTACAGAAATAGTGTTTCATGTTTGCATGCTTCGCTGAGTTTAATCAAAAACAGCAAAAGCCACTTCCGTCATTAACCGTATTTAATTAGGAGTGTTACTTGTTTTGATTGTTTGATGAATCAATGTTAGTTCTTAAATGTGTAAAAGTTGCCAATACTGAGGAAGACCGTGGATCAGGTGATGAAGATGATTTTCCTAAATGCTGAAAATCTACATTTGCTTTAAAAGTTTGGGGTTGGTAAGTTTCATGTTTTTCAAAGTTTCTTAGTCTCACCAAGGCTGCATTTATTTGATCGAAAATACAGTAAAAACTATTTAACATTGTGACACATTATTACAATTTAAAATACCTGTTTTCTTTTTGAATATATTTTAAATTGTAACTTATTCCTGTGATGCAAATCTGAACTTTCAGCATCATTACTACAGTCTTCAGTGTCACATGATCCTTCAGAAATCATTCTAATATGCTGATTTGCTGCTTAAGAAACTTATCTTATTATCAGTGTTGAAAACAGTTGTGCTGCTTCATATTTTTGTGGAAACTGTGATACATTCTTTTGCAGGATTCTGAGTAGTAAATGAATAGAAAGTTCAAAAGAACAGCATTTATTTGAAATAGAAATCTTTTCTAAGATTATAAATGTTTTCAAAGTCGCTTTTGATCACTTTTGCCATCCTTGCTGAGTAAAGAATAATAATAATAAAAAAAAACCTTACTGACCCAAAACTTTTGTATATAGTTGCTATACTACTATATAGATACCAACTGCTTGTTAATGCAAATATCTAATCAGCCAATCACATGGCAGAAACTCATTTAGGCATGTAGACATGGTCAAGACGATCTATTGAAGTTCAAACTGAGCATCAGAATGGAGGAGAAAGGTGAAGGTGGCGTGGTTGTTGGTGCCAGATGGGCCTGTCTGAGTATTTCAGAAACTGCTGATCTACTGGAATTTTCATGCACAACCATCTCTAGGGTTTTCAGACAATAGTCAAAAAGAGAAAATATCAAGTGAATGGCAGTTCTGTGGGCGAAAATGCCTTGTTGATGCCAGAGGTGAGAGGAGAATGGCCAGACTGGTTCAAGCTAGAAAGGCAACAGTAACTCAAATAACCACTCGTTACAACTGAGGTAATCAGAAGAGCATCTCTGAGCGCACAACACGTCGAACCTTGAAGCAGATTGGCTATAGCAGCAGAAGACCACTGTCACAAATCAAGCCTCTGTGGCTCCCTCTGATCGTTGCCAGAGGGCACCATCATCCGAGTATTGATCTCCCCCTTGGACTCCATTTCCCATCACCCCGTACCTGGCGCTGATTACACGCACACCTGTAGCCAATCCCGTGGACTATTTAACCAGCACGTTCACACTCACTCCCTGCGAAGTTTTGTTTTGCCGTGGCTAACAACTCTGAGCGTTTATTCCTGTTTATGATATCCCTGTGTATGACCCTGGACTGTTTTCCCCGTTTACGATACCTCGTTGCCTGCCTTGACCATTGTTCTCTGTTTCCCTGGATTGTGTTTATACTTTTTGCTGCCTGCCCTGATCTACTGCCTGGTTTAAGACTTCGTCTCTGCTTTGCCCTGTTTGCACCTGACGCTGGTGATCGACCCCTGCCTGTTTGTACTACGAAATATCTTTTAATAAAGTTGCAAATGGATCCCAACTCTGTTGACTCAGCGTTACAGAAAACTTCGCCCGAAACCGATCCAGCGGCTTTATATCATCTGTCGTCAGAAGTATCAGCACAAGCGAACATCCTTGCAGCCCATCAACAACAACTGAACCGTCTGACTTCGCTCACTGAGGAATTAGTCAAGACGCTGCAAAGTTTTCGTCTCCCCGCACCAGAACCAAGCCAAATGCCGGTAACACCCGCGACCAACACTTCTACCATGACGACGACGACAACAACAACAAGCCCACGCCTGGCATTTCCTGAGAAATTCGATGGATCCCCAGACAAATGTAAGGGCTTTTTACTTTAATGCTCCCTATTTGTAACGTAACAACCCGCTCTATATCCCACCGAAGAAAGTCGCATTTCATTTGTTTGCTCACTGTTAACGGGGAGGGCTTTGAAATGGGCTACTGCCGTCTTGAATGATGGCCGACCGGCCTTCTCGACATTCTATGCTTTTCTGCAAAGATTTCGTGAGATTTTTGAACACCTTGAGGGAGGTAAAGAGGCTGGCGAGCAGTTATTAGTTCTCTGTCAGGGGAGAAGCACTGCTGTGGAGTATGCTTTAACTTTCCGCACACTTGCGGCACAAACCGGCTGGGCAGATGCACCCCTAAAAATATTGTTTCGAAAAGGATTAAACCAGGAACTCCAGTCTGAGCTTGCTTGTCACGACGAGGGGAGGAATTTGGGTCAGTTTATTAATCTATCCATCCGTATTGATAACTTAATCCGTTCAAGACACCCAACCAGGGTTTCTCCCGCACTCGCAGCTGTTCCCTCAACTTCACCTGATTCTGAGCCCATGCAGATTGGCTATACACGTCTCTCACCCGAAGAAAAGGAGCATCGCATATGTTTAAAGCTCTGTCTCAACTGTGGTCAGCCCGGCCATCTACGAGCTTCATGCCCCACTCGTCCTGCCCAAAGTAACCCCACTGCGGTGAGTACACATATCCACACTTCTAGTATTACTACCACGTCCATGATAGATTCCGAGGGCCGCCGCCAATTTATTGATGCTGATTTTGCCAAATCTCACGACTTTCCCTTAATCCCGTGTGACTCTGTGTTGGCAGTGGCAGCACTAGATGGGCGCCCCCTGGGGACGGGCCATGTTCACCACAACACAGGAGACCTCTCTCTCCAGATTGGAGCTCTAAAGAAATGATCCATTTGTTCCTGATTAACTCACCACAAAACCCACTCATCCTTGGCCTCCCCTGGCTTCAGAAACATAACCCACAAGTCTGCTGGTCAGAAGGACAAATTACACACTGGTCAGATTACTGTCTGCTCCACTGCATGCAGCCCGTCTCCCTCAACCAAGACATCGCTGTTCCCATTGTTGAACGCCGCCAATCTTCTCTGAGTTCCCTGAGGCGTTCAGTAAAATCAAAGCGTCTCAATTACCCCCTCACCGAGATAGCGACTGTGCCATAGAACTGCTTCCAGGAACCACGCCCCCTAGAGGCCGAATATTTCCTCTCTCCCAACCTGAATCTGAGGCCATGAAAGCATATATCGAAGAAGAATTGTCCAAGGGGTTCTCCAGCATCAGCAGGCTTCTTCTTTGTGAGTAAGAAAGACGGCGGTTTGCGCCCTTGTATTGATTATCGTGGACTCAATGAAATTACTGTCAAGTTCCGTTACCCTCTGCCTCTAGTACCTGCAGCTCTTGAACAACTCCGCTCTGCCAAATACTTCACCAAACTTGACCTACGCAGCGCCTACAACCTGATCCGCATCCGTGAGGGGGACGAATGGAAGACCGCCTTCTCCATGACCACTGGCCACTATGAATACTTGGTAATGCCGTTCGGGCTGGTCAATAGTCGTTCCGTGTTCCAGGCCTTCATCAACAATGTTTTTCAAGACAAGCTGAACCGGTGGGTCATAGTTTATATTGACGACATTCTCATATACTCTAATTCTCTTAAGGACCATGAAAGTCATGTTCGCTCTGTGGTGCAACGTTTAATCAAGCACCAGCTCTATGCCAAAGCAGAGAAGTGCGAGTTTCATCAGACTTCTGTCTCGTTCCTGGGTTACATCATCAGTCCAGAAGGGGTCGCCATGGACGATTCCAAAGTACAGGCAGTTTTGAATTGGCCCCAACCAACCACGGTAAAGGAGCTCCAACGATTTCTTGGTTTTGCCAATTTTTACAGACGTTTCATTAGAGGATTCAGCACCATTGCAGCTCCTCTGACCACCATGCTTAGGAAGGGGGGCTAAGTCGACTACCATGGTCCACGGCAGCTACCAACTCCTTTAAACTGCTTAAGGAACGTTTCACAACAGCACCCATACTGCACCACCCTGATCCTGAGCAGGAATTCACTGTTGAAATTGATGCTTCCAGCACTGGCATTGGAGCAGTTCTTTCGCAGAGACATGGTAATCCACCCAAACTGTACCCCTGTGCATTTTATTCCCGTAAACTCAACCCAGCAGAACAGAACTATGACATGGGCAAATGAGAGCTTCTCGCCATGAAAGTGGCCTTCGAGGAATGGCGTCACTGGCTAGAAGGGGCTAAGCTTCCATTCCTGGTGCTAACAGATCACCGTAACCTGGAATATCTGCGCTCAGCTAAACGACTCAACCCAAGACAGGCTAGGTGGGCATTATTCTTCACACGGTTCAAGTTCACAGTCACAGATGCGTTGTCCAGGCAGTTTGAATCCTCTACAGAACCCATTATTTCACCCACGCTCGTCATAGCCCCAGTCCTATGGGATATCATGACTGAGATCACTGAGGCCCAGGTTACCGATCTGTCACCACCACACCGTCCCCAAAATCTTACTTACGTCCCGGCCACCCTACGTGACAAGGTAATCCAGTTAGTTCACAACACACCTAGTTCTGGACACCCCGGCATCAATGCAACAGTTCAGCTTCTCAATAACAAGTTTTGGTGGCCATCTTTGCAGTCAGATACCATTGCTTTCATTCAGAACTGTAACACCTGCCAAATGTCCAAATCCCCCCGACAGGTACCTGCGGGTCTCCTCCAGCCGCTACCCCTTCCACATCGGCCGTGGTCCCACATAGCCATCGATTTCGTTACTGATCTCCCAAGCTCCCAGGGTCACACCACCATACTCACCATGATTGATCGGTTCTCCAAGGCCTGTCGTCTCATCCCATTACCAAGGTTGCCATCAGCCCTGGAGACTGCTGAACATTTATGCAATTGTGTGTTCCGTTTCTATGGCCTTCCAGAAGACATTGTGTCAGATCGGGGACCCCAGTTCACCTCTCGAGTTTGGTCGGCCTTCTTTCAGAAGCTCAACGTTAACATCAGCCTAACCTCTGGTTACCATCCACAGTCCAATGGTCAGGTGGAACGCCTCAACCAAGAACTCACTCAGTTCCCCAGATCATACTGCCACCGTAACCAAACAGATCGATCTACTCTGGGCTGAATACGCACAAAATTCAATCCGTAAGCCTTCCACTGGACTAACTCCATTCCAATGTCTGTTCGGCTATCAATCTCCTCTCTTCCCCTGGTCAGGTGAACCCACTGAGCTCCCAGCTGTAGATGATTGGCTACGATGAAGTGAGGATGTGTGGAATGAAGCACGTCTAAGGGCAGTAAGACGCCTAAAAGAACAAGCTGATCACTCACGCTGCCCTCACCCCAGCTATCGCCCAGGGCAATGGGTCTGGCTTTCAACACGGGATCTTCGTCTCCGGTTACCATGCAGGAAACTCAGCCCCAGGTACGTGGGTCCTTTCAAAATAATAAGACAAATAACTCCTCTTTCTTTTCGTCTATCACTGCCATCCAATTACTGTATCTCACCCACTTTTCATGTCTCCCTGCTCAAGCCTGCTGACGGTCTGAGAGGAGAGGAGAACCTAGAGGGGGCTGGTGACCAGAGACCTCCACCCATCATTGTGGAAGGCGAGGAGGCTTACCGTGCATGAACTGCTAAATTCCAGACGCCGGGGCAGAACTTTACAATACCTTGTGGACTGGGAGGGGTTCGGCCTTGAGGAACGGTCGTGGGTCAACTCGGATGATATCCTAGACCCTTCACTTACTGCTGACTTTCATCGGACCCATCCGGACAAACCAGCCCCTCGACCTCGTGGTAGACCCTGGCGTAGATTTCCTCCTCGCGTCAGAAGCCGCTCGCAGGGTGGGGGCTCTGTCACAAATCAAGCCTCTGTGGTTCCATCCAATCACCGCCAGAGGGCACCATCACCCGAGTATTGATCTCCCCCTTGGACTCCATTTCCCATCATCCCGTACCTGGCGCTGATTACACGCACACCTGTAGCCAATCCCGTGGACTATTTAACCAGCACGCTCACACTCACTCCCTGCAAAGTTTTGTTTTGCCGTGGCTAACAACTCTGAGCGTTTATTCCTGTTTATGATATCCCTGTGTATGACCCTGGACTGTTTTCCCTGTTTACGATACCTCGCTGCCTGCCTTGACCATTGTTCTCTGTCTGCCTGGATTGTGTTTATACTGTTTGCTGCCTGCCCTGATCTACTGCCTGGTTTAAGACTTCGTCTCTGTACCTGACGCTGGTGATCGACCCCTGCCTGTTTGTACTACGAAATATCTTTTAATAAAGCTGCAAATGGATCCCAACTCTGTTGACTCAGCGTTACAACCACACCGGGTGCCACTCCTGTCAGCTAAGAACAGGAAACTAAGGCTACAATTTTCACAGGCTCACCAAAATTGGACAATAGAAGACTGAAAAAACATTGCCTGGTCTGATGAGTCTCGATTTCTGTTGCAACATTCAGATGGTAGGGTCAGAATTTGGCGTAAACAACATGAAAGCATGGATCCATCTTGCCTTGTATCACCGGTTCAGGCTGCTGGTGGTAATGTAATGGTGTGGGGGATATTTTTGTGGCACACTTTGGGCCCATTAGTATCAATTGAGCATTGTTCAAACACCACAGCCTACCTGAGTATTGTTGCTGACCATGTCCATCCCTTTACGACCACAGAGTTCCCATCCTCTGATGACTGCTTTCAGCAGCATAACGCTCCATGTCACAAAGCTCAAATCATCTCAAACTGGTTTCTTGAACGTGACAATGAGTTCACTATACTCAAATGGCCTCCACAGTCACCAGATCTCAATCCAATAGAGCACCTTTGGGATGTGGTGGAACGGGAGATTTGCATCATGAATGTGCAGCTGACAAATCTTCAGCAACTCCGTCATATATATATCATATATATATATATATATATATATATAAATAAATAAATAAATAAATACACAATGGAAGTAAAAATTTTAGATGATATTTTGTAAATGCACATTAATTTTTCTGTTAAAACTTGTGTATTGTTTGAACTGTAAAGCTGTTTAAGTCCACATTTTTGTATAAAATCCTAATTTTAGCTGATATAACATTTGTAAAACTAGACATAACTAGCAAAAGAATTTGACACTAAAATCATGTTAAAGGGTTAGTTCACCCAAAAATGAAAATTATGTCATTTATTACTCACCCTCATGTTGTTCTACACCCTTAAGACCTTTGTTCATCTTCAGAACACAAATTAAGATATTTTTGATGAAATCTGAATTTCTCAGTGAGGCCTCTATTGCCAGCAATGTCACTGAACCTCTCAAGATCCAGAAAAGTACTAAAGACATATTTAAAACATTTTATGTGAGTACAGTGGTTCTACCTTAATATTATAACACGACAAGAATACTTTTTGTGCGCCAAAAAAAACAAAAAAACCCACACAAAATAACAACTTTTCATCAATATCTAGTGATGGCCGATTTTAAAACACTGCTTCGAAGCTTTATGAATCTTTTCTTTCGAATCAGTGGTTCGGATTGCGTATGAAACTGATTCGAAACAAAAGATTCGTAAAGCTTCGAAGCAGTGTTTAGAAATTGGCCATCACTAGATATTGTTGAAAAGTCGTTATTTTGGGAGGTTTTTTTGGCGCACAAAAAGTATTTTCGTCACTTTATAATATTAAGGTAGAACCACTGTGCTCACATGAACGGTTTTAAATATGTCTTTAGTACCTTTCTGGATCTTGAGAGGTTCAGTGACATTGCTGGCAATGCAGGCCTCAATGAGCCATGGGATTTCATCAAAAATGTCTTAATTTGTGTTCCGAAGATGAACGAAGGTCTTACGGGTGTAGAAAATTAAATTACTGTCACATTATCAGTGTAAACAGACTGAAATAGGAGCATTTATATTAAGTATTATTCTGAAAAGTACTAAAAGATTCTTGCAGTATTGGCATTCTGTGCTCCGGCCGCAGGCTGTTATAGGACAAACCTCCCCAAACGCCTGCGGTGTCAACAGCAGCGTCTCTGCCATTAGCGCCGTGTACTGCGGTAATTATGACTTTACTGTGTATTATACGTATATCTGGACTCCAGGGGTTCCTGAGGGATGTTAGCTTTGTTGGCTCTATAGGCAAATAATGATAGGTCACATTTATCACTGTCACACAGCAAAGTCATAATTAAGTTGTTGCACTTGAGAGGAGGAACACAAACAATTTCTGCTCAGAGTTAATTGGAAGTTAAAACTTTCAAACAACACAGTAGGTTTTGAGTGCTAGTTTGTGCCTTTTCTTCATGCAATGCATTATGTTTGATGTTAAAATGTGAATATAATGAACCATTTTAGCTTTTAAACTGTTTTAGCATGAAGAACATGCATCTTTTTTTGTGTCACTGATATTGTGAGCATGCCAGCAGTGATTCTGGTCCGGAAACAATTTAGCTCATTCCCTTGACATTTCACTCGCTGTCCATGCTAACAGCCGGAACAAAGTCTTTTTGTCCTCGCCTGCCTCCAGTGTTTTGTTTCAGACGTGGGTCGTTTTTTAATCTGCCCAAAGATTAGAAAGCACACGTTCAGAATGGAGAAACGGCCAAGCTCATTTCGGTTCGCCCACAGGAGTGCGATTAGTGAGGCGGTTCAATGCCCAGGGGTGTTGCCTAGTTTGACAGGACCTTCCAGAGCGGGGAATTCACACTGCAATTGCATCACAGTGATGTGGGAAATGTTCATGATCTAAGCAGCAGCTAGTCTTCAATTTATTTACGGGCTTCCCTATGAATGAACAAGCACTGATCCTCAGGGCTCTGCAGTGCTGACCTTCAAGGAAATTTTTTTTTTTCCAAATCTGCATGATTAATGTCCAAGCTGCTCTTATCCGGTAAACAAAATGGGATTTAGACTACATGCTGTTGAGCTCCAAAAGTTTTGTGAAAGAAACTATTTGGCAAGGATGCATTAAATTGATCAAAAGTGACAGTAAATACTTTTATAATGTTACAAAACATTTCAATTTTAAAAAAAGCTGTTCTTGTGCAATTTCTATACTGAAAAAAATGTATCACAGTTTCCACAAAAATATGAAGCAGCACAACTGTTTTCAACACTGATAATAATAAAAAATGTTTCTTGAGCAGCAAATCAGCATCAACACCTTGTTAAGGTTTATATGCTGTTTTAGTCTGTTTCCAGGTGGTCTGGTATATCCGAATCCTGGAAATGTGTAAAGCCAGATTGAAACAGACAATTTCAGCAGCTCTTGACACTTCTGTGTGGCGAACAGTGAATGGACTGTGGGTTTGATGTTTGATTTTAGAACAGTTAGATTTGTCCAACTTCCAAGCCCACGTGTGTTTTTGTGCATGATTTTAAATGTGTTCAAAGGAAAGGAAAGAGCAGAGCTCCATATATAAATAATGACAGTATTAAAAAATCAAATACATTGTATATGTGTGTGTATGTTTGCTCTAACATGCATTTGCTCTCAATTCATTTGAAGAGATTACAGCCAAAGCTGAGCACTCTCACTCTCTGTCATGAGGCAGATTAGATTTAGCTAACAGCGCTGACATACTAAAACATCCTGTGTCAACTAGTCATGAATCACATGACTTCAGTTGAGCTTGTTCTATACATGGCGACATCAAGAGGAAAATTCCTCTAAGTAGTACATGGTCCCGTTAGCCTGTGAGTTTAACAGTAGAACATAATAATATAACAATAACTAGACTCTCCGTATTCATGTAGAATATTCTATATATAAAAATATAAAATAACATTCATACAGCTCCCTTTTATGTATATATTGAGATTGAGAGGTTAAAGAAACGATTTATTGTCTACTGCAAAAAACAACTTGCATTTGCTAAAGAACATAAGGACTGGAGTGTGGAAGATTGCAGTCATGTTCTGCAGTCCAACAAGTCAAAGTTTAACAACATTTTCAGGTATGTTTGTAGGAGATGACTGGAGTGTTTTAATACCAAATGCATGCGTGGCGCCATTAAGCATGGCAGGGGAAACAAGGGTATTGGGACGCATGTGTTGGAAGGAGTTGCTGGCACTTTGCAAACAGACCAATATTGGGAATCCTGCTTAACACAATGTAAAGGATCTGTTTGGAGATCAAATGTGTATTTTCCAACATGATAATGATCCCAAACACACTGCGCAATGCGCATGCAACAAAACTGCGCACAATGAAAGCGTTCATGCTCAGCATTTTCAAGTCTTCAAGTGGCCTCCTCAGTCCCCTGACCTTAAAGCCATTGAAAACCATTGGGGAATTATAAACCTGAATTGTGATAAGTCATACAGGTCTTCCATTGAAGCTCAACTCTTTGAAAAGAATTTAAGGAGGATTGAAAAGAAGTTAAGCATGACACATGCACAAAGTTTACTGAGTCAATGCCCAGGAGAAGGTTGCTGTAATCAAAAACAAGGGAGAACCAACAAAATATGAATAACTTACATTGTAGTTATAATGGTCTCATTCTCTTTTGTTCTATTTTGGTTTTGTTTTCATTCATTGCCATGTTCTGTTTTAGTTCTCTGTGATTGTTATTTTCAATGGTTATTTATTAGTTCCTCACCTGTTTGTAGTTCCTTTGGTTACTCTGTGTAAACCCTTAGTTTGCTCTGTTCATTGTTCTGTCATCTTAGTTTTACTTGGTTGTTTTTTTATACCTTTGTGTTCTCCTGCACGTTTCTTGAATATTGTGATTAAAGATTTATTGTAGTACTTCTCCTATGTCATGCAATTTGTGCAATCAAGCCCTGACAGTAGCCAATGGAGGCTTTATTTCCTGTGAGCTTTTTTTGTCAAATACAATAAAACCCATATTTAAATAGGCTATATGCTGGAGTTTGCCCCTTTTATTGCCTATATATATATATATATATACACACATATTATATATATATATATATATATATATATATATATATATATATATACACACACACACATATAATAATCATTTTAATACCTTAACCAAGTTTTGTGTATTCTTCTTCCTAATATAACATACTTCTCATATATATTACAGTTAGATTCTGTTGTGTTATCTTATATTGAAATTCAGTGCCATTTCCTTTTGTTCCGGTTTCCCTGCACTGTTTAGTTTCGGTTTCTTTGGTTATATCCTCATTTGTTTCTGTGGTTACTTAAGATTATCACCCGAGTCTCTTTATGTTCGATTATATATATATATATATATATATATATATATATATATATTTATATGTGTATATATATATGTTTATGTGTATATATATATGTATATGTGTATATATATATGTATATGTGTGTATATATATATATATGTATATGTATATATGTATGTATGTATATATATATATATATATATATATATATACACACACACACACACTATATTGCCAAAAGTATTGGGACACCCCTCCAAATCATTGAATTCAGGTGTTCCAATCACTTCCATGGCCACAGGTGTATAAAATCAAGCACCATGCAGACTGCTTCTACAAACATTTGTGAAAGAATGGGTCGCTCTCAGGAGCTCAGGGAATTCAAGCGTTGGACCGTGATAGGTTGCCACCTGTGCAATAAGTCCATTCGTGAAATTTCCTCACTACTAAATATTCCACGGTCAACTGTTAGTGGTATCATAAAGTGGAAGCAATTGGGAACAACAGCAACTCAGCCATGAAGTGGTAGGTCACGTAAAATCACAGAGCGGGGTCAGCGCATGCTGAGGTGCACAGTGCGCAGAAGTCGCCAACTTTCTGCAGAGTCAATAGCTACAGACCTCCAAACTTCGTTAGCTCAACTTCAGATTAGCTCAAGAACAGTGCGTAGAGAGCTTCATGGAATGGGTTTCCATGGCCGAGCAGCTGCATCCAAGCCTTACATCACCAAGTGCAATGTAAAGCACAGGATGCAGTGGTGTAAAGCACGCCGCCACTGGACTCTAGAGCAGTGGAGACATGTTCTCTGGAGTGACGAATCACGCTTCTCTGTCTGGCAATCCGATGGACGAGTCTGGGTTTGGTGGTTGCAGGAGAACGGTACTTGCCTGACTGCATTGTGGCAAGTGTAAAGTTTGGTGGAGGGGGGATTATGGTGTGGGGTTGTTTTTCAGGGGTTGGGCTTGGCCCCTTAGTTCCAGTGAAAGAACTCTTAATGCTTCAGCATACCAAGACATTTTGGACAATTTCATGCTCCCAACTTTGTGGGAACAGTTTGGGGATGGCCCCTTCCTGTTCCAACATGACTGCGCACCAGTGCACAAAGCAAGGTCCATAAAGACATGGATGAGTGAGTTTGGTGTGGAGGAACTTGACTGGCCTGCACAGAGTCCTGACCTCAACCCGACAGAACACCTTTGGGATGAATTAGAGCGGAGACTGCGAGCCAGGCCTTCTCGCCAACATCACTGCCTGACCTCACAAATGCACTTGTAGAAGAATGGTCAAAAATTCCCATAAACATACTCCTAAACCTTGTGGAAAGCCTTCCCAGAAGAGTTGAAGGTGTTATAGCTGCAAAGGGTGGGCCAACTCCATATTAAACCCTACGGAGTAAGAATGGGATGTCATTAAAGTTCATGTGCACGTAAAGGCAGGCGTCCCAAAACTTTTGGCAATAGTGTGTATATATATATATATATATATATATATATATATATATATATATATATATATATATATATATATATATATATATATATATATATATATATATACACACACACACTCCCTATTCAGTTCATTTCCTTGCCAGTTCTCATCTGTGGTGATTTGGTTGTTTATCTATGATTATTATTTCTGCGATACCCTGTGTGTTCCTAGTCTGTTCTTTAATAAAGTGTTTTGTTTTGGACTCTTATTCATAATGCACTTACTACAGCCAATCATGAAAATAGTATATATAGTACACTATAACAAATATAACAATTTTATATTTTTATAAATGTATTAGTAATGGTCCATAGTTAGAAAAGATTATTTAAATATGTAGGCCACACATCATGAGCTGGGTTGTGACAGTTAGAATTATTTCAATATGTAAGATCATTGCATTAATGTTTTTTAATCTTTAATGTAAAGTAATAATTTCATTTCAGACTGCTTTGTTAATTATGATGGGAGTGATCTAGATTTGTCATGTCACAACACACTGCACATGTCTGGTTTAGACATGGTGTTCTTCGAAATGAGCTATGTGTAGTTCCTGCTTTCAGTTTAAGGAGATGATGCAGTGTGTGTGTGTGTGTGTGTGTGTGTGTGTGTGCGCGCGCATTTCATGAGTCCTCATATTTAAAATAGCTTTAAAAACAAACAGTGTTTTATTAAAAATGTAAAAATGCAGAATGTTTTCTGTGATGGGTAGGTTTAGGAGTAGGGGTAGTGTAGGGGGACAGAATGTACAGTTTGTACAGTATAAAAACCATTACGCCTATGGAATGTCCTCACTTTGATAGCAAAACAAACCTGTGTGTGTGTGTGTGTGTGTAGCTGCTTATAGCAGCCAGGTAAAACACAGGGGGTTCCTCACCTCTGCTGTCCAGCACTCCTGCCTGCAGTTATGCTGCATGCAAGGAGGCAGTGTGGAAGGAAGCCAATGTGTTGATTTGAGGGAAGAGAAAAATGAAGTAAATTTGCATGAGATTTGAATGAATAGTTTATACAAAAATGAAAATGTAATAATTTAATCACCTGCTTGTTGTTCAAAACCTGTATGAATTATTTCCTTGATATGTTTGCAGTGCTCTTTTCCATACAATAAAAGTGAATGAGGACTGACACTGCTGAACTTCAAAAAGGACCATAATGTAGTCCATACGGCATACGTCCATACTTCGTTATAATTCAAGTCTTCTGAAGCTATGAAAGTTTTTGAGGAACAATTGAATTGAATGGTTCTATATTATTTTTTTAATCCCATGCATACAATGACATGCATGAAACTTGACAGATTTCCCTACAATAGGTGTTGTGAGAAATCACACCGGCATTTAAATGGCAGAAAATAATCAAGGGAGTTGCCTGCACTTTTTTAGCCAATCAGAAACATTCTTTTCCTGTTGGCACTTCTGTTCTATTTTTGTTTATTTTCCTTTTTTTGTATTCCTTTGTAATAGCACTATAAAATATATTATAATTACTTGAGATTGTAGAAATCTTTGGTTGAAATTAGGTAAAATTGCTTGCAGAAATTAGGTAAAATTGCTTGTTAGTCACTGAAATTATTCCCCTCCGATGAACGTTTAAAATTTAATTTGCATTCATATTCAGATAAATGTGCCACTAGCTTCACCAAATGGGGTTACAATAATAATGACTGGTTTCAAACAGGTTTCCCGCACACTCTCCCGTGTGCCATTGTTCAAAACAGATGGTCCCATCCCAAACTCCTGAAACGAGTTACGTTACTGGTGAGCTGACTGTACAGTGTTATTTTTCCACTGTACAGAAAAAAGCTGGATAAACAACATACTTCTAAATGTATCCTTTTGTGTTTCACAGAAAAAAGTATATGTATACTTATTAAGAGCTGGGTGATAATATAGCTTTTTGTGATAATATAAACAATCAAGCAGATGAGATTTGCTTGCATTTATGTCTCATATTGGTAGACTGAACTGAATCCATCTTCCCACTCTTAGACAATTATTCCCACAATACAGTTTCTCTGCTCTTCTTGGCTGCTTGAGATTGAGAAAACAGCTATAAGAATAGGAGCGATGTATGTTTGAGGGAGTTAGTGAGCACCAGTGCATCTTGGGGCTGTTCGGCTGCCACATTGAGTCTGATGCAAATGTAAATACAGTCTTTCATGCGGCTGTAGGCTGGATCCACCTACTCTGTGTCTCAACCCACGCACAATAACAACACGCCAGAGGATCTCTGGAGGAGGATGAAACCACACAAGATGAATTATGCTTATGCAGGGGAAAGTTTTATTAGTGGCAGTGATTTGCACAAACCCTTAACCCTAATTTAACCCTCTTAGAAGAAAAGGTTCTGATTAGAATCTTAATCTTAAGGATCTTCATACAATTAATACATTTTGCTTTAATTCATTTTTATTTTGATTGAATTGTATGAATTAAATAGCTCGTAAACATACTTTATCACTAGAACAAAAATTGCAATAACATCCTGTAAAGGTGCAGTAAGTGGTTTCTGAGAAACATTGTTGATATTTGAAATCGAGACCCAAACAAACACATTGTATTTATTTTTTTAATATCTTTAATTCTCCTGTCCAAGCACCTTTTAATACAATGATCATGTGCGTTTAGCACCATCACCCGACTAATGAGAATTCATTAAATACCTTCTTTCTCGTTCATTTAATTCTGACATAATACTCGACCACGGCTGTTTCTCGTGACACTTCTTTCTGTAAAATTAGGTATTGGCAACAGGTAATAATGTTGATAGCTACTCATCAAGTAAAGGTAATGTCATCGCTAAATTGGACTAATCTGGACGTGTTGTTTTAATAAGGAGATTTTAAAGGGTTAGTTCACCCAAAAATGAAAATTATGTCATTGATTACTCACCCTCATGTCGTTCCACACCCGTAAGACCTTCGTTCATCTTCGCAACACAAATCAATATATTTTTGATGAAATCCGATGGCTCAGTGAGGCCTCTATTGCCAGCAAGATAATTAACACTTTCAGATGTCCAGAAAGCTACTAAAGGCATATTAAAACAGTTCATGTGACTACAGTGGTTCAACCTTAACATTATAAAGGGATGAGAATACTTTTTGTGTGCCAAAAAAACAAAATAATGACTTTTCAACAATATCTAGTGATGGCCAATTTCAAAACACTGCTTCATGAAGCTTCGAAGCTTTACGAATCTTTTGTTTCGAATCAGTGGTTCGGAGCACCAAAGTCACATGATTTCAGTAAACGAGGCTTCATTACATCATAAGTGTTTCGGAATTTCAATAGTTCACGTGACTTTGGCAGTTTGATACGTGATCCAGACTACTGATTTGAAACAAAAGATTCGTAAAGCTTTGAAGCAGTGTTTTGAAATCGCCCACCACTAGATATTATTGAAAAGTCGTTATTTTGTTTTTGTATTCTCGTTGCTTTATAATGTTAAGGTTGAACCACTGTACTTCACATGAACTGTTTTAAATATGTTTTTAATAACTTTCTGGGCAACTGAAAGTGTTAATTATCTTGCTGGCAATAGAGGCCTCACCGAGCCATCAGATTTTATCAAAAATATCTTAATTTGTGTTCTGAAGATGAACGAAGGTCTTACGGGTGTGGAACGACATGAGGGTGAGTAATAAATGACAGAATTTTCATTTTTGGGTGAACTAACCCTTTAAGGCTTCATGTCGGGGAAAAAATAAAGTGTGTAATAATGACTGCAGTCTTGTGTAATTCCTGACACTGTTTTGATGTGAAACAAATGAAGTCGAGGCATTGTTTCCATCAATTTCTATGGTAGGAGTCAGAGTCGACTCCGAAAAACCTGAAATCGAACACCCCTACAAAGCAACCTCAGCATCTGTTTTCATCTCTTCAGCGCTGGAAAGCTTTCGGATATTAACGCAGGTCCTAACACTTGCCTGATCGTAACCCTTCTTTTTCTAATTATATTCCTCTGACCTTTTCCTCTTCGTTAATATCACAGCCATTTCTCTATCTATAGTCTTTCTTCAAATCTCCCTCTTGCTCACTCTCTCCTCCCCCAACATGAGCGTATACGCCCCCTATTGCTGAGTGATTCAATATTATATTCCTGCATTGTTTTTGGTGCTCTGTGATGTCTGAGCCACTTTGTTTTTTCTCCTATTTACACAGCCAGGACTATGTACAAAATAATAAATATTTTTCAGCACACACACAAAACAGACAAATAGCAAATATTCACAAAATTGTTTGTTTAGGCGTTGATTTAAATTTTCAACAGCATTTCTCAGAAATTTCTTACTGCACCTTTAAGACATTTCTCTTTAACCGTTTTGGCGTAATGGGTTCTTTAAAATTCAGAGGGTTCTATATAACCCCATTGAACCTTTTTTCTAAGAGTGGATTGAAGCACAAAGCAGTTCAAATTTAGTGTGCATGCTCACCACAAGATTAAAAAAGCCTACAGCGTTACGACAGAAAAATTGATCCTGATCACTAATCAGTGTATCCGCGCTTCCTTAGTCAATTATCCCGGAATACAGTGCCGGTCGGATCAATATCGACTCAAAGCACCGGTGATTGTGTTGTGCTGTCATGTGCTGGGTAACACACGGATGAAGGCAGCACGACAGCAGCCGCTTGTATCTGTCCCATTGATGGATTACTGACAAGCAGCATCTTGTTAGAGGGAAAATTGGCACTTAAATGTGAAAAATCACCTTTAATTCCACTGTGACAACAAATCAAAGGTACTTATAGCGTAAATGGCTATTTGAGGTAATCGAAAGAATTTAGATTTTCACTAGCAATTACTCAAACACTGTCTCAAGACCGTTATGCACCTGTGAGACAGAGACGCTCAAATATCATATTTGTGAAAAATAAAAAGGCAGGATAAAACTTCACTGTTATCAAGCAGTAACTTTTTATTTTTTTAAACTGTATTCTAAATTGTTTGAGATTTTGGCTACTCTTGTAAATGTAATCCTCTCAGAGACGTGGTTAAAAACTCACATCCCGTTTTTCCTATTAGGTCCTCAATTTACTGTAGTTTAGTCTATTTTCTTCCATATTTTATAGAGAAATTGAAAGCCATAACATTAGTAATTAACAGAAAAGAATAACATGACAGATTAGTCGTCGACTAGTTCTCACTACGATATTTGAACACTTGAAACAACGAAAATACAGTATAATTACAAACGCGCAAGTGTTCAAACACAATTTCTTTTGATGATACTTCATCAGAGGCCCGTTCCATTAAGTACGCTAAGAAAAGTGAGGATTCTCGTCCAAAACCTGACTTGAATTAACCAGGGCTGGCTCTAGCATTTTGGGGGTCCTAAGCAAATTTGCAAAAGGGGCCCCCACTACCTATGACTACCTTTCACCTAACCACCCACATCCCCTAATGTACAACTTTACATTCATCATAAATCTTAAAGTCCAGATTTTGAAGCTCAGGATGAAAGGCAAACAGAATTCCGTGAAGACCATACTGGTGATCTTTAATCAAGTTCAGCTCTCGAAATGTAAGCACAAACATGAAAACTACATCCTGATTGGCTTTTCCCTCGACCCAGTCCAGAATAAACTTTTGAACACTAACTGTTTTTCCAATTCGAGCGATGCCTTGAGGCCCGTTCACACCAAGAACGATAACTATATTTGCGTTCACGCCAACGAACAATAACGATTTGTTTATTCTAAGCTCGTGTGCTGTGGTTTTAAAGTGAAAAACCATAAGTTTAAAAAAAAACAGTTTTGCTAAGACAAAACCATGGTTAATTTTCGGGTTATGTTACACTGTTTGCTAGTTTGGCATAATGATCTCATCTCCGTTAATACTTCTCACCATTTATTCCGAGGGTATGACCGATTGTTTTCCATATCCATTTTCTTTAAAGTATCCTTGAAAAGGTGGCTTGACTTGTCAAACAGTGGTGGATTTTTCTGAACCTGAGTTGGCAAGTAACCTCTCCGTAATGTTGTCTGCCAAGTTTTGTTTTGGCAAGCCTTTCTCTGCAAGCATGTGAAAAAAATGAACCATTTCGCTCCCCTTGTGATGTAGGAGGGAGATCTTATTATAATATTACCGCCCATTAATCTGCATGTTTCCATCCACGGCACCGCCATTTTGTTTTTGCAAGTGAAAACGGTGTACCAGTTCTAAGGCCATGGCAAAAGTTTGAGAAAAGCATGCTAACTGTTCTGTCGTTGGCTGCACAGACGAGCACTATTTAGACTCTCGTTAATTTGGATAGCCTGCAAGTTGACCCTGGCAAGCTCGATTGCTAAAAAAGGAGTGTTTCTGTGTGCGTTTCTGAGTGATATTTTGGAAAAAATTTTAGACCATTCACAACATTTGATAGCAATCATAAACGTTAACCTTTTGTGTATGGCTCTGTTTGTACGCTATGTATAGTGGGTGTCCATACAGTTTTGCACAAAAGATTAACGCACATGCGGTCGATGAGTTGAATCAACTCCACAGCAGCTACATAAATGTATCCACTATCCATTCAGAAACATCCATTCTATAAGTTGTAATTTCTTCCTGAATCTCTATCAGTGTCCGACTCCGGTTTGAACAATGTAAGGCTGAACACCATTACTGACAATCGTCATTTTGGCTGCGTGAGATTCTCCAGCTTTATTGTTGTTGTGCAACTGAAGCAGGAGCTGTTAAAGCTCCGCCCTCTTTTGGAAAGGGGCAAGGAGCAGCAGCTCATTTGCATTTAAAGGGACACACAAAAACGGCATGTTTTTGCTCACACCCAAACGGGCAAATTTGACAAGCTATAATAAATGATCTGTGGGGTATTTTTATCTGAAATGTCACAGACACATTCTGGAGACACCAGAGACTTATATTACATCTTGTAAAAAGGGGCATAATAGGTCCCATTTAAAATCTTCAAGTGTGTGGCCAGCCTAATCAGTTGGGGATGAAGCAGTTGCAAGGGCAATTTAGGTTCATGCAATCCTAATAATTTGACCCAGGTTCAATGGGTCAAGATAATTTGATGTGCAGCTGTTCTTAAGCAGCCCTAAAGGTCGATCATGGATCAAATCGATCCACCATGGCACCATACGTGCTGTTTAATGCGTTTGAGATGTGGTGTTTTGCTCAGTTCATAATTTATATTTAACAGCTATATTCTCCTCTGTAAATGTTAGAAAGTCATGCAAATATTTCCATTTTGCTGTTATAAGTGGACGAGCCTAATGCAAGCGAGTGTCTGCTAGAGGTCGACCAATAGTGGATCGATACCGATAACTAGGTTGGGCCGTACTTGCCGATAATCAATTAATCAACCGATAGTTTTTAAAATGGATACTGGATAAAAAAAACAAACATAACATTCCAAATAAAACAATGCTGAAATAAAATGTGCAAAATGAAAAATATATAAATATGAATATATTAAAGTCAGAAGTTCTACAGAACAAATTCTACAGAAAATAATTTAAACGTTAAAATATTACAGGTCAAATGTGTTTCTTTAGCTATAACCTAGAAACATGTACGTAAATTTCATAGGTAACTCTTTGCAAGTCCCATTTGTTAACCAGGATGTATTAGCTAGCTTACATGAACTATATGCATTATGCAATATACATTTATATACAGTATACAATATACAGTATGTATTAATATTTGAGCAATACAATTGTACCTTGACCATTCATGTTAGTTCATATTGCATTAAGGTTAACAGATAAAATAAAAATTAAAACTCAATTTAAAAATGTATTAGTAAATGTTGAAATTAACAAACTAACTATGAACAATACTTCTACAGCATTTATTAACCTTAGTTAATGTTACAAATGGAATCTTACTGTAAAGTGTTACCATTTCAAATAAATCCAAACAGTCATGCTTAAAGATGGCCATCTTTAAATATCTACGCAAAGGCCAGAGCATTAAAATTACATAATTACATTACAACACTTGATGATTATCTAATCAAAATAACAAAATATGTATTGCAGTGATGACAAAAAAAAAAAAAGAACTGAAATCGAATGTGTTTCTGATTTGTTTATGTTAACATATCAATGTTGAGAAAGCAATCACGTCACTAGCTTTAAATATGCAACTTAGCCGGCAAATGAATGCATATATAAGTGACCAGCTGGATATAAACTAATGCAAATAGTTGGTAACAATTGCGACATTAAACATTTGGGTCGGGTTTGTCACATGTTTTAACCGCTTGAGGTATTAGCGTCCTCTCAGCCTTGACAGCAAACATACTGCTGTTCTTTCTCTGCTAATGCAGCATTTAGTCAACAAACTGATTACTTTATAATGAGATGGCAACATGTACTGTAGTGTTCTGTATTCATACCGTTTTGCTGTCGGTGTTTTAAACGCGCATCTGATGTGTCAGAGCTCTCCGAGCAGCGTGCTCACCCCATGCAGCTCGCAGCATCACGTGTCAATATAAACAACTCGAGGTGCCAGTGATAGTTTTTATTTCACCTCTAGAGGCCGCTCTCGTTCTGTGTAATGGCAGCAGACCCTTCTCAGCACTCTCTATTGTGTAATAACAGCGCACCCTTTTCAGCCGCTCCAGCAATGGACGCAACCCGGAAAAACTATCGGTATGGATTTTTGCCGATAACCGATTGTTTCACCAATCAACTATCGGTGCCGATTAATCGGCAAAACCGATGAATCAGTCGACCTCTAGTGTCTGCTAAACGTCACAGTGAATGAGCGCTTGCTCTGCACATGCGCGCCAAATAGATGGATTGCAAAAGAGTAGGAGAGCAATAATTCTGACTAAAATATACATTTTGCTAAAATATTTGTTGTTGGATATTTAATGTGCCTTTATTTTACTCCTACAAGTAAGGATAGCAGTAACAGTAAAAAAAAAAAAAACAACAACATTGTAATGAGGCAAATCAAATGCATGCTAATATAGACCTAATTAGTAATGGTGCGTTCAAGTCCTCCAGGGAAGTTCGTATTTACCAGGTGGGAAGTTGTGTTTACGACATCAGGTGCGTTCAAGTCATTTTCGTCAGAGCAAGATGGCGGTGTACATTCTCTTCATTAACTACACAAAAATACAGCAAGGTTTTTAAAATCTACTTCTAGAAAATGAAGAACAAAGAATGTGCATCAGGTGTGTTTTGCTTTATGATGTTTTTAATTAATTTATGAAGCCACTGTAAACTTTATCATTACATATTATATTGTTATATTACAACACTATTATATTTTGTGCAGAGAATTAGTTTATTTTGTTGTAAATAAAAAAGCCTGACAATGTCACTGCTAAATATTGTGGTATTCCACCATGTTTCTCACAGATATGCCCCCAACTCGTAAAGATCGGGGCTTAAAGAAAATCCCAAGCTTCCCACTATTTACGACTTTGTGGTGGCGTTCATGTGCGTTCAACTCCTAAATACGATCTTTTCGACATGACTTGTACGCAACATAAGCTCAGATCATGAGGTATTTACTACATTTCCCATAATCCCTCCTGGCTCACACCTGCACACACTTCACAATCATCCAGACCTGTCATCATTCCCCCTCATCAGATCCACTCCATTTAAGCAGTCTAACCCCAGTTCACTTGGTCTGGTCTCGTCGTTCTACACTGAACTATACTTGACCACTTACCTTTGGATTACCTACCTGAGTATCCCTGTCTCAAGCGGTCTCGTCCTCCGTCCTCTTCAGTCTTCTACGTGTCATCATCCTGCCAGTCTTCAGCCACCAAGTCATCTCTCATTTCAGCCTACAACCAGATAAGACCTGTCAAATACAAGCCAGTATCACCATAACGATCTGCTTTCCAGAGACTCACCTGTTAACACCCTGTGTGTTGTTCAATAAACTCTATTCAGATTTTACCTTTGTCTGTATTCTTCTGTTTTATGACATGTATATTTTTAAAACAATGTAATTAAATACATTAAACAATACATTCAAACAGTAGAAAGAAAAGAAAACCTGTAGGTTACTCATGTGTGTGTATGTATATATATATATATAGGTCTATATTGTATTATTTATCATTGTAGCCTATTTATTTGATTTATTATTATTGTAGCCTATTTAGTTGATTTCTCTATACTTTTATTTTTGGACTGGGCTAGATTTCCCAATGTTGTCTCTTTGCGCTACGAAGACTCTAAAGGTATACAGTCAAACCAAAATTTATTCAGACACCTTGAACATTTCATTCATTAATACAGTTTATTTACTATAGTTTAAAATGTTTAAAAATGGTAATAAAATATGACAAGACTGTGTCAGAAAAAAAATAATCTTAATTATGTCAGGTAACACTTGAGCAAAACATGGTCAGGTCAAAGTGTCTGAATAATTTTTGGTTCCAAATTTTTATCAATTTTATTGATAGTCCACTGTATGAATAATTTTTGGGTATAATATGTCTCAGTTTACTTTATTAATGTCTGAATAATTTTTGGTTTGACTGTACCTTAACTAAAGTTATACCTTTTCTAGGCGCGTTCCCCGAACTATAATTTATGAGGTTGCTTAAGGTATACCTTCTTAAGTGCGACATAAGGGTTCTATATTCTAGCTGAGCCCCCAGCAGTGCGAGTTTAAGGCGACTGTTATTTTAGAACATTATTTTACAACATATTAATTCCTTGGAGACGCGTCATGTAGCTGACAGTAGCTAGTTTATTTCGTTTTTCCTTTTTTATTCAAAATATTCACAAATTTGTTAACTATCCATAATGTTCCGATTGTAAAATAGGCCTATGTGGAAGTTAATGTGTTTTGTCTCGCGATGAGTTTGCACCGCATTTACGAAATTTGCACCGGATTTATGAAATTTTCCCCGAAATACATACAAGCAAGTGGCCGGTGAACTGGGAGAAGAGTAAACTTTATTGTTTCATGCACAATGTGGATCTGATATGAATAAAACACTTCGTCAAATTATATAATTGAAAGAATTATTATTGCAGCTTCCATAGACATCAGTGTATGGAATTTGAATTTAACAAACTATAAATGTCTTTATATATATATATATATATAGCCTAGTACTTCATTCAAATGTCTATTTAAATGTCTGAAACCTAAAATAAATCTGATGTGGTTGAAAACACTGAATAGTTGTGATATATGACAAGCGCTGAGCACATTTAGCAGTAACGCACTGAACGTTCTAATCACACCGGTGTGATCGTATGGTTTAACATCAATCCCGTTTTGGCGGTGGAGGGGGTACAAATTGAAACTGAGGGGGCACAATTCAGATCTGAGGGGGCAATGCCCCCTTTGGCGCCGGGCCTGAGTCGGACCAACAAGTTCTAAAAGCTGCTGAATTTGCTGCCGTAGCAGGCAATTTTTTTCTGACACGATAGCTAGGGGACTAAAGTTTTCACGGATGAAATAGTGCACATACCCAAAATGGTGCCGCCTTTGATTTAGCACAACTATTGGCTGTATCTCTGCCATAGTTTGACCAAACTCCCCACCACAATCATTCCCTTTAAATAGACTCCTAAGCCTTTACTGTCTAATGGTTTGCCAGCTAATGTAGTATGTACCTTTAGATAATATAATTAAAAAGCTAACAACCAGTGTAATGACAATTTTATTTCTTGCATGAAAAAAAATTAAATTAGCCTAAATGAACACTGGGTTTATTACAACTTCCGAATTATATTCTTATAGACTGAGATGTAAAGAAGCTTTTTGCACAGTGGTGGACACTAGAGGAGTGAACTGTCAACAGCGATAATGTAGCGAGTGACAAATAATATAATTCAAAAGCATGTATCTGTATTAGATAACAGACTCTGATAGAAAAACTGCATTTACACTCTTAATAATTTGGGCAATTTAAATGTATATGGACCAATTTTGCGAATCAGAAAATCACAGGAACGGCTACTGGAGATAGTGATTATTCACTGAAGAACACAGGAGTCAATAATAAATTAAGTACTTCAAATAATAGTTTCCCCAAATTTAGTTGTAGGCCTTTTAAAAAGAAAAATAACAACAATTAAAATCACAATAAAACAATAAAATAACAACAAATAAATCACAATTTTCCAATGTTGAAGAAATTAGAAAACTCTTCAAATATACTCAGTTATCAAAAAAAAAGATAACCCTCTTTTCCTCAAAGAAAATACTTTGAAGGCAAAACACAGTTCGGTTCAAACAGTCACTGTCACTGATATCAGATTTTTTTCACAATCACTTATCTAGAGTCCAGCGATGCATCTGTTAATTCACAGTTCCATCCAAGAAAAGAAAACATCCTTCCCTTAGCAAAGAATGAATAACTCGATCTCAGTCTCTGTTGTCCTCTTGATAATCTTCTCCTAGTATTCGACTGGGTAGCTCGCCATCAACGGAATTTTCCGGTGAATTCAAAAAACCTGACCACATCCAGTATTTCCACACGGTAATACGTCAAGATTGAGATCCTCACGAACATAAAATTAACTGGATTCTCTTAGTACAACTATTCCTCCACGAAATCCAAAAGGTTTTGAACAAAAAAAACAATTTACATTTGTATTTCGTCTTTTTAGAGAATTGCTCTAGCTTAACGCTCTGATCAGTTTGTGAGCTCGCGCTGCTTCTGCTGACTAAAAACAGGGCGGAGTTTCTCAGTCCTCTCTCATTGGTCAATTCTCTAATACATCTTATTCAAATTATTCCTCTTTCACATTTATTCATTTTTTCCATGCACACTATATGTCAGTTATCAATCATATATAGCTATACATTTTTAATTATTTAAACTATATACAATTATTATTATTAATCCTGAAATTAAGTCAGGGTTACAATAAAGTATAGCGAAGAGTGGTCCAGACCAACCTTACGAACAAATGACTTACAGAAGGTACTTAACTAAGAACATTTTGGGAAACACATATTAAAGTTAAGGTACAGTTTAAGGTATAATTTAAGAATGACGTAGAGTTAAGGTTTCGGGAAATCCAGCCCTGATTGGTTAATAAAATAATAGTATGTGAGAGAGTCAGTGATAATATCATTGCGTTCCTGTCTGTCAGTGTTAGAGGAATTCTGGTTAAGCAACAACTCAGTCTTAGCCTGACAGTTAGCCTGCCCCGGACCAGGTTAGTTTCCCAGCATAAGTTGCCAGAGTGACTGAGCTTGAGCTGTGTTAAATTTGCTTTATGGAACCAAATCAAATGATAATGAATCAAACTAACTTAAATAAGACTGGCTTATTTGGTAAACTTGTTTTATGGAATAGGCCTCTGTTTAACTGCATCTCTGTAAGCCTGTGCAATATTGATAGCAGCAGCACGTCCAGCTCATGTTCTGTTCTTTTCTGGGTTTAAGTGACTTCCAATTTTCTTTCTTCTGAGGTTTTGTTGTGAGCTGCGAGCGTGTAAAGAGCTGAATGCTGGCGTAATTACACTCAAATGCTGCTCTGCTGGTTCGCTGAATTTCACGGGCTTTCAGGAACAAACTATCACGTCCTCCTCAAACACAAATCCACAGAGGTTCTTCCTGAACTCGCCAGACAATTGTGCTGTTGAAAGTCTCAGCAGCCCTGAAAGAACCCTGTCGTCTACAGTGAGTTTGAAAGAGAGTTTAAGTTACTTTTGACAGACACCATCCTGTCTGTCGGAGCCAGGAGAGTTTAGCAAAGTGCTACTGAGTTTGTTCTGAGGATCTTATGGGAGTTTTCCGGTGCTGTTTTTACAGAAAAGAGCTGCCATATGTGCATAAAACATTAAAGAATCAGTGCTTGTTCACCGTAACTCTCTGGGGCCCTGATAGGGGAACTAGAGCACAATGACTGAGGTGTGTGTGTACGAGACTGCATGCTAATAGGTGTCCTAAATGTCATGATGGTAATGAATGCTCATCTAAGCACACTCACGAACCATCTCATATTGTACACTGATGCATACTGCACACTAAAATGGCAAGCTGAATTCACTTGTTCCAATCTGATTGGCTATATGCAATTTGTGGGAGTCAAGGAACCACAGGCTTATATCAGTCACTGTTAGCTGGGTTTAATGGTTAGCAGACTGAGGCTACAACTTGTTTGTGGCAAATCAAGTTTGTAGCTTGAGTACCTTGAATACCTCGAAAGTATTCAAGGTACTCATGAGTTTTGATTTAGACAGTTGGGTGAAGCTTATGAAAATGTAAGTTAATATTTTGCCATTAGTTTCCTGACTGCAAATTACCATAAAATATTATTTTTTTATTAATGATACAATATTTTTATTCTATTACAGTTAATTAATTACTGTAATGCAATGTTTTTTTTTTTTTTTTATTCAACAGCAATCAGTGCAACAAATACTACCATGTTATCCACCTTATTCCTGATGAGCCTACTGCGTTTTGAATTATGGGTGGCACTTCCGGTTTTGGGAACTTCCATTCAAAAAGACTGAAACGAATCATTTCAAATCATAAGGTTGCCCTACAAAAGCTTATCCGTCAGTTTGACTGAATGAGCTGTCAATTTTCCTTCATGTTTTATGTTCAGACATCATGAGAATAACATAGCGCTTGGTATTTTAACATGACATATATATTATAACAAGAGTTGCGTCCCAAATGACATATAGCAAGAGCTCTTTTCAGTCGATGCATTATTTTTCTCATGATTGTTTTCTTTTTTCCCTTTGCATTCCGCTGTAATAGTATGAAAAAGGACAACATATACTACATTTTGTGGTCTGTTCTCCCGATTTAATTTACGATATATATCCCATTAAAAATTCACCGAAATGCACAAAGAATCTCTCGTTTTTCTCCTCAAATCCTCACGTAAATACAATTTATTATCTCACAAAATGACGAAAATCACTTTGAAATAATATCACGCAATGCTGAAGTTAATGAACATTTTTGATTAAATCAACTTATGTTACATAATACAGATATATATTTTACTACAGTGATATTTAACCTGTCCACTGTTGCTGTGGAAAGAATCACGCTTTTGGGGTTATTCATGGTCTGTTGAAAGTACCTTGTTGATGTTTTTACACTTTTGTTGTCCTTTTAATGTTCGATAGTTGAAGGTTGAGTAGAATAATGTCATCTTATTGTACCCAGTTTTAAAAAACGTATTATTGCATTCATAGAGCGAGCCTTTCACTGATTGTTTACAGCTTAACGGAAGTTACACCCATAATTCGCGCAAAGCGTCATGGGCCGTAGGAATAAGGTGGATACTTTTCAATTTAAATAATGTACCATTACTAACTTATTCCAGCAATTTTACTTTTATTTCATTATGATAATGAGTATTTGGGGAGGAAATGTGCTTAGAGATTTTCTTGTTCTTGACAGATTTCATAAGATTCACCCATTTACCTGAACATACCTGTATGTTCTACTTACATATTTACCTGAGTCAGATTTTCCATATGAAGCTTACTTACTTCCCTTTTAATCAGCAAATATGAAAAAGAAACAGAAAGCAAGACTCAATGTAGTGCTGAAGCTGTGCCAGTTCACACAGATATCTGATAGACTCACACACATTCAGAGATATGAGTCAGAGATGCTTACATAGATATGAGTCAGAGATGCTTACATAGTTAAAGTTCAGTTGGAGTTTCTTCAAGATCTGGGGGACGGGATGAGACGATGTCTGTGACAGATACTGAAGACCAAAGCATGAAGTCAGTCATTGCAGACATCAGTGGTTCTGTCCATTATATCTTAAGCCATGGTGCTGTAGATTCAGTTGGAGGTTGGTAGTCAACTGCCTGTGCTTTCCATTTTCTTACACAAATAAGGAGGCAGGTACAGGTGGTTTGTGTTTACTGATGTAGAATCAGCTTTGTTTATGCACATCTAAGACTTTTGTTTGTGAGAAACATCAAATGAGCAGCTGCAGAGGGCCGTGCTGTATTTTTCAGTCTGATAAGAAACAGAATGTGTTTGTTCTAGTGATTATGACTGTTTAAGTGAGTGATGATGAGTTTTGAGAGTTTTTCTCCTCTGTGTCTTTCTCTTCCTCAGTGTTTTAGATTCAGGGATTGATGGGCTGTAGTACATCATCTCTCAACTGCAATGCAGCAGTCCAGACCTGCATGTGACGTACTGACTGCTGTGTGTGACGCAATAAGGCATCCCCAAAATTCCATTACCATCATCCTCAGCCATCCGTCTTGTGTTTCTGCAACATCCCGCTGTTGATCTGCTGCTCAAACGGCACCATCAGATCTTCAAAGATATATATATATAGTATTTAACATCTGCCCGTGTCATTCCAAACCCATATGATTTTCTCTCTTCCATGGAAGCAAGCATTATATGGCATGATGATGCCATATGATAGCTTTGTGTAATGAATAAACCTTTTTTATTCCCTTCGCCGAAGCTCTGAAATGGCCTTCAAAAGTAGGACAAAAAATGTCACCTTGACTTTGAGCATCAAACCTGATGCAACGCGTCTAACAAGATGTCACATTTGATTTTGAGGTCTACAGATTTTCAGTGTATAATGGCTCATATTTTTTGTTCATCAGAAAAAGATGACTCGGTGTATACCAAAATATAGTTTTATATATAAAAACATACACTACCATTCAAAAGTTTGGGGTTGGTAAGACTTTTTTGTTTTTGAAAGAAAGTCTCTTCTGCTCACCAAGGCTGCAGTTATTTGATCAAAAATACAGTAAAAAGAGAAATGTTGTGAAATATTACATATTTAAAATAAGTTTTCTATTTGTATATAAAATGTAGTTTATTCCTGTGGTGCAAAGCTGAATTTTCAGCATCATTACTTCAGTCTTCAGTGTCACATGACCCTTTAGAAATCAGTCTAATGGGCTGAATTGCTGCTCAAGAAACATTTTGAGTTATTATCAATGTTAAAAACAGTTGTGCTGCTTCATATTTTTGTGTAAACTGTGATACATTTTTTTTTCAGGATTATTCAAGAACAGCATTTATTAGAAATAGAAATCTTTTGTAACATTATAAATGTCTTTACTGACACTTCTGTCAATTTAATGCATCTTTCCTATTATTTTCTAAGTATTAATTAAAAAAAAAAAAAAAAACTAATACTAACCCAAACAGTTCTGTCAATTTGAGAACAGTCTCCTTTCACTTTATATACAATTTTTTTTTAGAATATTCTTTCAAAACTCACCTTACGTGTTCCACAGACAAAAAAGTCACAAGGGTTTTAGTGACATGAGGAGAATAAATAAAGAGAGAATTTTCATTTCTGACTGAACTATTCCTAGACACTGACACCTGTGTCCCCTCCAAACACTTTGTTTGTCTGAATACATATTTCCTGCATATAGTTTCCTCTTAATGTTTCCAGTAATGTGCGGATGAAATCGCAGGTGTCTCATATCATTCTGCTCTGCTGTGACCTTTAAAACAATTTTCTCAAATGCCAAAGAGATGCATTTCTCCGTTTTACATGCAGGCATGTTTGAGGAGCGTGTCAATGCATCAGTCACGGAACAGCATTATACAAAACATTGAAAACAATATAAACATTTATTTCAAATGACTGCGATGTTGATTCAATTTATGTTCCACGTGTCCTTGTAACCCATGCTCATGCATTTGACGAGTAACAGGTTAAATCTGTTTACTAAAAAATTACTGAAAAATGAAATGTGACAGCCTTTAATGGAACCTGCATTCACTGGAGGAGGAAAGACAAGAAATGATCATAAATGACTGCCATTTATTGTCAAACAACGTACTCCAACGAATATTCATTTTGTGGCGAGCTTCTATTATGTTGTTAAGAATATTATGATATTTCTGAGCATCACAGCACTCCTGATAAATCACCTCCAGTTACTTTTAATTTCCTACAGCTGTGAAGAGATTGCACGGCCTGTATGATATGTACTGCATGATCTATGACTGCTATACATGTGTGTGTGCATGCCCTGCAGTCATGCGGCATGCAGTGGCGATTCTCCTGTGTGCCATGTATGTAGGTCATGCAGGGACTCACTGTGAACCAGGATTGATGCCTAAATGTCTCTGACTCATCTAGAGCAAAGATGTATGACCGGACAAGAGGCACAGGAAGATTGATGGGTTATATCAAGGGAGAGAAAGAGAGAGAGACCATATAAGGTCCACTTTACAGTTAAACAGCTGTGAGAGCAACTGTCCCATTTTCCTAAACAAATGTGCATTTTAATTGGTTTGGCACACTTCTTGCTGTGGAAAAGTTGTTTTACTTGTTGAACTTTCTCCTTCCTTTCTTTTAAGGCCTGTTCACAAGAACAAAACAAAAAGTCTATTTACACCAAGAGCAAATCATTACAGTTCTTTAAGTGCTGTAAAGGTACAGTTCACACGAAAAAGACAACTCTGTCCATCCAAACCTGTGTTAATTTCTTTCTTCTGTGGAAACATAAAAGGATAAATGCTGGTTGTTCTCTTTACGATTACGATAAAAGGAAACTAGAGACGTCAAGCTTCAAAAAGACAAAAATATCTTAAAAGTGGTACATATGGCTTTTGTTATTTCAAGTCATCTCAAGTAATACGATAGCTTTGTGTGAGGAATAGGCCCTAAAGAGAGTGATATAATGTGTGAACAAATCATTCTTTTCAATGAAAGATTCACAAAATCGGTCATAATTTAATTAATTCACAAATCAAACTGAACTCACTGATTCACTCATCCACATGGTTAAAGGGTTAGTTCACCCAAAAATGAAAATTCTGTCATTAATTACTTACCCTCACACCTGTAAGACCTTCATTTTCGGAACACAAATTAAAGCTGCAGTCCGTAACTTTTTTTTGGTTAAAAATTATCCAATTTTTTTTTTAGCAAGTACATAACCAGCCAGTGTTCAAAACTATCTCCTTACCTTAGCCCGATTCACAACGGTAAGCTTGTAATAATGTTTTCTAATTCGGGTGGTGCTGGAAATTCACCTGTAGTCAAAAGCAAAAGACTTCGGACTGCGGAGTGGCTAAAGAAATTGAAATCTACACGTAACGCTAATACACACTAAATACACATAGTCACATAATGCTGATGTTGTTAACATTAACAATTTGAGAACAAAGTAACAATAATAATAATTTCCACGGTTTGACGTGATCCGAGCTAAGCGAACATTAGATTTAATCACTATTGGTAGCGCGATTTATTGTAATGCTTTTTTTCTCAGTTGGTCAGAACAAAAGTGGCAGACATGTTACTTGCTTGTTCAGATGACATTTTCCTTCATACTTCCAAGACGTAGAATCTGTGATTCTGAAGTAAAGTATCCACACCGAGGTGGTGACTGACAGCAAACATTAGATTCATCCGCGCCGAGGAGCCGTGCCGATGCACAACCCACGTAAAGATGATAATTCCGCAAATAACTGCAATTGCAGGTTTCAAACAGAGATGGCGACAAAGAGGCAAAACTTACGGACTGTAGCTTTAAGATATTTTTTATGAAATCCGAGAGCTTTCTGACCTCCGATAGACTGCAACGTTAATACCACTTTCAAGGCCCAGAAAGGTAGTAAAGACATTGTTAAAATTGACGTTGGAAACACAGTGCAGCACTTCCGGGTTCTACATCAGAACGCCAGCTCAGTATTGGCCGGCTCCTGCGTCAGCATCACATGCATGCGTCATGGTGCTCACATGAACAGCTTTGGCCAATACTGAGCTGGTGATCTGATGTAGAACCCAGAAGTGCTGCACTGTGTTTCCAACATCAACAGCGTAGGAGACTGACATGGAAGAGAAGAAACAAAATTTTTGTTTGTTTTTTTGCGCACAAAAAGTATTGTCGCTTTATAACATTAAGGTTGAACCACTAGTCACATGTACTATTTTAAGGATGTCTTTACTACCTTTCTGGGCCTTAAAAGTGGTAATAATGTTGCAGTCTATCGGAGGCCAGAAGGATCATGGATTTCATCAAAAATATCTAAATTTGTGTTCCGAAGATGAACGAAGGTCTTACGGATTTGGAACGACATGAAGGTGAGTAATTAATGATGGAAATTTCATTTTTGGGTGAACTAACCCTTTAACAGCTGGTTATCAATGAATAATGGCTTAAATTTATTTCTGTTCTTCACACTAAGCTATCAAATGACCCCAGAACACTTCAACTGTTCATATGAACTACTTTTATGGTGCTTTTGCATCCTTTTTTGAAGCTTGAAGCTCTCTGTTTATTGTAACTGCATGGAAAACAGTGGAAAACAGGTTTGGAATGACATAAGGGTGAGCAAATGATTTTCATTTTTGGCTGAACTATTAGTTTATTGTAATATCCTAGAAATTTGCTTGCAATATACAACATTTGAAAATACAAATTTAATTTGCATTAAAATGACCTGTCTGACAAAAACAGACTTGATAGATAGTGATATAAAAACATATTGCAGTATAATGATAAAAACAGAGGTACAGTTAGTAATCATACAGCGGATGTAATGAAATTATGAAATTGATTTTAATATCACTTCTTTATGTTCCTTGTATTTGGAGGCCAGCAATGTGAAAATCTGTCAGATCCACACCACATCTGGAGACATGACCCTGAAGCTTCTATCTTTTTGTGTTTGAGTTTTTTAATCAAACAACGGGGAAAAAACTCCCAAGGACCTCAGTGTTTGTCGAATGAATTTTGTCCCTGGTGTGAATAGGTTTGTATGGATTCTTTTCATTTCAAAGTCTTGTTTGTGCTGAATATTTGCGCTTGGTGGGATAGACCTTTAATCTGCAGTCTCAAAGCCAACATGAAATCAAAATGGACTTCATTTACTTTCCTAATATGCATTTCTGGTCTTACTGGAAATGATTCATCTGTGCATGAAAAGGTTTGTCATCAGATCTTTTTATCTGTCAACCACTTATAGTGAAACACTTCTCATGGTCCAATCAATTTCTGACAAATGGTAAAATGGGTTGCAAATGCAAATGTTGACTTTATGAACAGGATTATGAAAATGTGTTTTATGGGTGTGTGCATATGCCACAGAGATTATTACTGATCAAACATCATAACCTTTATAGTAAAGCAGAGCATTAGCCTGAATAATTAGTTATTTTTTGTGCCAGAAAAAGAACCTTTGGTAGACGAACAGCTGTGGATTAGTTCTGCCCTATGTTTGTTGGAGGTTGCCTATTAGCTGTGTCTAGACTAGGGGGCGACCAAGAGCCGTGTTTTGCATTAACATCCCAAATTCAGTCTCCCTTCATGCTTCCCTCTGGCTCTAGTTCATTTTCTGTCTGTTTTCCCCCTCTCTCTCACTCACACACCCCTTTTCTGTTGTAACACAGGGAAAAAGAGTCTGGAAAGGCAATTTAGCTGGGAGGCGAGACAAATTAGTGGCTATTTGCGGGATTACATGACACATCCCCTGTTTCCTGAGTGATACAGAAATCATAATAAAAGCTTTGGAAATAGCGCGGCGGCTAAATTAAGCGAGCAAAGCTCTCAGCTCTAAACGAATCAGAAATGATAATCATATTCTACAAGGACACAAGAAATGAGAGAGAATGTAAAAGATCATACTAACTATACACATCTAAGACTTATGGAAAGTCCAGATGGTGACTTTCAAATATTGTGTAGAATATTAGTGTATAATTGCATTTTTCTCATGCAAATTGTGTGAGTGACATATATAATGAGAGCAATCATATACTATAATGTGGGGGTGTTTTTGCCTGTGCAAAACTAACTTCATGTTGTTAATTTATTCTGGGTGGTTGCTAGGGTGTTGCTAAGTGTTTTCTGGGGTGTTCTGCATGATTTTTAGGTGGTTGCTATGGTGCTGCAATGGTTGCTAGAGGTTTTGAGGTGGTTGTTATAGTGTTGATAGCTGGCTGCTAGGGTGTTCTGGGTGGTTGTTAGGATGTTGCTATGTGGTTTCTAAGATGTATTGGTATAATTTCTAGGACATTGCTATTTGGTTGCTAAGGGTGTTCTGAATGGTTGTTATGGCATCAGTGTTATTTTAGTATAGTTTATATAATAAATTATCGTATGATTTATCATTTATAGTATCATAGTATAATTTATATAGTATTTATATACTATAGTTTTTATTAGTATTTTGGATTAGTATTTATTTTTAACATTTTCTGTTTTCATTTTTATTTTTGTTTAATTTTAATTAATTTTGTTATGTGTTCTTTTATTTATTATTTATTCATTTAAAAAATATTACTATTTACTGTAGGTTTAATTTATTTTTACTTCAGTTTTAGGTTTAGTTTAGTTTTAGGTTTTATTTATTTCCAGTTATTAATTTTAGTAGCTTATTTCAGTTTATTGCCATGGCAACATTTCTACATTTAGTTTTTAATCTAATATTTGTATTTTACCTTATTTAAACTGTTTTAATTATCAAAAATGTTTTTAATAGTTTTATTTATTAAAAATAATATAGGCCTATTGTATTATATTACCTTAAAATAATATAATATGTAGGCCTGATATAGAAACCATGCAAGGCATTCCTAGATGACTGCTTGAGTGATCTCTAGGTGGTTGCTATGTAGTTGCTAGTTTTTTCTGGGTTATTAGTGGTCATTGCTTAGAGTGTTTTGGGTGGTTGCTATGTAGTTGCTAGGGCGATGTGATTGCTAATGCGTTCTGAATGATTTTCAGTGGATAGGGTCTTCTTGAGGGCTGCTTTAGAGTCTAAAGCAACACTCAAGAAGACCCTATCAACCTTATGTAGCCCCGTGTTCTGTCTTCCGGTTTGTATTTCCACAACATGATCTTACGTATTTAAAAATGAACCGCTCGTTTTAAAATCTTCCCTGTCTACTGACATTTGTTATAACATACGCTTCAAACATTACAATGCTCATGATAACTTTTGTTAACTCTACAATAAGTAAATCCACTTCACCTGCTAATTACTCTTCGACAGCGACGCCATAGAAATATACAGAGCTACCACAAAAACAGAAGTTCAAACACAAAATTCTAAAGATGGCTGTGCGCTTGTTTCTCTGGTGCATAAGGTCTATAACGTTTCTAGGGTGTTCTAGGTTATTGCTAGTAGGAGTATTCTAGGATTGCTTTGGAGTTGCTATTGTGTTATCTGTGATTACTAGGTGGTTGCACATAGAGTGTTCTGGGTTGCTAGGGCATTGCTGGGTGGTTGCTAGTGTGTTATAGGCGATTGATCCTCCTTCAATGTGCGTCTGCTGTTTTTTCCCCCCACCTGTTTTATGGTTCAGCAGATTAAAATGGTGCATCTGATTATAAAGTAAAGTGGCAACAGTGGCGTCATTTCACCAAAAGACAGGGTATGGCAATTTCATCCAATCTTACTCCCTCAACGTGACAGTCCCACTTTCTTCACACAACTTTTTCCAGCACTTCAAAGCTCAAAAGTCTGAATATTATCCATTTAAGTGTTATTTTTAATATGATTACCAAAAACATTTTAGTTCATCCTACAAAGATTGTCCTCGTTTGTAAAACTAAAAGTCACTCGATCAAAAACCACAGCCAATCAGAACACTGTATTGGGCGGGCTCTCGCGGCATTTGAACAGCACCAGAGATTAAATTTGACGGTACTTGCAAGGAAATGGATAAGTACATAATCAAATTTACAATTTTTACACTATGTAAACATTATTAAAAATACATACTGAGCTACTAAAACAATCTTTGTCATAGAATTCACTTGTTTGTTCACAATTTGAACGTTCTTGCTTCCATTTTGTTAATTTCAAGATCTGAGGTGAATTATCCATTGTTGCTTTTACTGCGGCTACAAAGCTGGGAACACTAAATGATATTCAAAGTCACGTTACACGCTTTTAACATTAAATAAAGCACATAAACATTACCTGAGATTAACATTGCCATATTTTGTGTGGTTGTTCCAGCCGCGACTTCACAAAAAAATAGAAACCATTTTCTAAATCGTCGCGTCACCGTCGCGGCTGGTTAGGACAACCGGTAACTTAAACACCTCTGATTAGTCATCATTTTCAACAAAAATCCCTGTGATTGGCTACAATACTCAACGCTGCAAAATCACGTTGTGAATAGACACATTGGCAGCGCCTTTGATTCTTACATGACATGAATATAACAACCAGATCGCTTTATTTTCCTTTTCTGTTTTATTTAAAAATACAAATTATATGTTACACATAGTAATATAAATCGGTTATTCCTACATGCAATGAATATAAGTTGCATTGACTGGACCAGGCAGCCAAGGTATTGCAGTCGCCATACGCTGCCATACCCAATTGACGCCCCTGAGTGGCAGCACACTCTCCTCTCGGGCTGCAACAACTAATCATGATCGATAATGAAAATAATCGACAACGAATTTGATTATCGATTAGTCGCGTCTGCGCGCCCTTCTGCTGTGCCCGGGAAACCATCAGCCAGACCAGTCATGTCGTTTTACAGTAGTGAACAACCCATTTCTATGAACAAAACGCATGTGGAAAATAGCGGAGGACACAGTGAGCTGCTCTGAGAAAGGTAGCCTACTTGATATCCATGTTGTATGAAACATGAAAATGCTTATACTAATAAGCGCTTCAAACAAAAGCATAAACGTTTCCCGCGTATTGCCCTCTCGCGCTTTGACAGATGCGTATGCTTTTTAATGACTCTGACGTGTTTTCCTCAGCGCATAACTTACTTTTTATGGTTATATCCTTATCTGTAAATGTTAGAAAGTCCCGCAAGTATTTCCATTTTGCATATTCTGACAAGAAGTGTCTTGTTAAACTTCACAGACTTCAAAGAACGAGCGCCGATGGGCGCACGCGCGTCAAACAGACGGCACGCAGTAGAATAGGAGCGCAATAATTCTGACTAAAAAACAAAAAATTTTCTAAAATGTTTTTGTTAGAAATGTGTAAGTTTAAAAATATACATGTAACACATACACAAGTAATCATATTTATGAGAGCAGTAACAGAAAATGCACTACTGTTGTTGGTATAGTCCATTAATGTAATATGTTCAGACGAATGTGTTCTTCATACCTCGAACAAGTTAACATTTTGTGCTTTTTGTTTATTATCATTTTTAATTCAGTCGTTTTAATTTCTGCTCTAAAATGGTAAGCAATCAGTTCAGATTAGGTTTAGAATTATATTTTAACCCTTTTTTTTTTGCTTATAATGTGCAGCATAGCCTACATAGATATATTCACTGTATTTGTTGTCATAGGCTTTACACATTGTTTAGAGGACAACATTGGGCAGGATGTGGAATAATATTGTTTAAAATACTAGAAAACTTGAAAATGTTCATGTATAATAATTTTTAGATTTTTCATGTTAGATGTTTGTTAAAATCACTATGAGTACCAGTTTTAGTGATGCTTACCTTAGAAAACATGACAAGTTATAGGATGAATGAAATGGACTAAATGAGAGAGGTTAAAATGAGAGAAAGAGTGCAAGATGTTGAGTGCAGGTTTAATAGCTGGAAGTCAATCCTAGATTCTGTTACACACATTCAGTCCGCCTTCCTGCTGTGTGTCTCATCCCTTCCCATCCTCCTCTCATTCTCTCTCTCTCTCTCTCTCTCTCTCTCTCTCTCGTCACGTGTGCAGGTCTGTGAATCGCAGCAGCGGCTTTGTGCATCTCTTTCTGTGTGAGCGAGAGAGAGGCTCAGGGCTGCACTCCTCCAAGGGCTTCTCGTACTCTCTCTCAGCACACATTCACACACGCACACGCGCATCCCGTGCATCCAGACAGGGGGCTTTCACCAGTCCCAGACACATCGTCTGCTGCCTAGCGGAGCGCTGCGACTTCCGTCTGGGAGAGCCGGACTGAGAGGAGGGATTTTACCCAGGATCCTTCCGTGATTTGCAACAGCATGCGCCCGCCAAGCCAGACTTCATTCCAAGGTTGAGTTGAGCACAGCAGCTGCAGCAGGCAACGAGGGAGGAATGGATCGTAGAGAGAGCAGGACGTGGAACTGAGGGCTCGCTGGATGCTTTTCCGTCATCAGAGGATGCTCTGTGCTTCACGGGAGGACGTTTAAGAGTTCGGTGGACGCTCCTGCGCTGTAGTGGATGGATTTTGCACGCTGTCGGAGAGGGTATGTATGTCTACTTCACTAAGTTAAGCTGTTGCATCTTGAACCTTAAAATACACTTGAACTGATCATGCATTTACACACTGCATCGTGTGTGCATGCATCTGTGCATCACTTTTTAACATTCCGTGTCATTAGACTTTGTGCGTTGTTCTGAGAAGGGGGCGGGGGTACGTCCGATGCTTTCAACCCGTTGTTGCTATCAGCGCATTTCTCCCTGATCAACATCTGGTGGCATGTTCTCGCAGGCAGAGAGGGATGATTGAAGCACTCGCTGGATTATCATCGAGAGAGCTTTCAAATTCCCACAGCTCTGATTTGTTGCATTTCTTGGCTAGAGCTTGCATTGAGGGAATTCATCGTGCTCACAAATCAGCGTTTGTTTAATGCATGCATGCATGCATGGATGCATGCATGCCGGGACAGAAGCTCTGATGTGAAGTGATATCCAGCATGTTCTCGGTCAAGGGGCATCAAAGTCAGCCTTGCTCATGTTTAAAATGAATGCAATTTTAAGGTTTAAAAAGCGTACGTGGACAGGGATCTGTGCATGCCGAGGTTTAGCGGGGTAATGACTGAATGTGAGATGAGCAACGGATTGTAATTGTGTTAGTGGGTGGGGCTCTTTCTTACTCTCTCACTGTCTCTCGTCCCTCTCTCTCTATCTTAAATATGCATCAGGAGGGGCTGAGGTTGTCAGAGGAGTGTCTGTATGTGAGGTATGGGGTCAGAGCCCTGCGTCTGCATTGGATCGATAATCCATGTCTTTTGCATCTTAAGCTCACCGACGGCCACACATGAGATCAGCTTTCCTCGGGAGAGAGAAAGCGAGAGTAGCTAATGAGCTGCCTGTCTTTATGAAGTATTCCACAACACGCTGTCAAGCGCAATAATATGGGACAGCTACATAATACATGAACAAATAAATGACTGAAAAAATAAATTATAAATAAATGCACATCTCAGAGGGCGCATTCACAATCAGGCTTTTGGTGAAGACCGGAGTAAGGTTTACTTTATAGTTCCATTCATTTGGATAGTGAAAGGAGTTTTCCGAAACCCATTTTCCACACCTGGATCTGCATAAAGGTGGTTTGAGGGTTGGTTGTTGTGAATGGCACAGTTTACAATTCATGTGAAATCATTGCATTCTAACTCGTGGAACTGAAAAGTAAAATGTTATTGCTCAGAGGTTGCTCTTTCATAGTTCAGGAGAGGTTTGAAAAACTCTGAGACCTTAAAAATCCTGCTTAGATGAAATTAAATCTGATACAAATTAAGTTAATAGTTGTCATTCTTAAGAAGAATAAAATGAATGTCGATAGCAGCTCAGATCGTTTGATGAGAAATGTTTGAGTTTTAATTCTCTGACTTTTGATCACAGTATCTTGGCAAATCTGAGCACAGTTTTAGACATTTTTAAGAAGCATTTTGAAAACAATATGTCTTTTTACATTAATATGAACACTTTAAAGGATTAGTTTACTTAGAAATGAAAATTAGCCCAAGCTTTACTTACCCTCAATCCACCTTAGGTGTATATGACTTTCTTCTTTCTGATGAACATAATTGCAGAAATATCAATAAATATCCTGATGCATCCGAGCTTTATAATGACAGTGATAGGGATCAATGAGTATGAGCTGAAGAAAGTGCATCCATCCACATCCATCCGTCATAAATATGTGCTCCACACGGCTCCGGGGGTTAATAAAGGCCTTCTGGAGCGAAGCGATGTGTTTGTGTAAAAAAAATATCCCTATTTAACAAGTTATGAAGTAAAATATCTATCTTCCGCACGAGCCGCCTTCCGTATTCAACGTACGCAGAAAGTGTAAAACTCTTGAAGTTCAAAAAGCTTACGCTACGACCTACACCTTCCCTATTCAACTTATGGAAAAAGTGTAACTGACATGATGGCAGTTTACACTTTCTTCGTAACTTCAATACGGTCTGGCGGAAGCTACATATTTTACTTCATAACTTGTTTAAATATGGATATTTTTTTTTACACAAACGCATCGCTTCGCTTCAGAAGGCCTTTATTAACCTCCCAGAGCCGTGTGGAGCACATATTTATGACGGATGGATGTGGATGGAAACTTCAGCTCATACTCATTGATCCCTATCACTGCCATTATAAAGCTCGGATGCTTTATAATTTTTATTAATATTTCTGTGATTATGTTCATCAGAAAGAAGAAAGTCATATACACCTAGGATGGCTTGAGGGTGAGTAAAGCTTGGGCTAATTTTCATTTCAAAGTGAACTAATCCTTTATTATGAACAAATATCTTCTGACAAATGTATGTGGACAGCTGATCACCATACCTATATGAGCTTGTTGAACATCAACAATCAAAACCATTGGCATAAGTAGGGTGTTGGTCATCTCTAACAGCTTCAACTCTTCTTTCCACTAGATCTTGGATCATGGATGCAGGGATTTGCTCCCTTTCAGACATGAGGGCATTAGTGCATCAATTAGGTTCTTCCACACCAGAATCAGTAAACCATATCTTTATAGACCTCGCTTTGTGCACAAAGTCATTTTGAAATAATTGCATGGCTGTATGCTTGATTTTATGGTGTAGCTCAAATAGCAAGATGTGTTCATTTGTAGGTGGTGTCACATACACTTGGTCAATTAGGGTATGCAGATAGGTTCGTTAGGCAGAAACACTTATTTGTCATTAGCTATCCAAATAATGTGAATCTGAATCAACATGAATTTCAGTTAATGTTCCAAAAGCATATTTTTCATTTACACCATATACATTGAAATTTGATTACCACTGTAAATTAGAAGTTAATTACCTGTTAGGGGTGTGGTGGAAATACTGCAGTTACTCTAATCAGATTTAATCGTCTCATCTGTATTTTTCAGTAGATTGATTGATTGAGCTCTGTAATGCTGAAATGGCTTAATAAAGAGGCAGTGATTTTAGCCATTAATCACAGAAGAGCTAATAAATTAATTGGAAAAGGAAGTTAGAAACCTCTGGTCTCAGCATTTGTTTCCGCTGCCCAGTTTAAACTTTTCTGAGTGGACATCAGAAATTAACTTGAAATATCATTAGGTCCAAAGTCTTAATCATGCCAGATGCTGGAGTTTTACCAGCCGAATACTTAGTTTAATTAAAAGTATCAGAGAGTAAAATCGTAGTAAATGATGCTGTCTGGTGATTGTGACATTTGGCTTCCGTGACCTGTTTAATCAAGCGTCTGTTATTGAGTCCAGTGGTTTGATTGTGTTGAATAGACAGTGTGTGTGCAGTGCTTCCCACAGGTTTGAATACTTGCGGTGGTAGCCGGTTGGAAAATCCTCCTATTACCCACGGCACAAAAATGGTCTACTACATGCGAAAAACAACATGTGATTTTTAACAGTATTTTTATTTATTCAAATTAATTTTAATTACATAGCCTACTATTACATTTAATTACATACTAATATTATGCATTATTATGCACTGTAAATTATGCAAAATTACAGCATTTAAATGGAGTTCTTCTTGATTTTTCATACAGTGAATGGGACAGATTTTACTAGTAAAATTTTTATAATGAATAATATACATGTCAAATAATGTTCTTAGTCTTTTCTTCCTGTGGGGGAGACTACAATAAATTACTATGAATTAAATGGAAATCAAATTAAATACAATTTATTGTGAAACCAAAATATTAATAATGCCCAGAAGGAAAAAAAAACTTAGCGTGTGACTTTAAATTATAAACAAGCCCGAAATACACAGGGACTCTTATTTTGAAGTGTCTATACAGTTGTGGGCTGATCCTTCAGATGAGAGAGATAAAACGTACACTCTTACAACCATCTAAAACATATTATATAAAGGCCATTAAGTAGACATTGTCTTAATTCATCAACTAGAGTTCATTAGCAATCGGTTGGCATAAATGTGCTATTCATTGCTTGAGAATCACTTTGAAGCAGTCTGAAGCGCTGTTGCGCATTCTACAGCTTCTACCGCCTTGTGACTTTGCAACATGCAGCGCTCTTTGTGAAATATCCACTGCGTCTCTGCAGTGCACATGGGGATGTCAGCGGGAGTAAACAGTTCTCGCGCACAGAACAAGCAGGTACGAAATGCGTAGGGCGAGGGAAGATTTTCCACTAGTTAATCGATTGCGGATGGTTTCATTATCTCGGGCAGATACAAAATTATAAGAGGATAAAAATAATAAAAGCATAAATGTATCTCCAAATATACTTGGGCGGCCATAAATATACCTGGGCGGCCCGCCCAAGTAAAGTCTATGTGTGGGAAGCACTGGTGTGGCAGATGAGTGAATTTTACCCTATAGTTTTTCAAAATGTACCTATAAAATTAAAAGAAAACCAATTAGAAATTATTTTTCCAACCATTTAGATTTTTTGAATTGTGACATTTTCAAGACAATTAAGCTCCTCATTTATTTTGCTGAAGACTATATTAAAGTATTTATTGTCATGAAAATAATTATGCAATAAATCTTAATGGTCCTTAAAAACTTTATTTATATGTGAAAGATAATGTTAGATATTAATGTGAGAGTGAGCACTAGAGAAACAAACATTTTCTTAATATGTTTGTCTTGTTTTTAGAAACACATTACAGATACATTTACTTAAAGTCACAATATGTGACGCTTATTCAAAACAAAGGCGTAGCTTGATGAAGCCGAATTGTGGAATCAAGGGAGATGTTGTCTTCATGTCTACATCCGGTGGAAAAGAATTGGGACAGGACTGGGGCAGAAATCATGTTCATGGATGAGATTATTATTAACGTTACTGTAGTATGAAGCAGAGCAGGAGCAATTGCTAGTGAGAGACAAGCGCTTCACACATCTTGAGAGCAGCGGAACTTTTATTATTCTGCAGTCGCTGCTTCCGCTTCTTCCGGTCAAGCGTATGTGGGTTAAAGCAGCGTGTTTTATCATATTAGATACATTTGTGTGTTGAAAGTTGTTATAGCGCTACTCCGCTTTCGCTCGACATTTGGGATAATGTAAGTACACAAGTCAACAAAATATATAATATTGTTCTAGTGGTTTTTGGATATTTTAATCCAAAAATCTTACATATTGTGCCTTTAAGACGCATAGATATTAAGAGTTGTTTTCAGAGAATTTATTTTGAAATTAAAATGTTTTGCAGTTTTTTTCCCCTTGGGCTATGCATAAATCTAAGAAAATGTATTGAGATTTATGCTTAAAACAAGAAGAAAAAACAGGGGATTTCACCAGTGGGGGACAAAATTTTGAGAATTTTGAATTCAAGATTCAAAATTCTCTAAAAAAAAAATAAGCCTTTTTAAATCTTATTTACATAACTTTACCTGATAAGCATAAATATTTTGTTTTAAGGATGTTTAGATATTTTTAGTGGAAAACAGGACAAAAATACTGATAATCAAATTACGTGTGATTGGATTAATAACGTTTGAGTGTACAAGCTGTGTTTGGTTATAATTACATTAGTGAAGTGAAAGCTGCTTTATAAGGTCTCAGAGAGAGAGAGAGAGAGAGAGATAGATAGATAGAGAGAGGTCTGCAAACATCAAGGTGTCTGACTCAAACTCAACAATGCCATCAAAACACACACACACACACACACACACACACACACACACACACACACACACACACACAGGCTGTCACCTGTTCTGTCCTATATTATAGGGCAAAACTGCTCTCTGATTCTATTGCTATTTTCACTGACAGATACAGAGTCTATTTAAATATATATATCTATAAATACTTATTTATTTATTAATTAACATGTATAACTAGATATTTTGAACTGTAGCTAATAAAACGCAACAATGCCCTTTAGTGGAGTGATGCATAATGACTTTATTACTCACCTTTTACCTTCATTTATGAATAACGTATGAGCTTTCAGACAAAACCATTCTTGTCTGAATTATTGATTTTCAAACACATGCCACTTTTTACCATTGCATAGAGGGTCATGTCCTTTACAATTGAGGTTAATGATCATATTGTGCTTTCTAGTGCATTTAAACTGCACTGTTCAGCTGTGATTGTTATGTAGGTTCTTTGCCTGTATCATGGGATTATTGGGATACTACATGTGGCAAAAGCCAGTTTACAGTGGTGTAACTTGATTTTTGATGATGATGATTAATGGTTATATTTCCATACCAAACAAACAGGTCATTGATCATGATACGGCTAACAAACTGCATTCTTCTAATTTTGAAGCTTGTTGTTAGAAATGCATAGATTTGTACAATAATGTAAACAAAATCATTAATGTTAGGATGTTTAGACGATTATTGGTTCTCCAAAACAAAACTATTGTGGCCAGAGACATTTCTGTGTAAATAAGAAGGTTCTCTCAATATTCACAAAAATGTGACATGTCTAGCTCAACTGAATTGGATTTGACAGCCTCATGAGAAACGGCCTATGAAATTGGGGCTCCAGTAGAATTGTTCAGTGATTCATTATACAGTATGTGTAGTGTAACATTCTGGGTTATGCATTTTACATATTGACCTTCAGTGCAAACTAACTGAAAAGATGTTTTTCTTTTTCTTTTTTTCAGAGACATGAGGCCTCTTCTGAAGAACACCCTTGAATATTTCCCTCACTGAGGATGTGCAACCATTTTTGCTCGGCACAACCACATCTGAGGTCACTTCTTCTCTAGACCCTCTTATACCTCAGGGTTGACTTTCAAAACTCATAAGTGTCTGTGTGCTTCCCGTTGAGCACCGCTGGATTTCAGACCAGTTTTGCTTCACTGCATCCAGAGTGCAAAACTGCTGAAACATCGCCCTCCATGGTTTCTGCCCATTTCAAGAAGCTATCGTCTTACATCGTAAAGATTTGCAAAGGAATGTTTACAAAGAAACTGGCAACTGCCACAAAGAAGAAAGAGAGCAGCGAAAACAAAAAAGAACCCAAAACGTCCCCTGAGCTGCATGCACGGAACCCGACGTTCTCAACCACACTGAAAAGCACAGTTAAAAAAATCTCCAAATGCTCGTCAGCACGCAATATATCTCTTGAGGAGGATGATGGAAAAAATGACTGTTCTTCTCTCTCACCAACATTCAGTTACCGTGTAGCAATTGCCAATGGACTGCCAAAAAATGCCCTCTTTCTGAACAATAATGAATTTCATGAGGTCTTGTCAATTGATAGTGATTACTCTGACTCTCTAAACGAGGCAAAACTTGTCCATAGATTCGATGAACAAAAAGCTTATACAATGCCAGTAAGAAGGAACAGGAAGAGTTTGATTAGTTTAGCGCCCTCTGATGGCAGCTCGGAGGGGGAACGGGGAGAGCGCAGTAGTCTCCACACTCTTCGATTAGGTGCTCTGAAAAAGCTGAGAAAATGGAAGAAGAGCCAAGAATGTGTGTCCTCAGACTCAGAGGCCAGCAACTGGAGAAAGACTCTTGGCATCAGAAGCAAATCTCTGGACCGGGCTGGCCGACACCAGAAAACCACTACCCTGGAGCCGGGATCCAGCTCGACAGGATGTATCAGTCAGACTCAGGATGTGATGGAGATGATCTTCAAAGAACTTCAGGGAATCAGTCAGATCGAGTCTGAGCTCTCAGAACTGCGAGGGCATGTTAATGCCCTCAAAAGCTCCATTGATGAGATCTCCAGCAGCGTGGAGGTGGTGCAGAGTGAAATCGAGCAGCTCCGTTCAGGTTTCGTGCAGTCCAGACGTGAGACTCGAGACATCCATGATTACATCAGACAGATTAGCCAACAGACCAACAAAGCTACTCTGAGATTTCTAAATGTGCCTGAGGAGAAGTATGAAAAAACAGAAGAGCTTATTTATCAAATTCTGAAAGAGAAAATGGGTTTTGCTGAAGCACGCAAGACATTTAAAATTGAACTGGCCCATCGACTAGGGCAACAAAGAGAATGTTACAATGCTAAACCTCGACCAATTGTAGTCATATTTGCAAGCCCACAAGACAGGGATTTAGTTTTGAAAAAGTGTTATAAGCTTAAAGGAACTGGAATATCTATCTCAACTGATAGTCTAGCACATGATTCAAAAGAAAAGAGAGACAAGCCAATGGCTTCCTCTCAGACATATGAAAGCATGGACATCAAGGTCTCAGCCAAAGACAAGGCTGAAAGTGATGACTGGGACTCCATGGAAAGCGACAAAGAGCTCGATGAATTAAACAAGAACAAATATGCAATTGTGTCCAAACCACCTCCAAAAAGTAAATCGGACAAGAAAAAGTCTCACGAACACAGAAGGATGGCTGATGACTCTGCATACTCTGTGCACTATGCAGATAATACAGCCTACGATGACCACGACAAGCAAAGTAAGTCCTACTATACCGACATAACACCTGGATGGCTTTCTCAAAGCGACTACTCCACTCCCAAACTCAGCCGGTCTGAATCGGACTGCTCTAAACTTTGCCAGTCTTACTCTGAGGATTTCTCAGAGAGTCAGTATTTCAGCAGAGTCAATGGCTGCTCCTTGCTTTCCTCCTCAGATCAGGAACTTTGGCAACGGAAGCAAGAAGACATGGCATCCTCCTGGTACGCCAGTCCTCCCAGTCAAACTCTGAGCCAAGAACGACCTTATGTGGAGCATAATGAAGTTGAAACCACTGAGACTATTGACAGTGGTGTAAGTAATGGTCTTGTTTGTATATCAGGGGATAGGAGCCATTACAGCGGCTCTCAGCTGTCGCTGCAGGGTGACCTCTCACCATGGAAAGATTGGCATCACTTTGAACAAGGTGCTGATTCAGGTTTGGATGCTTCAACTGAGCAGAACATAATCTCTGAGATCAGTAGTCCCTTTGACCCTGCAGCTAACCCTGGTTTCCCTGAGAAAATTACTAAATGCCTTGAGGTTGATTTACAATTTGAAGGTGAGACCTTTCTGACACTAGATAGCACTCCTGAGACAGGCCAAGACCAAGATATAGATATAGAACCTGAATTTTTAGAACCTGAGCTAGAGCTAGAGCTTGAGCCAGAACCAGAACCAGAACCAGAGCCCGAGCTAGAAAAAGAACCAGAACCAGAACCCAAAAAAATGGCACAGCCAGAACCTGAACTTGAACCAGAACCTGAACCTGAACCTGAACCTGAACCTGAGCCAGAGGCTGTGATTGAACCCATACCAAAACCAGTTCCTAAACCAGCTGAACCGCAACCCGAAAAGAAGCCCAAGACCAAGAAGATCCAAGCTAAGCCTGAATCAGCTCCACAAACTTTGCAGCGACAAGATGTGAACCACCTCCAGCAGAGCCAGAAATCTTCAGCCATGTACCGAAGCCAGAGTGAGATCAGAAATGAGAAGGTGGAGGACGTCCCCAAATCATGGAGTAGCAGGCTTAGCATAGACCTCAGTGAAAAAACCTTCGGTTTTGGAGGTTTTGGATCCACCCTGCAAAGAGCAAAGTCAGCTTTGGATTTTGTGTGGAATAAAGGCTCCCAAAGCACCAGCGCCCCGGTTGAAGAACCAAGCAACACCTCATTCATGGGCAGGTTCAGAACCATGTCCCAGTCCACAGCGAACAGCTCCAGCACAACCATTGACTCTGATGTCTACACAGAACCTTTCTATTACAAGGCAGAAGAGGAAGAACAACCTGCTGAACAACCTGTGGACAATGAGACACATTATGTTGAGGTGATGCAACAAGTACTAGCCAATTTGGAAAACAGAACAAATGCCAATGAGGCTGAGGAACAGTACCAAGAAGAGGAATACGATGTCTCACAAGAATATGAAATCTCTCAAGAGGGTAACCTTGTGTTGGAATATGACTGCAGCCTTGATGAACAATATGATGAGGAATACAGTGAGGAGTATGATGACAATCCCATGACTGAAGACACAGCGGAGTATGAGGTGAGTCTGGTGGATTATGTGGAAGAAACAGAGGAACCAGAAGTAGAGATCGAGGAACAGGAGGAAGGCAAAGAGGAGGTGCAGGAGGTTCAAGATACATCAAAAACGAAGGGTGCAGATGAGGTAGAAGAGACTGTAGAACAAGAGGACGAGAACAAAAATGTTACAGAAGTTCCTGTACAGGAAGCACCACCCAAAAAAAGAATACGTCCCACCTTTAAAGAGGCAGCATTGAGAGCTTACAGAAAGCAGATGGCTGAGCTGGAACAGCAGATCCTGGCAGGAGGTACGATCCAACCAGTTACTTGTATTCTATATGCTAACTGTACAGATTTGCTTACATATACATTACAGTTGTTTAAATTTGTTTCTTGGAGGGTTTAAGTCAAGGTTTTGGTCAGTGAGCCATTGATTGAGTCATTTGAGATCCACCATTGTCCAATATGTCTTTCTCGGGACTAGGTTCCTGAATACACTATTGAAGGGTTGTTCTGAAGGCCAAGATGATGATTACTAGTATTTTATGTTGAGTGGTTAGAATTGGTGATTGATTTTGTGTATGTGTGTGTGTGTATGGTTGTCCAGTTCAGATGAAAGCGTGCTTCATTTTTTGTGGCCTTGCTTAATCTTAGAGAATCAAATTAACAATTTCATCAAGATGGTTATTTATATTTAAGCATTTATTTTAAAGGAATAGTTCACCCATATAATAATGTTCTTCTCATTATTTATTTTCCCTCATGTTGTTCCACACCCAAATGAGTTTTTTCTAGCTTGGAACATAAAAAGAGACAATCTGATGGATGTTTATGTAGCTCTCTCCAATCTAATTTGTGCTTGTGCATTTTCAGATCAGGCCAGGGTATATGTCAATGACAACAAACTGCATTAGTTTTTTATCTTTCAAGTCTTGTATTGTGATGCACCACATTTGAATATGCACATACGTATAATTTCGTCTTGGGTGAAATATTCCTTTAATAACTGCAAGCATGTTTTATTAGCAGTTTTAGCATTTTATTTTATTTCCAGTGTCAAAGTCAGTTTACATAATACATGCTAATATGAACATGAACAACTGAAATTGTGGCATCTGTATGTCTTTATGCTAACAGTTCTGAAATTTACCCCACAAAAGCAGAGTTTCTTTTACAGTCAGTCAGGAATCATGGGAATTTCCACCCAGTCTTACTCACACTAAAAACGCTCTTGACCTAGATGTGAGAATCACAGTCACAGCACACGGCAAACCCAACGCTGCACTCCACGATGCTGAGTACTGTTGGGATACTGTATTTAGGCTGCTCATTCATGCTGCACACTAACAGCCAGATGCTCTGTGTACTTTAGGGGATTCTGATTCCCTAAAACACAAGCCACAAATCGCAAACCAAATCAGTTCATTTTTTTTGCCATTACAATGAGGTTTGGCACTGGCATACAATTCAACAATTGGATTGCAGAAATTATTGCATTTTTACTGAGATGTTTTACATCCAATGCATGTAAAGTGCTGTGCTCTCTGTGTTATTTTAGTGTCGGATTCACCAATGGAATTATGCAAATTAGATAATGATGCAAATGGGTCAATGACAAATAATGCTTCAAAAAAGGATTTAAAAAAAAAAAAAACCTTTTCAAAATTGATATAATGCATATTTTAGGAACAATCAGTCAGGAACAATATGAGTCAGGAACAATGTGTTTAAGCAAGTTTCAATTGTTAAATAACATTTCAAAGTGTTTAAATTCATTTTTTTGTCAGATGGTAGAACCAAATATTTTCCTAATTGTATTTATAAGTAAAAACTTAGCAGACTAACCCTCTACAGTGCCTAACACATTATTATTTTGTGGTTGTGTATTTTATTAATATTAATTTATAATTATTGCATTCTAGTGGCCAGGTATTTAGTATCTTTGGCATCGATTTTACTTTTTAATAATCATACAAGTATACCAGTAAATACATTCGATACAATAACACAATGTAGTTTTCAGCCATTTGCTCACTTTGATCTATTATTTGTTGGTTTAAATCAAGAATTTACATGGTTGTACCACCTGATGAATATCAGTTTTGCCACCTGACAACATTAATAATGAGAGGGAAAAGTGTTTTAGTCAACAGTCTCTATTGAAGTAAAAGTAGTAAATTGATCAAAAACAGAAAAAATAACATTACATCACATTCAGAATGTAGGAACTGGAGTAGGCTAAAGTGCAATGGTTCTGGGTACTTCTTGCCTACTCTTTTATGAGTACTGGGAATTCGGACATACTACTCTTGTCACATACTGTTTTTCACCTACTATATAGTAGGGAAGTATGCAATTTCGGATGCAGCCTTTTCCTAGTTTCCTAGTGGGTGCCTGTTAGTTACCATAGCAACCTATTGTGTCCACCTGCCCCTTGTTATTTCACTAATTTAAGTCTGTGTATATATACTCCCTGTTCAGTTCATATCCTTGTTCATTCTTACTTCTGTTAGTATGTCTATTTAAGTTGGTTGTTCTGTTCCTGTGTGTTAATAATAGGGCTGGGTATTGACACAATTTTCACGATTCGATTCGATTTCTATTCACATGCTTTCGATTAGATTATTTTGGATGTAGTATATCAGATACAGTACATGGCAAATTTTCTAGAGGAAAAAAATCTCTCAACTAATGCTGTAAACTACTCATGGGAGTCAGTTGGTACTACTTATTAACTTATTTATATACAAACACTTAAATTACACTCAATGATGTTTTTTTTTTATAATAAATAAGGTTTAGAATTACATAATCATATTTCTACTCCAATTCGTTTTTTTTTAAATGTAAACATTTAAATTGTGGCTGTCATAACTGATTTATTCAAACATACATTAAATATTGAAGAACATTATAATGAATATGTAACGGTGATTAGCTATATTTATCAGAATGCTGCTTTCTAGAGTTCACTTTTCTAGCTGACTAATGAGTTTATGGTCACTGAATATGTTTTTCTGAGGTAAATGTGACGTTACGTGACATTGTTTACAAGCTGTTTTATTGACGTCTTTCCGAGGTTGAAACACTGATTGAGCTATTACCCGAGACATGATACGGATTTCGGTAAGTTGTACTGTATATTTTAACATACCTTCAGATGTTTAGTCATGTTTATTTCGTGCTGTAACTGGTATTAAAGTGGAGAGGATAAGTTTACATGCACTCCGTGCTGCCGCTCCTCTTTAACTGAGGCGCTAAAGCGATCTGTCATGTCACATTAAACAAAAATTATTAAAAAAAATATTAGCATGAAAATAATTGAAAGTGTAAAACATCTTTAACCTAAAACTAACATTTTAGAACAATAATTAAAAAATAGAATAATAATAGACAATATTAGCTTAAATGTATTATTTATTTAGCTTAATGTTTTTTTTTTTTTTTTTTTAAATTTCATATAGGGACATTCATTGCAGTTGCACCACCTGACTTCTGCAACTAATTTTACAATTAACAGGCTTCTACTTGGATGCCTGTATTAGCTTTTGCCTGTGCTAGCAAGTTCATACATAGAATTTCTAAATACAATAAAGAAGTTAATGATAAAATAGCATTTTCTTAGTTTTACATTGGTTGTACCACCTCACGTGGAAAGTGTTTAAGAGAGATCTACAGACCTTTCCAAGATGAATTGGGCTCTTCTGGATGTTGCATTATCATGCTTACTGTTATTACCTTGTTAATTCATAATAACATGTTTGCAGTTGTGCCACCCTGACATTTGAGAATATACAATTTGCCAGACAAAAGTTTTTCAATTATCTCAACAGCTTTACAACTACTGATATTTATAAAATTTGTTTATATGAAAGGTTTCAAACATAAAATGATTCCATAGTGTTTTATTTTGAATTTCTTATTATTAAAACACCATTTTAAATAGTTTTCGTAGTCTGTTCATTTGTGTGGACTGTTGGGCCACTTGATATTTTTATTTCTGGGGTTTAAGATACCAAAAAATAACATAATATTGATTATTTGAATGTACTGAAAAAAATAATTCAAACTAAATAGGTTTTATAGAATAAAGTGATACATGTTATGCATTTATCAAGTTATTTTAAAAGGAAATAATGTACTTGGGCACAAAAATATGCACGTCATGTCATTGACCCAAATGCACAATGATTTCATTTAAATACTTGAATTGCATCACTACCTTGTGCATTTAGCAGCACCTGATTAAACTGGATTGGCAATTTGGCAGTGAATTAGCTACAGACTTTTGAGATCTGAAAAGGTGCTTTCTCCACACAGACAGGTGTACAGTCAACAGAAGCTTTATATATATATATATATATATATATATATATATATATATATATATATATATATATATATATAATAGCATAATGAGAGATGGAACAGACTGTTCTGCTGACACAGAGTTTGTGCGCTTGACAGGTTGAGCATTTAATTTTATTCTCAGCTAGAAAAAGACATTTACCTCATAAAGAAAGTGCTCATCTCTTAGGGCAGGGGTCGGCAATTAAGTTTGGCATCGGGCCAGAAAAAAAATTTCGCCACTAGATGGTGGGCCAGACATAGTCAAAGGATAATTTAAGAAATTAATGAAAAAACGCAACTAGAATTGCCTGTGAAAGACTGTTACAGTGTCTTTTGTAACTGGTATTGAGCTGTTACTCTGCGTTAAATCCTGTAGTAGGACAGTCATTAACAAAAAGCCACATTTGTGTGGCGTTGTCCGGGTTTTACACTGGATAAATTAATAAAGCAGAGTAGTGACACGTAACCTGGCAAGTATCTTCATTCACCAACTTGCAACACAGACCGCCTTGCTAAAACACACATATGTGGGAGATGAGGAATGGATAAAAATAACTTGAATAAGCCCATTAATGGCATGTTTGAGTCATGCTCTTAACGAACTATGTTTTATTTCCTCTTTCCATATTGTGAATAATAAATGTGTAACATTTTAATTTGCTTGTTACACAATGGATCCTAACTTACTGTAATAATTATTTGACGTAGCCTACTATAACTTTTACACAGAATTATTCCTTGGCATCCTCATGCACTAAACTGCATTTTTTTTTTTTTTTTTTAAATTGTTTGCATGCTGGAGGTATGCTATTACGTCGTGTGCAGAGTGATGTTAACATTTAAGATAGCTGGTGAGAGAAAATGGCACTATCAAAGTGTCTAAAGAGGAGAGTTGTCAGCGAAATATAGGGCATACAAATAAGAATGGAAAGACAACTATGCATTCATCCTACCTAGCTTTGTGAATGCAAAGCCGGTGTGTCTTATCTGCAACGAAGTTGTCGCTGTTTGCAAAGAATATAACACCGACTCCGGACGCGAGCGGCGCGACACGACGCTACAAAAGATAATAGAACCTACAACACAACACAACACATTACATTCCCGACAGTAAACGGATTCCCCGTTCTGTTTCTGACGTAGTCCAAGTGCTTTGCAACGGTCGGTTTGTTACGTTCAGTGTAGACAGCTTTTAGCTGTTGCGGCTCGGCGCGGCTGGTGTAGACACGTTGATAATATTAGACGGCACCACGAGACGAAGATCTATTTCAGAACCAGCTGCTATCAAAATAATCTGGCTGCGGGCACGGGCCAGATATTATTGCTGGCGGGCCATTTTTGGCCCGCGGGCCGCCTATTGCCGACCACTGTCTTAGGGCTTTCCCTTTTATGACTAGGCACTATTATATTGTCACGTATAGTTTTAGTTTCAGTTTAGTGTTCCTAGACTTTTAGTTTGTAGCTCTGTGTTTCCTGTGTTTCCCATTGTTTCTATAGTGACTCATTGTTTGATCGATTTGTATCACCTGCTCCTTGTTAAAACATTTGGTTTCTCTGTGTATTTAAAGCCCCCAGTTTGTGTTCTGATTTGTCCGTTCTTGTCTTTGTTAGCGGTTGTCATTCTCCTGCATCTTTGTATTTTCCTGAGCTGCTGCATGTTAGTTATTTTTGTTTATCTTCTTCTCTTCCTACCTGCAACCTCCACATATCAAAATACTTTTTATAATATAAAATATTTATATAATTTTTTTCCAGATTTTTTTTAGCTTTGTCAATGGATAATGGATATTTTCTGTTTTTAAATATATGTAAGAGATAATCCACGGCTAGCTGTGCATTAAATGATTTTAATGCATGACATGAAGGCAAAGAACCGCCTGACGAGTTCAAATCGTTTGATGCACAGCTAGCTGTGGATTATCCCACTTGTACCATAGTCATTTGCCAGCTTTGACAAGTTAAAGCTGTCATCAATGTTTGCAGCGCTAAATTTGACTGGAAGGGTTAAAATGAAGGTCATTTTCGTCAGCTACCACTCGTTAGATTTAGCAGTCTGTACGCTTTAAATCAGACACAGAGATAAAGTGCAGTAAGGTTACATTTTTTTGATTGAATTATAACATTTATTTGAATGGAGAGAGAGAGAGAGAGATGTGCATGTGAATTGCCTGCGTCTGTGCAGTGTCTCTCTACTAGCAATAAAGCTGTGAGTTTAATTACTTCAAAAACAGCGACCTTACAACCTGATTAATATAATGTAGCAAAGTTAATTCATTAATAAAAGTTGTGGTGCAGCATTGACAACACGTTTCTGTGCTCCCCTTTCTGTGTGTGCCCAGCGCCATCTTCAGTCTGTTCACTCTTTGTGAGTGACGTATGTGTGTGCGTGTTTGAATGAAAGCAGTGCATTAATAAAGAACGGTGATTAAACTGACTTGGAACAACTGTACATTAAATGGTTTTATTGCACAACTTCCAGCCAGTCAGAATCAAGTATTCAGATATGTATGCTTGAAATGGGAATGCTAATGATTAGCGTTCTCCAGGTTTATCCTCCTTGATGAAAACTGTGCACAGAAATATTCTTCAGTTCAGTGGTGCTGGTGTTTAGCTCCTTGTTTTCACACAGCCAATTTAATTCCTCAGCTCTCATTTTCTCCTCGACTAATTAAAGAGTGCTGATCAGAAATCATTTGCATAAAATGAGGAACTGTCATGGAGGGGCTCTGAGTGTCATTGCTGTTTTGGTTTAGTCTTCTTCAGGCTGCACATTTTAGGAGTCTTTTACAGTGCAGTCTCTTAGGATTTGTTCTTTCTGCCAAACCAATCTTCATTTAGTTCTTGCCTGAACTGCCTTCACATGCTAATTCCTCCTCCCAAGGGCGCTTGCTAACCAGGTCAGTGTTGTTGGGACTCTTATTTGGAGTCTTGTTTGGAGGCTAGCAGTGTGAGCCGGCAGTCCTCACTTCACGTGTTTATTATATCAATTTTATTTCTTCCGCTATGACCCATCGAGGTCAGCTAAATCTGTTTGTAAGCCAGCTCTGTTATCTTGTATGAAAGTAGTCTATCTGTATTCTGAATATATTTTATTTAGATCACAACACTTACAGAGGACAGATTTAAAAACATGTAGATATTCAAACACTTTTTGCCACTTGCAGATGTGTGAAGGTTTGTTTTTAGTCGATCTGCAGTAGAAAAGGTCTCCTTTTCTCTCTGTGTTTAGGAATTAATATTTTAAGATTTCTTTCATTTCTTTATTGGCTCTTCAAACCCACAAAAATATACTTCTGCTCCAGATGTTCATTGATTTTCATTTGCACTGCATTTCAGTAATTGAGGATTATGACTGTATTAGAAATATTCTTCATAGAGATGGACATGAAAGTCATGAAAAATCTAATTTGACTCTGTTTACTTTATTTATACATGTAGCTCGTCTTATTGTGAATGATTCATCAGCGCATGTAATTCGAATGTAAAAGTTTTTTTTATTATTATTTCATCAAAATGTAACAACTTCACCTAAGCTCGGTTTCACTCAGAAATACATCAAATTATGGAATGCATAATTAAAGTGCATTACAAATGACTATTCATATTATGTTAAGACAACATGAAATCAAAATTGACTATATTTAATTAAATAAATGGTCTTGGTCTTGTTGTGCATGATTCATCAGTGCCAAAGGAAAAAATGAAAACTTCCAAAGAAAAAATGTTTTTCATTATCTTTCATCAGAAATGTAACGTTTCAGTACATGAGACTTCTGTTTTACTGGGAAATAAGTCATGTTATTTTAGTTATATCATTTAAATGGTGAATGGCATTGCATGTCTTTAAAAGAAGATTTTCTACCTGTAGTTTGTTTTCTGAAAGCCATTATTAATGAAAGTGATGCATTTAGCCAGAGCTCAGTGGAAACAGGCCATTGATCCAAATGAGTGAAAGAGGTTTTCTGTCACCTCTCTCACATAGCGATATGTTTTAGCCTCCCGAGAACCCCAGCCAAAATATTCATTTCATTTCATCTGTCACTGGCCAAGAAATCTAAAAGGAAATTTAATTAATCTGAGAAATCCCTCAGTGCATATATATTCTGCAGACAGTGGACATCCAGTGTGCAATCTTTTTTTTTTTAAGGGTCACTCTCATGAGACCTGTCAAGAATATTTCATATATCATAACAAGAACTTAATATTCTCTTAATTGGGGCCCAGGCACCAATGGTGCAAGGACCCTCTTGGAATTGCTCTGTTTTGTCAAGATGTGATTTTTCATTTATTCTATCTGCAATGTGACATAAAGACATATTTCTGAGTGAAACAGGATATTCTGCAAGACAAAATGTGGGGTGTGACTTGTTTTATCTATCAGGAATTAATCATGAATCATGAAAAGTTTTTGTTCCAGACCTGAATGTGAGTTTGATTGTTGTTGAAACAAAATACAAATATATTATATATAAATATAGACTCTATAGAATTAACTTTTTTAATTTTTTTTTTTTTTTAATTTAATCCTAAATCTTATGAAAACATGCCAAGGTCACATTTTACACCAAAATCAAAAGACAAAAATTAGGAGATATCTACATTTTTCTTTTGATTTTGGGGTACTTTGTGACGTGGACATGTTGTAAGATTTACCATTAAATTAAAGAATTCTTAATTTCATATCAACATATTTTTAAAAAAAAATATAAGACCTGTAAACCTAATTAGTAGTTAAAGTTGGATGGTTTGTTGCTATAAAATTGATTTGGAATGAACAGGCCACTAAAACACCCAAATATATACTGGTTGGCCCTCAGTTTAGTGTTTTTCTGACACTGAAGGATTGTCTGAGCACTACAAAAGGGACGAGTAACCCTCCACAAGCCCAACAGGATAGATTTGATCAATACTCCGTTGACCATGCTCGTCTTCACTCTATTAACCAGCTAGATTTAAGCTTCACGGCTGTTCTTTAGGCGTCTACGTGCGTTTATTGACCTCTGACGTCTCTGAAGCCTCACTTTTATCGTTCATGGTCCAGTGAGCTGTGAAGCTATCGCACTAAAGCTGAACTAATCATCGCCATTACATTTAAACACTTGAGCGACATTAAAGCGTCTGAGGTGAACTTTGAGGGAGAATGAGACAGATTAAAGGGAGGGAAGGAGTTATCTAATGTAATATGAGAAATCAGGGTCAGTAATGGTCATCAGTGTAACCTCATCTCTGAGGTTTGAATCTGCCCATAATTTGGCAGAAATTGTGTTTGGATATTGATTGTCTGAAAGTGTATTTAAATAAACATGAGCGGTCTCTCTGTTCTGGGCACCGCAGGCTTTTACAGCAATATATGGCCAGTGTAGTATGAGAGAAACATGATATATTGGCTCAAGGTTGTGTGTGTGTGTATCAGGGATTACTCTGACTGAGATATCGTAAATGAGCTGTGCTGGCACTATTTGTTGGCTCCATTAGGCACAAGTCATTATAAGTGTGTGCAGTTATTTATAGATAAAGATGTCGATATGTGCTGTTATTTCTAATGTTCCTCTCTGTCTTTCTGCTTCTCTTCTGCAGACAGCACTGCTCTGGACACGGAGGTCTTCTTGTGTTTTCTTTTCTTATATAATTTTTCACCCATTTCTGTGTGTGTTTGTTCATCTCTGAATGTACATAGAATATGCTGCATGTTTTTCCACTGTTCTCTGTATAATTGCTTGGTGGTGATGTTAATAAGCAGTATACAAAGAGACAGATAGACAAATAGACAGATAGATAGAAAGACAGATAGATGGGCAAATGGCTAGACAGGATTGGTAGATATACAGCATGGGCGTTTCCTCTGAGGAGGCAAGGGAGGCTGTGTCTCCTCAAAAAATTGAATGAGAAAATAATCAATATTACAGAAAATCAGCAAATATTACAAAATATGACATTAAAAGGTGTATAAATCACAGTAACACTTAGGGCTGGGCGATTTTTCCGATTTTTTTCGATTAATTCGAATTTAATGTTTTGCCTCGATTTTATTATTTTTTTAAATCGAGAAATCGCGATTTTGAATAAAAATGTTAGCAAGCGTTACAATTGGACATGTTGACAATACAGCAATGAAAACCGTTTTATGAGAAGAAAATGATCCGACCTCATGATGGCGCCGGCGCGCCTGATTAACTGCTCTCATGTGACGCTCTATGAACGTAGAACACATCACTATTCTTAAGCGGCTGTTCATTCAGAAATGCGTTACTGCGTTATAAAAATGAGATGCAGGCAGTGGAATGAGAAAAAAAGGCAAAGATATTAAACGCGAGTTGAGCTTTTTTTAACTTGACCGCCGTGTTTTTAGAATGCCGTTTCATGGGTGAGACGCTGCAAAAGACACGAGACACAAGTGCAACACCTAAACATGTCCGCCAAACATAAAAACAATAGGACAAATAGCGCAATGGAATGCAAAAACCTGTAAACCTGTTTGATATTTCATGTTTGCATGATGGTGACAGGCTGAAAGCAGCTGTTGTTTTCTGTTTTTACAAAACATTTGCTGTTAATAATAGCCTATTACTGGTGTTATTTATTGCTATTACTTTTTGGCTAAGAAATATTTAGCATTTTCTTATTTTATATTATATCTGAGTATATAGGATGTGTGTAAGATAAGTTTGTACAACATTTGCCTTCATATTTCAGGCATATTTCTGCAATGATATTTAACAAATTGTTTTACATTTACACCATGTTGATCACTTCATGTGTGGTGCACTTGGAATGGAACTTTTTTTAACCAGATTGTTAATAAAGAGAATGTTACTTAAATCATATTGTAGTTAAGTTTTTAAGTTGACTAGTTAAACAGTAAAAAAAAATCAAAAATCAAAATCGTGAATCGTTCCAATCGTTCTGAAAAAAATCGAGATTTTATTTTTTAGCCATATCGCCCAGCCCTAGTAACACTATTCAACAGCAACACCAGCAGGTAAAGTTACAGCAAATGACTAGTAAAAATGCTTAAAAACAATAAACTTGATGAGATTTATACTTGGTTTTAATAAATAGAACATTAAAGGGTTAGTTCACCCAAAAATGAAAATTCTGTCATTAAGTACTCACCCTCATGTCGTTCCACACCTGTAAGACCTTCGTTAATCTTCGGAACACAAATTAAGATATTTTTGATGAAATCCGATGGCTCAGTGAGGCCTGCATTGCCAGCAAGACAATTCAAAAAGCTTCGAAGCTTTATGAATCTCTTGTTTTGAATCAGTGGTTCGGAGCGTGTATCAAACTGCCAAAGTCACACCCCCCAGTGGTGAACCATTGAAATTTCGAAACACTTATGATGTAACAAAGCCTTGTTTACTGAAATCACATGACTTTGGCAGTTTGATACGCACTCCGAACCACTGATTTCGAAACAAAAGATTCGTAAAGCTTCAAACCTTCATGCAGCGGTGTTTTGAAATTGCCCATCACTAGATATTGTTGAATAAAGTCGTTATTTTTTTTCGTTATTGTTTTTTTGGCGCACAAAACGTATTCTCGCCGCTTCATAACATTAAGGTTGAACGACTGTAGTCACATGAACTGTTTTAAATGTGTCTTTCTGGGCATTGAAAGTGTTAATTGTCTTGCTGGCAATGCAGGCCTCACTGAGCCATTGGATTTCATCAAAAATATCTTAATTTGTGTTCCGAAGATGAACAAAGGTCTTACGGGTGTGGAACGACATGAGGGTGAGTAATTAATGATAGAATTTTTATTTTTGGGTGAACTAACCCTTCAATTACATTGTTAATGTAAAAATACAAAATAGAATTGTATTTTTTTTTTAATGTAATGTAAGGTAATGCTTATTTAACCAGGAAAATGTGACATTAAGTATAGATATAACTGGGACATGAATTTACATTTGAATATATATATATATATATATATATATATATATATATATACATAAACTTTGCCTCCTCATTTCAGAACACCACTGCATGCCCCTGATATACAGGTAGACAGACAGATAGACGGATGGATAGGTAGATCTGTACTTTCTGATCTTATTTTTTGTAATGTATTTTGTCTGTATATTTACACGTTTGTCACTGTTTGTCTGTTTCTTTGTTGTGGCCATTTGTTTATTTACTGTACAGGTAAATGATAAGTACAGTGTCTTATTGATCTGCATAAGTCATCAGCAGGCTGTTTTCTTGTTTGACAGGGTTGTGCCAATATCCTGGACTCAGCCAAACTGGGGTTGACCGGCGGAGGGTGAGTACATACTCAACAGCAAACACACAGGGGAAATAAAGAGAGCTGATCTGTACACCATTATACACAGGAGTATGTGTCTAGAGTTACACTCTTACAGGTGTTATATAAATGTATATGTGTGTGTGTGTGTGTGTGTGTGTGTGTGTTTTGGTGCCTCAGACTCTCGAGCCGTTGGGTCTCCTCGTCTTCCATTTATCACTGACACACACACACACACACACACACTCGCTGATATTATTTTTCTCTGTTAGACCGCAGGCAGAAGAGCAAGAATGTGCATGGAATGTTATTTGTGGATTTTCTTGGGACCTGATCTAGTGTTAATTGTTTGCAATGGTATGTCTCCAGGTTAATGAATGTAGTGGGAATGAATTTCATTTTTGGTAATGAGCTGTCAAAAATAAATAAATATACCCTACACTGTTGGCATTTATGCTTATTAAAGGCCGTTCTCATTAAGCGTTGATGATGTCACTGTCTTCCTAACAAAGACAAACACATTTCATTGGGCTCTGCATGAATGAAAAAGACCTGTTTGTTTATAGACGTGTGAGCAAGAGAACATACTGACCTAATCTAAACTCTCGTATTGAGTATGTTTGTATTTTAGAATTATAGACATGAGTTATTCTCCAGATCTATTTCGCCTATGTTCATACAATACAAGCATACTACAATCAAATCCATTAAATACCTTTTTTTAATCTGATCAAATAATTAGTGAAGAGTATGATGTTAAAAATCTACTTCATCTAACTAGAAATGAATAATCAAGTTAAGCATATTGCATTGTGGAATACAGTACCCACAGTACAGTACTGCTGTGGTTGTACAGCCCATTTTGACCAAGTATTCTATGGATGTATAGAATGGGTTTGTGTGAGACAAGAGCAATTATGATGGACTTCCTGTTCCTCCCGCTCCCTCTGCCCATCCCATGTTATTTGCCAGTGCTGTAAATCAGCCGACTGCTTTTTATCCAGGTAATGTTTCATAGCGTACAGCATGATTATGGTATTAATAGACTCTAAATCTGCCTCCATCCCCAGGGTTGGCAGTATACTTTATGGCATTGACAGCATGCCAGATTTACGTCGCAAGAGGACCATGCCTATTGTCCGAGACCTGGTGAGTAATCATGCCCAGCACGGTTATGTTTGACTGATGGCGCTTTAGAAGACTGTATTAGCCAATCAGACCCACCGTGCACACGGTCACTAGTCTGAATTTACAATCCAACACTGTCAGCAGGGCACATGCAAGATAGAGGCGCACACGTGTTTATGTTTTGATGCTATTTTAAGAGTTTTACGCTCCACCAGAGTAAAAGTAGGTCACTCACCTGGTGTTCTCCACAATATCTGCAGTTCAAATCATCTGTCTTGTCTTTAAATGTGTAGTGCTCATATATTGATAATGAAGTGCTATTTAATTTATGAGACTCTAGACGGCGAATGATTGATCCACAGCATCTATGTAGTATGTTGTATGTTTCTGTTCATATTTTTTGCATTTGTTAACGTTTCAAATGATTTCTTTTTTTCTTGTTTGAGCTCTTGCAGTCCGTCTACATGTCTTTGTCTCCATTTTCTTCTTCTTGATTTTTGTTAGAGCAAATTTTCTTAACCGATTCTTACATTGAGTTTTGTGCAAATGTTCAGCTTCTGAAGGACAAATGTTGATGCTGTATCTGTCCATATTTTGCATGAAATTAAAAACCAACCCTATTTTGGTAAGTACGGGTCATCGTTCAGTTTGTTCTTTTGGTTTTTTGGCGTGTCCTGTGGTCCATTCCCACTTGGGCCCATATTGATTATGGGTGATATTTTTCCGTGAGTTGTCAGATTTCCCTCCAAAATGGTTGTTTTCAGTCAAGCGACAGCAGAAGTATTCGAAACCGAAATGTTGACAACTCTACCCAAAAATATAACTGAGGACTTCATTGACTTCTGATTTAACTGTGTGCCTTTTTAAATCCATGTAAAAGTGATGTGCGCCTCTAAGCCTTTTACAGCGTGGATGAAGTCAGTGCTGTACCGGGTCCGATCTGGTCTATCCCATCATGCCTCTGTCCTCTGTTTCTGTCCCCTTGTTGGCTGTGTGATTGCTTCAGGGCAACGACAGTCGGTCACGTGACCTATGAGAAAAATTCAGATCTCCAAAATTCAGACTCACGCATACAATTCCATTGCCTGCAGCAACCCTCAGCAATTCAAGTGCATGTTGAGACTTACATCAACACTTGACGTTCATGTAGAGGTCAAATCTACCCTATTTTCCTATGCAGCCCTGCTTTAAGGGGCCGTTAGCAGCCCACTTAGTCTTTACCACCATCAGGTTCAGGGACAGATGGTAAAGACGAGTCCAGTATGGTCCGCTGTCCATGCCTGCCGATCTCAACATGGCTAATCGTGGCTTTTTGACTTTTGACCGGCTCTGTAGTGTCCCATTTCCCCCTCATTGGCTCTTTCTTTCTCTCGTTCTCTGTCCTGAACTCTTTGGATCGTGTTGAGCTGGCTTTAACACATGCTGTCTGGTCTTGTCTGTTTGTAGCAGTAATGGCAACAATACTCACAGACAGTAGGACTATGTCAGGGCACCTTTCAGTATATTTACCAAACAAATTGCACAGCAAATGCATGAGTGAACTGTAAATTTCTACTGCATGTCAGAGGTGAGTTATTTAAGGATTGAGCCTCACCTCTGCAGCTTTCTCTCTGCGCTTTAGACAGACTTTCGATCTGATTTTCTGCATGAAGGCAGGTATGACGTAAAGAGATGTGCTTACTGTATGTAAACGACAGCTCACCTTCACTAAATGTCTAATTTTGTGTTCTCTGTATTTCCCTGCATCTGGACACACTAGGCTTTGGTAAGTCTCTTGCATTTTTAATGACATTTAATGAATGCACGTCTGAATCCAGTATTTGTCTGCTTAGATAGCTTCATTATTGCACTAAATATGTTTAAAGTCCACTTAAATTTGGTCTAGCTCATTAGAACAAATTTATTTTTTAACAAATTAGGGTGTTATTGGGTATTTTTTTTTATTTAAAGTAATTAAATGATTAAAAGGGATTTAAGAGAATAATGAAAAAGAAATAAGAATGGTAAAAGTTCCTTGTCACATTTAGTTATGAATTACATTAATCATATCATATTAATCAATAGCATGGTTCCCATTTAAAATGGCGAAATTGCATAAAAATGTTGAGTAGTTTGCATCACTGGATATTACTGTTGGTCGCTGAATATTTACAGTAAATCATAAAACAGTCGTCAAATATTAAATGTTTAGCTACTTACTTGCCACGTACTCTTTTACTTCTACAAAAGAAAGCGTTGCATTGGAATTCACACTCGTCTTCTGTGAACAGTAAGCCCCGCCTTCTTTGGTTTGATTGGCCAGCGCACTGACAGTGATGATCAGCCTAAAAATGTAACTTTTAAAACTTTTTTTGTCATGCTAACAACAAACAGAGCGGTGCATAATGGAGTATAGCAGAGCAACATCAATAATATCAAATATTGGGGGGGTCAATTTTGCCATTTCTAATTATTGGGGGGGGGAATTGTCCCCCAAAATGTCTATGGTGGTTACGGCCCTGTTAGGTGGTGCCTTTTAAAATGCTTTTTTTTTTCTGTCTGTCTGTCTATATATCTGTCTATCTTAATTTTTCTATTTTATATTATTTTAAATGTTTACATTTATTTATTTATATTTTATTTTACGTATTTTTCTATTTTATTATATTGATTTTTTGTTATTCATTCATATTTGTTTGTATTTTTCAACATTCAGAATTGAGCTTTTTTTATTTGATTTAAAAATGAAGAATGTTTCAGAATATGCATAATCCTATTGTGTCCATGAAAGAAAATGTCTGCTCTGTTCCAAATCCTAGTGAGCCGTCTACCTAGATAGCATTTTTAAGCATCATGTGCACACACCATGTGTGAAGGCTTGATAGGCGTGAAGACTTGTTATTGTCAAATTCTAAGGCAACATTGCATTTATTCTTTATTGACAATACAATCCCAGGAATGTATAGCAGTACGCTCATAGAAAAACACATTCCGTCCTGTTAAAATGGGCTATTTTACCTAATATATGTGTATGTTGCTTTATGTAGATAGCAGTAGTTATAATTTATTTGCACTCATGAAATGTGAGCAGTGGGCACTCAGTCTGTCTGTTTTGTTATTGGCAAAGTAATTTCTGCCTCCTGAAATCTCTTAAAATCACACTACACCTAATGAAATGAAAGCATATTACACAGAGCAGAATACAGCCTACATGTTCATATAGTTCTTCTATTCAATCTAAAATGAAAAGCTTTCTGAGAGGTGTGTGTAGTAGAGTAACAGGTGAATATCTGCTTGAAGGTGAAAGTGGTTTCCCAGCCTGAGTAATCAGGTTTTGTCTTCATCCCACATGATAACATTCAGCCTATCACAACAGATTTTTACCCTGTAGCATTTGACTCCGTTCCTGAGCATTGTCTTTGTCATTCTCCCTCACTCTGGCTCTTTCTCAATATTTCCTTTTTTCCTTTTAGACATTGGCTGCTCGAAAGGCAGGCATTGCGTTTGGGCTTGTGAACAGAACGACTCTAAACAACGAGGAGCTGGTGAGTTTTAAACACACAGATGTGTACAGTACACGCACAGCAGTTTCACCATACAGACTCATTTATAAATAAATCTGTAAGCAGCTAGTCAGCGTCTAATGAGGAGCGATCATGTGGCACTAATGTAACGCTCATGCATAAAGTCACGACTAATACACACGCACGTCTGCGAACACACATCAGACCCAGAGGCAAGGACAAATATACAAGACAAAAAATGACTATTTAAAATCTCTAATGATATTCTTGACTATTTGACCATTGTCACAAAATAAACCCTAACAGTGAGATCAGAACCCTGATGCAAAGCAGACACTCAACAAATATTTAATTATTTCGTAAGTAGGTTGCGACTTAATACACTGCTGCTTGCAAAGTACAAAAATAAATGAAAAATAAATATTGATTTGAGTGAAATCGTCATTTCCTGTGCTGGCTGTAAAAGACAATCACAAGACGATCTTGATTTACACTACTACTCAAAATTTTGGGATTTATTTGATCAAAATTCAGTAAAAACAGTAATATTGTGAAATATTGTTAACCACTTTCTCTTTGAATATATTTTAAAATGTAATTTATTCCTGTAATGCAAAGCTGAATATTCAGCATCATTACTCCAGTCTTCAGTGTCACATGATCCTTCAGGAATCATTCTGAAATGCTGATTTACTGCTCAAGAAACATTTCTTATTATTATCAATGATGAAATAATATGCTGCTTCATATTTCTGTGGAAACAGTGATACATTTCTACAGGTTTCTCTCTGATGAATAGAAAGCTTAAAAAACAGCTTTTTATCAGTGTCGAAGAAAGTGTGGCTGTGACGAGGATGTTGCTGTTGTATCTGTGTTTAAAGCATTAAGATGCTTTCTGATTATTTGGGTGTTGATCGATGATTCTAGTTTTAATTGCATTTTCGTACTTTAGTTTGACGGAGGGGCCAAAAACCTGAGAGAGGAAAGAACGTCTTAATCAATAAAAGAAGAATTACTCTTCTTTTTATCCAGACCTTCTTCCCTCCCATTAATAGATCCGCTGAATAAACAGCCCAGAATGACATGGGGTGATGTGATGTTTAGCGCTCTGTTGTGACACCGAGATGCAGGAATTTACTTGAAAAACCTGATTGTATTTCAGCTGGAGAATATATAATTTTAATTATAACAAATGTGCGTTCAGGCACAAACTGGACATGCTGGGTAATTTCCTATTTCTTTCTCTCTGTTTTTATCTACCAACAAAGATAAGAAGCTTTTTTTGACAACAAAATTGCCTGGATTTGCATTAGGTGTTAATTGATGATGCATCTGTGCATTCAAAAGTCTTTGTTAAAGAGTTATAAGCCATAAACCAACCCACTCAGCTATGAGGTGAATTACAACAAGGTGAATTAGAAAATATTTTCCACTCGTATTAAATTCTTTGGAATGCCAGAGGAAGACGTTATCCGTATATTACATGTAACAAGTTGCGCCTGTGTCGACCTGATGAGCATCAGCTCTGCTTATTTGCGACCCAACGCTAATTTGTACTGCTCTTGGTAGATTGTGTTGGTCATTATGTAAATTATTTGACTGCGTCTGTGTTCTTTAATTTGCGCGTCAGTAATAGATCACGCGCAAAACTTTGTGGAATTGCACTCTCATGATAATTTGCCCCGTTTGGTAAATTTGGACAATAATCTAAATAAAATCAATAAAGTATAAAACTATTGATTTTAATTGATTATACATATAGAACCAATATGTTTTACATTTATTGTGCATATATATGTATACAGTGTACAGCATAAATGAGTACACCCCCTCTGAAACTTCTGAAAGTCAGCAATTACTCAATTACTTATAAGACATGTTAGGGTTCTTTAGAGATATAATGTTCCAGCAAGTCTGCTTAATCAATTACCAAAGAAACATGTAAAAATTATTCAGGAAAATAAGATTTTCTTATCAAGGTGATAAAATGTTGTGTAGCAAAAATGAGTACACCCTCCTAAAAGTTACTAAATAAAATGAAATTTTCTGATGTAAGTTTAAGGCAATGTTTGATCAACAGGTAAGTATGTTAAACCAAAACATTTAAAGAGAAGTAATTTCTTGACATTTAAAAGTGTTATATAGCCCACTGAATCATTCTCAGACTTAATGCTGACAACAATGGAACCACTTGGGAGAGAACTGTCAGGAGACTTATTTCTTAGCACAAAAGAGGACAGTGGTACAAGAGGATTACCAAATCATTGTTTTAAGTGTGAAAATATAGCAAAAGTAACACAGAAATTCAAAAACAATGGACTTGTGACAAGGCCCCTTAAATAATCAGGCCTTCATTTTAAGCTTTCATTTAGTGATGAAGGATTTTTTTGCTAGACAAAGAGCAGGAGAAATACCAAGCGAGTGTCTCAGAGCCAGCAAAAGCTATGAAAAGAGTGACTGTTTAACTCACAGAGTAAGATGCAGCCTGCAGAAATGACATGCATGGTTGTTGTTCTCACTGGAACTACCTACTGTAGCCAAAGCACAATAAAGTCATTTAGCCACTTCCAAAGCCCATATTTACAAAATATAGATTCTGGGAATCAATACTCTGGTCTCATGAGACCAAATCAATAATTTTGGATCTAACAGCATCCAAAATGTTATGGTGTTTCTAGAGGAGTACAGTGAGAAGTGCCTGGTTCCCACAGTAAAGTTCAGTGGTAGTAAAGCTCTTATATAGGGATGTATGAGTGCTGAAGGTGTGAGGGAGTTGTGCTGTCATGAATTCCCACACCACTGTGTAATTTAATACACAAACTTGAAACAGAAGTTACCCTTTCCTCATTCCCTGCATTGTTGGGCATTTTTTTCAACATGACAATGAGGATATGCATTCTCCCAAGGTGAAAAACCTTCTGTGGACATGTATTGCACTCAATCTTAACACTCTTGAGCACCTGTGGATGATTCTGTAGAGACGAGTTGAGCAAAACTCCCCATTAAAGATCAGGGCATTTAAGGAGCTCATCATCCAGGAGTTAAACAGGACAGATGTGACAATTTGTCATGAACTTGTATACTCCGTGCCAAGAAGGGTCAGAGCAGTATATTCAAAATTATGGAGGGCATACTAAGTACTAGAATATTATACATTTGTTGAATTAAATCTAGGGTGTACTCATTTCTGCAATCCTTAATTTAAACAAAATTGGCTAATTTACTTATTTTATGGCTATTAATGACATATATTTCTCAATTTTTATTATGTATATGTTTAATACATTTTAGTTTTGCCATCTTTCCATGAATTGTATTAGTGATCATAAAGAAAATACATCTTTTGTATTTGTTCAGAGGGGGTGTACTCATATATGCTGTGCACTGTATATATTAGGGATTATTTTTTTAATCGTGATTAATCGCACACTAAATTAAGCATACACCATTTATCTTGTTTAACACGTCCATTTTGCCATCATTGCCTATATCCAGCAAACCATCAGATTGAAGTGTGATTCTTACAAACTGTATTTTTCAGCTTTTTTCAAGATAAATTTAGATGTCTTTCCAAAAAAGGACACCAAATAACCAAATTATATTTTTTTCATATAATTCATACATTTATGTACACCAAAGCACCCATAAAAAAATCATAGCAAAAAAACATTTCAGAATTCACAGTGTATAGTATTTGTAACAGCCAAGAGCTTGTTTACATTTTAGACAAGTCAAGTTGCGATATTGAACAGGACCACATGGAGATGCCTTGACCTGCATATAAACTAAAGTACACAGCAACATACACAGGACAAATCCAAACATCATCCTGAATGTGTGTGAAAACAACGTGAATGTACTGAAATGTGTCTGTGCATAAAAACAGTGTGCGACCAGTGCGTCGAGAGCGCTCATACATGATTTGTTTGCCCATCAATATAACGGACTTGCGCGTGCTTAATGTACGACTCCTGTACGTCACCACAGTCGTCTTTACTTTGATAGCAAAGCTAGTTTGCTTTATCCAGCCGAGAAACATAGTTTTCATATCATCTGGCCATACAGCGGTGGGGTTTTTCGACGTTCCGTTCAGACAGGAACAGCGCGATGCGGGAGGGCTCGCGCTCTTCAGATACAATGACAGCATATGACAGAGAGTTTGTGTTCTAAAGTGAAACAGACACTGGAATGAATAATTCTCTCTACCATCTCTGATCTAATCAGCATGGACTTTAAGATCATCTAACTGTGTGACGTAAATTACGTTATGACGCAATTTCACATGCTTCCGTAATTTTATTGCGTTAAATATGCGTTAAATTATTTTAACGCGTTAAGGATTTTGAATTAATCGCATGCGTTAACGCGTTAACGTCGACAGCCCTAATATATATAATATATGCACACACACACAAACAAATATTTAAAAACATCGGAAGATTGTCTTCCACAGTGATTCATGGGTGTAGGTTGTAGAGAATGATGGGAAATGTTGTTTCGTCACAGAAGGCTGTTGCCTCATAAAACAGCTGAATAAGTCTTATTTTCTAGAAAGCTTAAACAGGTAGTTCACCCCAAAATTGACCACCTTGTCGTTCCAAACCTGTCTGAAGTTTTACTGTTGAACTCAAAGAAGATATTTTAAAGAATATCTCAGTGTTTTTCTGTCCTTAGAATGAAGGCTAATGGGGTCCAGTGTTGTTTTGGTCCTGCAATGACTTTAACTGTATGGACAAAAAAAAAGTTAAATCAGGTTTTGAACAACATGAGTTTGAGCAAATGATGACAGAATTGTTATTTTTTGGTGAACTGCCAATTTAAGAGCTGCAAAATGTGCATACATTGATTTTGTATAGTGTTCAGTGAAATAGTTGATACCTGTAGTAAATTAGCTCAAAGGGAAATATGTATTATTTGTTATAATTCATTATAAATGTTTGGGATTAGTTGTAAGAATTAACATGATGTCGCAGAATTAATATTACAATCAATTAAACTGTTCGTTCAGCGAACACTCATTATTAATCGTCTATTACCTCTCAGAAAGGTTATTTTTATGGTCACAGAAACATAATTCTTTCTTACTGTGTACAGTGCTACTCACAACATGTGTATCAAGATTGCACCATTAAAGGGACTTTGTTTTGCAAACAGTGATCACAGGATCAATACTCATGTGAATGTGCACAACAGTTTTAACAGTTTTAACACACAATCACACATACATTGATAAAATGGAATGTGAAATGGAAACAGGAGAATGAAGCTAATAACAGCCAGTTAACCACCTGAAAAAAACCTCCAGTTTCTTAGCACCTTGGCAACAAGGGGTCTACAGCTTATACTAAACCTCTGTTGAGTTGGCCTTAGCCGTTGAACGAGTGTCCGGATACAGTCTCGGATGAAAGTCTTGATGGTTCAGTAGTTCGATGATGGTGAAGTTGCAATCAGGTTCTTCTTGGTTAAGTGAAGAATCACGAACTTTAGCGATGTTAGTCTGACTTGGTTGTTGTCGGTAGAGCACTCTCTTCTGGGTGGAATGTTACAACTTGGCTTGTTGTGGTCGAGGCCTTGTTGGCGTAGCTGCGGGCAAAGTGGTCACGTGGCATCGCGGTTGGACCGGATGACTCTTTTCCCACATGAACAACCCACTAAGCTCACGGTACTAGTTACCTTTTAACTTCTGCAGAGACCACACCTCTCGAGTTTGGCTTGACCAATGCAAAAGGTGTAAGTTCAAGCGGGAAAAAGTTTCTTTGTTTGAAAGCTGACTCATTTGCATGATCATAGTGGGTTGGCAGTTTTGTGCCCCTTTTTATTCTGATTAGTATAACAAGAATACAATGCATGTTATGAGGAGGTGATATAGACCAATGTGTAGGAAATTAAACAAAGATTTTTTTTTTTTACATAAAACATGATACCAGTAAGGTTATATTACCAAATAATTCTGTCATAAGGCATGCATAAACAAAAGACAATATACAAAACAGTAATAATAATCACAATGTCATTGTGTTTATGTTCATTCATAGAAAGGTTTGTCTATGAATTAATGGAGATAAGTCTTTTTTATGGGCATTATGTGCCTGTCTTTCCTATGGCCTGTATTGTTGCATGTGGTCACCTTTCTGTGGCATCTCTTTGATGTCAAGAAAAATGTCACCAGTTTTCCTGGCTAGCGTCTGCAGGGGGAATAAAAGTTGATAATGATCAGTGGGAGACCAGACTTGGAGCTTGCTTATTACAGTCTTGAGGGTGAGTCTTACGATTCCCAGGTGGATTATTTAAATATAACAAATAATGGTGTGTCTAAACTCAGTCACTATATACCACAATAACAGACCTCAAGGATCTTTCAATGATTTGATTGCTCTAACCTGGCAAACTTTAGCAAATTCAGCCAAAAAATGTGGATGTGACTAGATTCTACCTTGATTTTGACATGCACCCCAATTTGGAAACTGAAACTCAACGGAGCCTTGTGTTCATTTTTGCACATCCCGTTATACAGTACAATCGTTGTGGCATGAGTTGAAGGCAGCGAGTGATGAATAGACAGGTCAAATTTGGGCTTCAGCGGGCCAGTCCAGTCGACCTTAATCCAACTCTAGCAGTCCTCTGAAGAATAGCAGCACTGCAATCACTCTTTTAGATGCACCTATTTCCAAACAGCCTTCAACGGGTCTCAGAGACTTAAAAAGAAGGAAGGTCAGATATAGAAAGCAGAGGCTGTAGCTAGCCGGCAGATTACTAAGTAGACCGAACAGATGTCCGAGGCTTTTTAAATGCATTAAATATGCCAAGAGTGAGAACAAAGTAAAAAATACAAGAGAGAGAAAGAAACATGAAGTGAGGGGGCTGAGGGAGAAATTATAAAAGAAACACAATCCCTCAGAGAAAAGCATGCTGAAAACAGCCCGTACGTCCATATGCTTAAGAAGACACCGGAAAACAAGGACTGAAACTGTTATATCACTGGAACTCTCCTCAACATTCACGGCAAGAGGGAGAAAAATCAACAGAGAGTTTTTGGATTCAGTCTGTGACATTATTCAATGAAACACCTCCTTCACCTTTCCCCTGAGATCCATTTATAATTTTAGTCAAAGGTTTTTGTGCCAAATAAATTCATAATTTAGTTTTACATGACCAGCATTCTTTATTGTCTTTGACTCTTTTTTAAAATATATTCTATGTAAATGGCCTGTTTGCATGTGAAATTATTTTGGACAGCGCATATGAGAAACAGGACATGATGCCATACTGTAGGACTTGGGAATTTAATTAATAACAAATTTTAAACAAAACAGTTATATGTTCAAAATGTTAAAATGTGTTATATGCTCCAGTTTCTTGCTATATTGCAAACCATGCCGCTTTGCATTGTTTGTATTGTATCAAGAGGTCAATCTGTAATGTTTATATTAACTAATATAATATCTTTTCACTATATAAACTTCTATTCTACAGATGTATTTGCATTTGCATGAATGAAAGTGAATGGAATGTAAAGTGTAGCGTGAGCTTTAACGCTCGTTACCACATTTTACTATCGTTGGTTCAGCTGCTTTGGAATAATATTATCTAACAAGGATTTTTTTGTGGCTTGGTTTCAATAAATGGTCTTCTGGAGGAAGTTACAAACTCTTATTTCAAATGTGATTTCTCATTATATGAAGCCTAAAAATAACTAACTCTGCTTGATAGTGTGATAACCTGTGTAGTTTTTATGTAAATATATTTTAAAATGTAGTTTATTTCTGTGATGCAAAGCTAAATTTCCAGCATCATGATCTTCAGTGTCACACGATCCTTCAGAAATCATTCTAATATGCTGTTCCCTTTTCAAAATGGAACTCTACTCTGCGTTTGACATGCTATGGGGAACGTCACACGTGAACCGATGTCTGAAAGCCAAGTGTCAAATCTCTCCAATCCTATTGGCCGGCGACAGCCTATGACATCATCATAGCGCGACCCGGAAGTATATAAGGAGCGCCTAGAGAATCAGTCAGTATCTTTTCGTCTTTCGGGACTGTTGTGTCTGATCGTTATTGCAATCGAATCTGGTTAGGAATTTTTTCTATCATGTCTGACAAACGTTTCAGGAAATGTGCTGACCCGTGTCCAAGGTTTTTGACACCTGAGGACACACACAACCTGTGCATTTTCTGTCTGGGCGAAAAGCACGCACGGACAGTGCTTGAGGGTGCTGTCTGTGTTAACTGTGAGCGTCTTCCCATGAAGACGCTCCGTTCCCGCCTGTCACTCTTCTTGAGGGAAGGGGCGGCAGCATCTGTGCCTGGTGGTTCTGGCTCCGCTCGCGCTGAGGCAGAGCGGCGGCTGAAATCACGGGGCTCCCAGGTGGAGCTCGCTGAGGAGTTTGAGAGAGGCGTTAATCTTTCTCAGCCCCCGGCGGCTGGCGGGGATGAGTTGCTGGATGACGATGACGTCCTTTCTTTGACATCATCGGATCCAGCAGCAGTGAGAGACATCTGTGGCTGAACCTGGCGGACATCGGGGAGAAAGAGAAGGGCTTTCTCCTCGATGCCCTGGTGTCGCCCTCCGAACTTTTTGGCACCTCTGTCGAGGCAGTGGTTGGAAAGTTCAGGGAGGTGAGGGCATGCTCGGCATGGGCCCAGACAGCCAGGAGGTCCTGGTCCATCTCGAGCTGAGGCTCAGAGACAGGAACAGAGGTCCAGTGTGGCCGCTCGAGCGCCTCCTCCTCCCAGGAGCAAGTCGTAGAGACGGCGGGACTCGAGGAGGAAGAAGCAGGATTTAAGGGAGGTGATCGATCGCAGACGCCAGCAACGTCGGTGATCGATTCCCTCTCTTTGCGAGGGCGACTTTACACCTGCCCTCGCCCCTTCTTCCTCCACCTCCTGAGTTTTGGATTCGTTTAGGCTTCAAAGAACCCTAGATTCCATCCTTCTATGTGAAAATGAAGGAAAAGAGAAGTCTTCGGTCTTCGAGCCGCAGGAAGGTAAGCTGGGTCTATATTTTTGTTTCAAAATATGTTGACCTTATTTTCCTGTATAGTTTTTCCTGAGCATGTAGTCGGAAAAAGTATAGGGGTTTCTGGGCTAAACTGAAGTTTGTTAGGTGGGCTAGAATGATATTTGTGCAGGCCACAAAATGGCCGCCTCTTAGCCACCATTTTATAGAGTAGTTTCTCCTCTGGTTTTAGCTAGAGTAAGTTTGAGTTGGCACTCGTCACTTCAGCTAGATCTATGTCTAGTGTCGGCCTCTCGGCCGCCTGACATTGTTTGCTTGTTGAGCTTCGTTTTATTTATTTCCTCTTCTTCTGTGAAGTTCAGAGTTGAAGCCCTGGCTTTGCTATGCTTGTGCGGCCTAGGCTAGGACTAGATTTAGGTGTTTTTCGTTAAATCATCCTTTGTATTACTATCCCTTGTTAGGTTGTATAGTTCCTAGTTCTGGCCTCCTCCTGAGGGAGTTGTGAGGCCATATGCCCATTCCCCCTTGTTAGTGTAGGTGCAATGGCTGAAGTCAACAGCTGAGGTAGTAGGCTGTTGTGAGCCTCCCTGATGCTGTTGTTTCAGGTGGTAGGCCCTTACCTTTGCGTAGATAAGTTTATGCTGTCTATGCTAGGCCTTATTTTATAGAACCTCATTCATGCTATGAATTTGTCTTTCCCCTGAGCCCCTTGAATTAACATTCAAGTTTGAGGTTACGGTGCTAGCTTATTTTAGCTCCCGTTCTCTAGGGTTCAGTACAGATGTTTTTCTGTTTGGTGAGAACATTTATCCTTTTTAGGATAGCATGTATAGTTTCAAAGCGTTATGTTTGCTTTGGGTTCTAGTTTTTGCTCTACACGTATGGCCTCTCAGGGTGAGTTTATTTAGTAAACCTTATGGTGGTTTGGTTTTCTACATTTGCTCCCTTGAGCTTGGTAGCACTTCCATGAGCTGATGCCACGTGTCTGTTTGGAATCTTAGACCTGTCTTGAGGTCTCCTTAGGACGCGATGGCGTATGTTGTACTCCTCTTGCTTAGAGAGTAAAAGGTTTTTTACTGAGTACATAGCTTGTTGGTTTGTGTCGGTTTCTTTAGCTCTAGTCAAGCTAAATAGCTACCTCATAAGTAAGTTAGTTCTATTTTGGTCCTAGAACTTTAGTGGCCACTAGCTAACGCCACGTGTTTACAAGTAGTAGGCCCTCTGGGCCTCCTTTGAGAGCATGTTGGTGAATGTAATGTGTACTCCTCTCGCTTAGAGAGTAAAAGGTGTTTTACTGAGTACACTGCTGGATGGCCGTTGGCCCAGGTTGAGCTGATTTAATAACCTCTCTGTAGTTCAGTTGTTGTCCTCCCTGGAGCTTGAAACGCTGCCACGAGCTGACACCACGTGTCTGTCTGAAGTTGTAGGCCCGTTTTGGGCCTCCTTTAGATCATGATGGCGTATGTTGTACTCCTCTTGCTTCTAAGAGTAAAAGGTGCTTTTACTGAGTACACTGCTTGTTGGATTGTGTTAGGTAGACTGTTGTGTGGGCACTTTACAGTCTTATCTGCTGTTACTTTCATGTGGTAGATTCTTGCTCTCAGCAAGATAGGTGTTCAAGGTGTGTGGCCTTGACAGGCCTCCTTTGGATTTTCCCACTCCCACTTCTGGGGTTGTAACTTTAGCAGCATAACATGTATTGTTTTCTACTCTATGTAGAACTATGGTCATGTTGTAGGCCCCTTCCTGGCCTCCATGATTGTGTGCCTACAGTATGGTCTATCTGTTAGGTCGAGCTTTGTACTCCCCTGTTTGGGTTGTCCTATTTAGTGCTTAGCTCCCTAAGCTGGTCATTGGTTGAAGGCTTCTATGAGGCCTCCCGTTTTAAAACCAGCCCCCAGGCTGGTTTGTGCTCCCCTTTATCAGGGTTTCTTTAGCGCGCAGCCTCCTCAGTGCAAATAATCAGGCGCTGAGTAGATCCTAGGATTGAGCAGAGTTTACTCCCCTCAATAAGAGGGTAAAAAGCACTCAGCTGGGTTCTGCTCTCCGGGATGCCCGTCTCTACGCTCGGGTTTGAGTGCCTTTCTGCAGTCGCTCTTACTCGTTGTCTTCTCTGAAGAATGCGTTATTGAGACTCTGTGTTCAGACAGGTTGCTGGCCAGAGACTAGGTTTTTTGTCAGACCAGGTCGGCCTCCCTGGTGGCATTTGGGGTGACTATGTCCCCCTTCTAGTGGCTGGCTGGGGTTCCTTTCGGATCCCTAGCCACATTCCCTTAAAGGGACATTCTTTCTTCGGATGATTTGGTCCCAGAAGCCTTGGAGCAGCCTTGGTAGGCTTTCTGCGGAAGGCCTCTTTGAGGTTTAGCTTGGGCTGTTGGCCGTAGGGAATGCTGTCACTGACAGCCTTTGTGTGACCTGAGGGTGAGTTGCTCTGGCGTTTCTTTCGAACTGCTTTTACGTTTGTCTAGCCACTGTGGCATGCACTCCCTCCAGGCATGGCGGCATGGGTATATCATTCCCCATAGCGTGTCAAACGCAGAGTAGAGTTCCCTTTCGAAAGGGAACGTCTCAGGTTACGTATGTAACCATGGTTCCCTGAGAACAGGGAACAAGACTCCGCGTTTCCTTGCCATGCTCCGGGGCTGCCTGCTGAACAGTCCCTCAGACGATAAGATACTGACTGATTCTCTAGGCGCTCCTTATATACTTCCGGGTCGCGCTATGATGATGTCATAGGCTGTCGCCGGCCGATAGGATTGGAGAGATTTGATACTTGGCTTTCAGACATCGGTTCACGTGTGACGTTCCCCATAGCGTGTCAAACGCAGAGTCTCGTTCCCTGTTCTCAGGGAACCATGGTTATATACGTAACCTGAGACGATTTGCTGCTCAAGAAACATTTCTGATTATTATTAATGTTGAAAACAGTAGAACATTCAAAAAAAAGAACATTTATTAGAAACTGAAATCTTCTGGAACATTACAAATGTCTTTTCTGTAACCTTTGATCAATTTAATGCATTCTTGCTGAATAAAAGTGTTAATTTCTTACCGAAAAAAATAAATAAATAAATAAAATAAAAAATTACTGACCTCAATGGTTGTGTACATGATCCATACAAGTGTCTCCAGACGCAGTGATCATGTGCCATCACAGCATTTCCAGCACTCGCTGTGGCCTCCAGCACAGAAACAGATCCGAACCAAAGACTTCACCATAGTGGGTCTGAAAGCTGAGAGCTCCGGGTGCTGATGTTTCTCAAAGTACGAGCAGAGAAATTAAGAGAGAGTTGCTTACTGTCTTCTAACAGTTAAAGGGTTAGTTCATTCAAAAATTAAAATTGTCATTATTTATCCTTAAAATTATTCCAACCTCTTAAAAATAAAAGTTCTTTATTGGCATTGACCGTAACATGAAGAACATCCATGGAAATGTTCCACTCCACAAAATGTTCTTTATAGTGGAAAAGGTTCTTCAGATTATTAAAATGTTGTTTAAACTTAACAAAAAAAATGTTATTTTATTTAAGAACTGTTATTTAAAGGTTCTTTAGGGAACCAAAAATAGATCTTTTTTATATAGCATCACTGCGAAACCCACCCCCCTTATGAACCCTTTTTTTAAAGTGTGTATGCTGTTATTTTTTTTTTCTGTGGAACACAAAAGCAGCGGAGTATTTTCATTTTTGGGTGAACTGTCTGTTTAAGATGCTGTGAGGCTTGTGGGTCAGCGGCTGTGTGTTTGACAGATGGCTTAATTCCTCTGTCCTTCATTTCTGTTGGAGTTTGTGACAGTGCTGACCGCTTTGTTCAGCGTGAGCGATTACTCCATGAATATTCCCTCTCTCTCTGGCTGATAGCCCAGTGTTTAATTTTGAGGGTAACTCATCTAGTTGCTCTGAAGTTGCTAGATTAAATTGGAAAGTCCTTTTCCGTTTTTGCCAGCTGTTAATCCTCCTCATTTGCGTAACATTACCGCCGTTGGCCTGAAATCAGCCTTTAGTAAAGCAGGAGTCGAGCACGTGATGGCCAGCAGCGATCAGACCTCGTGAATGCATCTCTGTTTAGTGCATTATGATGTCGATATGGTAAATGTAATTAAATCCCAATGAAGATGTTCTGAGATGCAGCATTGTAGGGAGGATTTCTGTGGGAATACATCACATATATGAGATAAAGAATCTAAGGCTCATATTATGAGAATTTCTCTATCTCTCTATCCACAGTATTTATATCTAAATGTAATATTTACAAATTTTATTTGCATATAAAATTTCCAACCATTTGGATTACACTGTTTTAACATAAACACATGTACAGATCAAGGAAAACATCTTGGAGCGTTACTTGCTGAAAGGACCTCCATTTAGTAATCCCAGAAGGTGCTCTTTGGTTGGGATCAAACTTGTATCTATAGAAAATAATGAATCCAAGGCACTTCTTCCGGTTCCAAAATATAAAAATTGCTTATTGCTTACTTAGCAAATACAACATTTGATTTTAATAAATAATGTATTAGTAAATGTTGAAATTAACATTAACTAAGATTAATAGATGCTGTAGAAGTATTGTTTATTCTTAGTTCTTATATTTACTAAAGTAGTTAACTAATGTTAACTAATGAAACCTTATTGTAAAGTGTTACCGTTTGTTTATGTTAAAACTGTGTAATCCAAATGGATGGAAAATTTATATACAATTCTAAGACATAAATCTTACATTTAGGTTTTTAAATATTATTCCTAACAAAACTTAACCTGTATACTTCTAAAGGGTGTGAGACTGGGGTAAAATAGTCATGAAAAACTAAATTAAGGTGCATTAAACCTTAACTAACATCATAAGTGATTTAATGTGATGTAATGTGACCCCTTTCAAGTGTTTCATATAACTAAGACAACTGCCATTAATCATTCAGTGCAGTTTCTTTTGTGCATTCAGTCATTTTTGCACTTCATATTTAGTGCTGTTGCTGTTTTGTATCTAACTTTTCCCTCAGAGATCGGTGAAGGAAGTTTCTCCCTTTATCTATTTTTAGGTTTACTTTGCTAATTAGCTTGATTTTTCAGTCTGCAGTACTTTTACTGTTATACGTTTTTTTTTTTTTTTTTTTTTTTTTTTTTTTAACATTTACACCATTTGGACGTGGCTGAAGTTCTTAGCAGCTCTTAACATAATGACTCTGTGGGTGCGGAGCAGAAGACACATCAGCAAAAGTGCACCATGGGAAACAAGTAAACATCAGTTTAGAGCCCTGTGCATCACCAGCCCACCTCTCCTTCATTCCCGCTCTCTCTTTGTTTTATCCAGCTGTAAAAGGACATGCACATTGATTCTGCTCTTTCAAAAGGATGCCTATGATTCTCTCCACCCCTTTTGTTTGTGAAGGCAAACTATTGACAAATAGTGTCTGTTGGGTAAATCACATAAAACCTGTCAAGAACATGACCTCAAAATCAAAAGAAAGAAAGATGGAGTATTTTGCTTACAGAAAATTAAGCTTCTTTTCTCTTTTCTTTTCTTTTCTTTTCTTTTCTTTTTTTTTTGCATTGTGTTGTTTATTATTAGTGTCAGTTTCATTGAGATTTTATATATATATATATATATATATATATATATATATATATATACAGTGCTCAGCGTAAATGAGTACACCCCCTTTGAAAAGTAACATTTTAAACAATATCTCAATGAACACAAAAACAATTTCCAAAATGTTGACAAGACTAAGTTTTATATAACATCTGTTTAACTTATGAAAGTAAGGTTAATAATATAACTTGGAGAACAAAATTTTCAGTTTTCTGGAGCAAAGCTAAATTTTAGACTACAAATGTCTAATTTAACAAGAATTCAACCACAGGTGAGTCTAATTATTCATTACACAGGTGTCCAGCAGACAGTTGACTATAAAAGGGTGTTAAAACCCCTTCCCATTTCATGCTGTCAGCAGTGGCACCACATGGAAGAGAAATGTCACAAGACCTGAGAAAGAAAATAATTTCTTTACACCAGAAAGGTGAAGGCTACAAGAAGATCAGCAAAGCTTTACTTATCAGTCAGAATACTATAGCAAAAGTGGTACAAAAATTTAAAAAAAGATGGAACTGCAACCATCTCACAGAGACGTCCAGGTCGTCCACGGAAGTTAACACCTCGACAGGAGCGTCTTCTGATGAGAAGGGTTGAAGAAAATCGGCATGCAAGTTCACTGCAGTTATCTAAAGAAGTAGAAAGCCAAACTGGGGTGACTATTTCCCGTGACACAATACGGCGTACACTGCAGAGGATTGGCATGCATGGGTGCCGTCCACGAAAGAAGATTCTCCTAAAGCCCAGGCACAAAAAAGCCCGCCTAGAGTTTGCCAGGGCCCATGCTGACAAAGATGAAGACTACTGGGACTCTATACTCTGGAGTGATGAGACCAAGATAAATGTTTTTGGAACTGAAGGCTTCAAAACTGTATGGGGTCACAAAGGTGAGGAATACAAAGAAAAATGCATGGTGCCTACAGTGAAACATGGTGGTGGCAGTGTCCTTATGTGGGGCTGCATGAGTGCTGCTGGTGTCGGGGAGCTGCATTTCATTGATGGCATCATGAATTCACAGATGGTACTGCTCTATACTTAAAGAGAAGATGCTACCATCCTTCCGTGCCCTTGGTCGTTGTGCACTTTTCCAACATGACAATGATCCTAAACACACATCTAAGGCCACTGTTAGATTTCTGAAGAAGAACAGGGTGAAAGTGATTCAGTGGCTCCTGATCTGAACCCAATCGAACACCTATGGGGAATTCTGAAGAGACAAGTTGAGCATCACTCTCCATCCAGCATCCAGTCTCCAAAAGAGGTCATTCTTGAAGAATGGAAAAAGATAGATGTTGCAAAATGTCGCCAACTTGTTCATTCCATGCCTAGAAGACTTGGTGCTGTCATTAAAAATCATGGAGGCCACACAAAGTACTAGATGTAGTAGTTTTTGTTGTGGGGTGTACTTATTTTTGCATCACCCTAATTTGAGTAAAACTAAAAAAAATGTGTAATTAAGTTATATTATTAACCTTACTTTAATGTTATAAGTTAAACAGATGTTATATTAAACTTAGTCTTGTCAACATTTTGGAAATTGTTTTTGTGTTCATTGAGATATTGTTTAAAATGTTACTTTTCAAAGGGGTGTACTCATTTACACTGAGCACTGTATATATTCTAATATTTTTATATTTTCTGTTTTAATTTTAATTTTAGTTAATGTTTTAGTAATTTTGTTGTGTATCTTTGTCATTATTTTTATTTTTAAAATGTCTGTAGAGTTTTTATTAAATTTTATTTCCACAGTCCGCATGAACCAGAAATTGCGAATGACTTCAGTATTGTGACATTTTCTGAGTTAAACAGAATACTGAATGAGAAAAATAGAGGCCATGGCTTGTTTTTTTCCTGCTGGGAATTGATTGGATCTACAAAAGTAGGCGTTCCATTCAGCTTGCTGTCAAAGCTCGCAGCAAGCTGACAATTGGAGGGGATGTTCTATCCAAGTTGTCAAACTGACATCATCAGAGAATGAAGGTCATTCCAGAGGGGAACATTTTCAGATTTTGATTAAAGATTATGAAGACAAAAGTTTTTAAGTTTCGTGGATGAATTGTCCACCACAAGACTAGTAATGCACTAGTAGTGCGCTAACAAAGTAAATATAGGATCGATTTTGATTTTATGCTGACTTTAAGATAACTAAATGAAAATGAGAAATGTGGTCTTGGCAACTAGCTGAAATGCTGAAATGAAATGTTTGTTTTATTTTATTTCAATTAACGCTTATTTTATTTCAAGTAACAAAAATGTTTTAGTTTTAGTTGTAGTTAACTATAATAACCTGGGTTTTCATAACATATTTTCTTCCACTATTTTCATTAATGTAATGTGGAAAAAAAAATATTTTGGTTAATTCTAAAAACAAATAATTTAATGTAAAGCATCGTATTTATGCAAAATATTGTATAAACAATTGTGTTGTATTCTTAACTTTTAATTTTGGTAGGAAATGTGACATGTTCTTGACAGGTTTTGTGAGACTCACCTTTTAGTCTTAACAGGGACAGATTGAAAACACTCTGTGGGTTTCACAAGTGCTCTATAATTACTGAAATTAATATCAGCATGACATTGTAAAAAAAAAAAAAACGATATTATGATTCTTCTGAACACCAGCTGACTGAGGCGTCTGTTCTTTTAGGAGTGTTTTGTAAGAGGAGTGGAGATCTTGAACTAGAGATCATGTAAATTGATCTGAATGTCTTCTCTTAGGTCCTTGACTAATATTTTATGACATTATGCATTTAAAAATCAGATCTTTCCTAGGGCTGGGTCATATATTGAATATTCGCTGTATATTTACAGTGATTTTGCTGGTGACAGGAATTGGTAAATCTTGATGCACTTAAGTCCCACTATAGCATTTTTTTAATGTATCCAAGTGTTTTTATTAAAAGTATGTGCTTTGTTTATATACATAATATTGCTTAAATAATACATTTTTACTGTATTTCACTTTATGCAGTAAACATTTTCAGTCTACTTGGCTTTTTAGTTCAAATGTGCATTCCTCTTATCAGGGTTATCTAAAACTAAAATCATTCAAAAAAAAAAAAAAAAAAGTTTGTTACTTGAAATAAAACGTCACACTTTGCGGCATCGTTTTTATAAACATCAATTCAACATGTAACAAATAATAATAAATCCAAAAAGTAAAAATATACAATCTACTCGACCTATTAGTCACACGTCTTCGCAGGTCAGAGTTCACCAAACTTGAACTTTGGAACGCGGCAAAATGCGAATCTTCTTTGCATGAGCTTGCGTTTCCGGTACCAAGCATTTGTATGCGTATGAATGGAGATCAATGGAAGTGTAGAGTGACCACCCTTTTACTCAGCAATCTGTTGAGCACAGGCTATCCTGAAAGCTGCAATAATACACTGTAGATTTCAAGACTGTTTTTAAAACCATGTTTGTTCACAGCAGTATTGTGCATATGGAGTACTGTGATCAGTGCAACTGCTCATTTTTTCTTTTAAGATCTCTATTGATTTGAGAAAAACAATGATTGTGTATCTTTGTTACCTTTTGTTATCCATTGTACCTATTGTATCTTTGTTACCATTCTCTCTTTTCCTCAGAAACTGCATGTGCTCAGAAAGACTCTTCAAGCGTTGATTTATCCCATCTCCTCTACGACACCCCATAATTTCGAAGTGTGGACGGCCACTGCACCTACCTACTGTCACGAGTGTGAGGGTCTGCTATGGGGCATCGCCCGGCAGGGCATGCGCTGCACCGAATGCGGAGTAAAATGCCACGAGAAATGCCAGGACCTCCTGAACGCAGACTGTCTCCAACGTGAGTCTATGATTCAAAATACAGCCCACTAGCGATGTTTTCAAAGCCAAATACTATGGGTGCATCTCAATCAGCTCCCTAGTTCAGTAATCAGGGCATTGATCAGGGAGTCAGCCATTTTAAGGGCTGTCTCATTTGCAAAATTGAACTGAAAAGTTCGCTCCCTAAAAAGTCCCACAATGCACCGTGAAAACCAGGGAGCATCGATGCTTGCTATGTTCCCTTAACGGAAGTTCTGAAGTACGAAACATAAATCACTTGAGCCAACTCACCACACATGATGACACGTGATAGATGTTTTTTATAATACAAACCATTATTTAATTATATTTCAGCATAAACATGCATCGCTAGACAGGTAATGAACATAATCTAGTTAAGATTTATAATTTATTTACGACTGAAATGTTGCACGTATATGTAACAAGCAAAGTATCATAATGTACTTTAAAAAACATTAAAAAATAATGTCAGAAAGATATCAGTTCTGCTGTTGTTCATAAATACTGTACCATTAGTGATGTTGTACAATGAGGACATTGTCATGTCATGGGAAATAGAGTCATCAGTGTCCCAATGTGTAGTCAGGGTCTTTACTGTCCTTACCAGTGCCTGAATTCATTATATTCACGAAAAATATAATTAAATGCTGTCGTGTTCTCTCGCAGTTATATAGTTGGATAATTGTATTGTATACAGGTGCTGGTCATATAATTAGAATATCATCAAAAAGTTGATTTATTTCACTAATTCCATTCAAAAAGTGAAACTTGTATATTATATTCATTCATTACACACAGACTGATATATTTCAGATGTTTATTTCTTTTAATTTTGATGATTATAACTGACAACTAAGGAAAATCCCAAATTCAGTATCTCAGAAATTTAGAATATTACTTAAGACCAATACAAAGAAAGGATTTTTAGAAATCTTGGCCAACAGAAAAGTATGAACATGAAAAGTATGAGCATGTACAGCACTCAATACTTAGTTGGGGCTCCTTTTGCCTGAATTATTGCAGCAATGCGGCGTGGCATGGAGTCGATCAGTCTGTGGCACTGCTCAGGTGTTATAAGAGCCCAAGTTGCTCTGATAGTGGCCTTCAGCTCTTCTGCATTGTTGGGTCTGGCATATCGCATCTTCCTCTTCACAATACCCCATAGATTTTCTATGGGGTTAAGGTCAGGCGAGTTTGCTGGCCAATTAAGAACAGGGATACCATGGTCCTTAAACCAGGTACTGGTAGCTTTGGCACTGTGTGCAGGTGCCAAGTCCTGTTGGAAAATTAAATCTGCATCTCCATAAAGTTGGTCAGCAGCAGGAAGCATGAAGTGCTCTAAAACTTCCTGGTATACGGCTGCGTTGACCTTGGACCTCAGAAAACACAGTGGACCAACACCAGCAGATGACATGGCACCCCAAACCATCACTGACTGTGGAAACTTTACACTGGACCTCAAGCAACGTGGATTGTGTGCCTCTCCTCTCTTCCTCCAGACTCTGGGACCCTGATTTCCAAAGGAAATGCAAAATTTACTTTCATCAGAGAACATAACTTTGGACCACTCAGCAGCAGTCCAGTCCTTTTTGTCTTTAGCCCAAGCGAGACGCTTCTGACGCTGTCTGTTGTTCAAGAGTGGCTTGACACAAGGAATGCGACAGCTGAAACCCATGTCTTGCATACGTCTGTGCGTAGTGGTTCTTGAAGCACTGACTCCAGCTGCAGTCCACTCTTTGTGAATCTCCCCCACATTTTTGAATGGGTTTTGTTTCACAATCCTCTCCAGGGTGCGGTTATCCCTATTGCTTGTACACTTTTTTCTACCACATCTTTTCCTTCCCTTCGCCTCTCTATTAATGTGCTTGGACACAGAGCTCTGTGAACAGCCAGCCTCTTTTGCAATGACCTTTTGTGTCTTGCCCTCCTTGTGCAAGGTGTCAATGGTCGTCTTTTTGACAGCTGTCAAGTCAGCAGTCTTCCCTATGATTGTGTAGCCTACAGAACTAGACTGAGAGACCATTTAAAGGCCTTTGCAGGTGTTTTGAGTTAATTAGCTGATTAGAGTGTGGCACCAGGTGTCTTCAATATTGAACCTTTTCACAATATTCTAATTTTCTGAGATACTGAATTTGGGATTTTCCTTAGTTGTCAGTTATAATCATCAAAATTAAAAGAAATAAACATTTGAAATATATCAGTCTGTGTGTAATGAATGAATATAATAAACAAGTTTCACTTTTTGAATGGAATTAGTGAAATAAATCAACTTTTTGATGATATTCTAATTATATGACCAGCACCTGTATAATTTGCGGGCATCAATATGTGAGGTATTGAAATCGCTTTTGAATGTGTGCTCGCTTTTTACTTTCACTTCGCGATCATGCATGCTCTGTGTATAGGGAGCGGCGGTACTGACCGCACATTTTTACAAGATAAGATATTTGTCAGTGACGCTCAGGATCTGTTGAGCACCAAATCCTCCGCCATCGTCCTGTCAGTCATCTCTCCTTATTATCGTCATAAGTGAAATCTGATGTACTGTAATTTAACCGACTACAGCAGCAAGTCTAACCATGTCCCTTTAGGGGCTCCGTAGAATGCATTATTCATTTTCTGCACCTTTCCAAATTCAAATTTAGGCTTTGGGCACATCCCTACAGCTATATATAATAACTAATAAACAGATTAATATGCCAATACTAGTAAAACCTTCTGGATGATGTGAAGTGTTAAATAATGTTCTCAGTATTTCCTTGCTTTGATGGGGCAGCCCAGAAAAAAGCTACAAGCTTTTACGTTGAATTCAGTGACAGATTGTTATGTTGGAGGATAAAGACGGCAGGAAAAACGAAGATCCAAATGCAAGCAACATGAAAACAAAGAACTGGGAGAATACAGAGAACTAAGAACCACAAACAAAATCCAACGTGAACGTACAAAACAACAGCTGACTCAGAACAGGAGAAACACAAGGGCTATTTATACACATGAGACTAACAAGATAACAAGGGAAACAAGAAACACCTGTCGATACAATCAAGGATCAAATTAATGTGAAAAACTACAAAAGACTACAAACATGGCACACAAGACAGGAAGTGAAACAAAAGTCCTTAAACAAACACGGAGAACATGACACAGATGCAGTTTATGTAACCATACTGTATATACTGTATTTATAATAACCAGGAAAAAAACATTAATGCATAAGGCAGGACTTTTCATTCTAAACAAACCTGAAGTACACTGGGACTCTTATTTTGAAATGTATATGATTTACTATTGCCGGCTACTCATTCAAAAAGATGGAGATAAAATATGCCATCTTTCAACCCTCTACAACACATACAATATAAACACCTTAAATTAAACATTGTCATAATTCATCAAGATCTGTTTTTCCATCCCCAAATTTAAGACATCTTAAAATGGTAATATGTTTGTTATACCATTTAAGATATTTAGGATTTTTCTTAACGCATTGACAGATATTTTTATATAAGGGATAGTTCACCCAAAAATGAAAATTATCCCATGATTTACTCACCCTCAAGCCATCCTAGGTGTATATGACTATCTTCTTTCAGACGAACAGAGATATAAATCAGAGATATATTTAAAAATATCCTTAGTCCTCCAAGGTTCATAATGGTTGTGAATGGGGGCTACATTTAAAAAACAAAACAAAAAAAAAATTGCATCCATCTTTAATCAAAGTAATCCATACGACTCCAGAGGCTTATTAAAGGCCTTTTAAAGTGAAGGGATGCGTTTTTGTAAGAAAAATATCCATATTTAAAACTTGATAAATTCAAATAACTAGCTTCCGGCGGACGACCGTACGCATACTGCGCAAATCGATTTGGGCGGAAGAGCAACCTTTGAACTGACTCAATGGCGCAATGGAGCCGGAGCACGGAACACGGAGGCGCAGAGGAGAGAGCAAAACAAAACACCGGTCACAAATTAGAAGTCTAAAATGAGAAATTTTAAAGAGAAATGTCGGAGGATTTCGATATAAGAGAAGAGGAGCTTGAGTTTGTCGCACAGCCCTATTTTTTTGAACCGCAAGAAGCGTCTAAGCTTAAAATACTTGTACATCCTGCGTCATACATCATGTCAGTGGGTTACTTATTTGGCTCAAGTCGACTTGCGCAGTATGCATACGGTTGTCTGCCGGAAGCTAGTTATTTGAATTTATAAAGTTTTAAATATGAATATTTTTCTTACAAAAATGCATGCTTCAGAAGGCCTTTATTAAGCCTCTGGAGCCGTATCGGACTAAGTATATTTTTAAATATATCTCCGATTGTGTTCGTCTGAAAGAAGATAGTCATATACACCTAGGATGGCTTGAGGGTGAGTAAATCATGGGATAGTTTTCATTTTTGGGTGAACTATCCCTTTAAGTTTCTATAAAAATGCTTGGACATTCAAAACTACGTTGCCAAGGTTGTTGTAAGGCACCACAGAGGACAACACATGATGGGAGAGAATAAAAGTGTACTTAATCGTGATACATTTTCCGAAAACAAGACTTAACATCTTTTGTCTTGTTATAAGAATGTTTAGATATTTGTACTAGAAAACAAGACAATTTTTTTTTTTTTTTTTTTGCTTGCACACATGCTGCTAAATACATTTTACAGTTCGCACACATCTCTCTTGGAGAATTATTATTTAGACTTTGTCAAAATATGAATTAGACAGTCCTTGACATTGTGAGCATTTCACTCACATTTGCAAGCCTGGTCTAATTCATCTTTAGACAATGCAAAATTTGTTTAGTCACCATTAGAGGTGTTTGTTAAGTCAAGCATCACTATTACCTTTGCATTAAAATGGATGTAATAGATGTAAATGTTAAAAACACTCCATAAACACACATTTGCATTGTGACGGCGAGTTTTGCATGTGCAAACACTCATGCTTTCTTGAGAAAATGTTAAAGTTATCATACTGCATGAGCAATGTTCTTCACTGTGAAACGCCATTGTCTGTCTGTCACATTGCGTGGCAACTCTCATCTCTGACATTTTGCATTTGGCAGCTGTTCAATTTATTGTTCGGCACTAACAGAATAACCATCTACACTAGTGTAAGCTCTCAGATGAGTGGTAAAATCAGACTGTGCGTGAGATATATTTTATGTAGTTCCCTAGTAAACCTCACAGATGTGGCTGTCTGCCAGACACCCAAATGGGCCTGTACAGAGAGAGATTTATTAGACGAGCCATCAAACTCATATTTAGAGTGTGTGTGTTTAAATGTGAGTGTGTATGAGCGTTTGGTTTGACTTGTATGGTTTGCAGTGCATCGCTTCTCTCTGCATAGTTCGTGAGGGAAAGACATCTGGGACGAGACACCAGTAAACCATCACTCTCACAGACACACAGTTTTATTTCCCACATCCAGCACATTTTGAACACTCTTTAAAGCATTCACAAGGTATTTATGATGCTTCTGAATGAATGATTCATTTTAATAGGGTGCAGAGAGTTACATTTTTTAAGCGGCAGTGAATCATCTATACTCATCTGTTTTGGGCTGCTCACTTAGGCATGTGCAATACTATATTTACTTCAAAATCAACTAATCTAAATAGCTAGTAGGTCTTAAAGATGCTTTATATGCATGTCAACTCTTTATATTCATGTGGATATGGTAGTAAGTACATATGTGAGCTGCAACCAAATTTGCATACTATACTTCGCACTTGAAGTCTGTACTGAGACAGTCTGTAATATGAGACAAACTACATTATCATTAAAAATCTTCTTTACAATAATTTTCTAATTTGATTATTAATAGGATTCCTGATGTTTTAACACATTTTCATAATTCCATTCCTTAGATTCACACATTTATAAACTTGTTCTCACATTCCTTGCCATTTTTCTGCAGCTGCAAATGTCAATCATTATCATAAATTCTTCCAAGTACTTTTTTGTGAGAAATATTGACTCAAAAAGCATGCACAGATACATGCACACTTTTAAAATCCAGCAGAAATAATACACCATCCAGGCACCTTTAACGTGGTATTTTTAATGTACTATAATTTAGGATGCATTTAACTTTATCTTATGTACTGTTTAGACCAGAGAGTATACAAATTGGAATTGCTGCTCATATTATCAGAGATAGTGTAAGAACACATGTAAATCTCATCAACCTCTATAGGTGCAGTAGAGAAAAGCTCAAAACACGGAGCCGAGGACAAAACCCAAAACATCATCATGGCCATGAAGGAACGGATGAAAATCAGGGAGAAGAACAGACCCGAGGTGTTCGAGGTGATTCAGGAGATGTTTCAGCTCACGAAGGAAGACTTTATCACCCACCTGAAGACAGCCAAACAGGCCGTGCTGGAGGGGACGTCCAAGTGGTCTGCTAAAATCACCATCACAGGTAAGCAAATCTCAGATAACCTGAAAGTGCCATGATAAAGTCACAGTGCATGCAAATGTTAGTGGTCCAAAAGTAGGCTTCACTGTCATATTGTCACACTGTATTGTGTGTTTTGTTTTTATGGTTTTCTTATTTATTTATATATATATAATATATATATATATTATTTTTTTTTTATTGTCTTTTGCATTGATGTAAAGCACACTGGTCAACTGGTGTTGTGTGTAGTTGTGCTATAGAAATAAAATTGACATTGACATAAAATATTTAAAAAAATTAATATACAAGTGGCATATGGATTGATTGATTCAAAATGAGATCCAGAATTGAATTGCTGTTGGTTTACAATATCTTAATTGTGTAATAATGTTCAAATAATGAAAAATTGCATTGCAAATGTAAGAAATAAAATAGCAAGGATGTTGGAAAACACTGTTTTTAATTATACAATAAATTAATTTTAAATTAAATTAATTATAAATTCTTAAATAATTATTGTTATTATAAATTTATATAATTATATTTTATGTAATGTTTTATACAAATTTTATACAAAATATGTAAAATAAAAAAGAATTATAAAAATACTTTTTATTGTTATTTTTGCAGTTAAATTTGGTTTATGCTCTCGACAAGTTTCATTTAAATTTATAAAGAAGTATTATTATTATAAAATAATAAATAAATAATAATAATAATAAAAAAAATGAAACTTGTGTAGAATATGCTCGGGCTGTATTCAACTCTTTTGGCCGCGTATGTTCTAGACAAGTGTCATGAGGTCCGCCCTTAATGTCTGTTTGTGCATCTCTGTGTCTGTGGCTGGAACAGACCCTACAGGGAGGAAATGCTGCTCAGTTTAGTTTGGGAAATGTGCCGAGATTTTGCTTGTTTTCTGACAGCTCAAACCGCCAGACGACAACAACCATCTGCTGTGGACAGAAACGTAGGCAGTTGCATCCGTCTCTCTGAGTCATAAAGAAAAGTTTCTGTCCATCTGCATGACGTATATCCTCACATTGCTTTGTTTCAGTCATATTTTATCTTCTAGAAGCCACTGTATTAGTTCAGCTGTGTGCCAGGTGAAGTTTGCTCCTGTATGTGTCCGTATCACTGATGCTCCTTCACCTGACTTTGAGGGTCAACAGAGGCTGTGAATTATTGCCAAGCTTGCAACACTGCCAGAGTGTCAATAGAACAAAGAGAGAAAAGCAGCTCTCTGCTTTAATTCATCCTGGCGTACGGTCGAAACTCCCATTTTAGAAAGTATTCATGCACTGATTTATTTATCATGGGTTTCATAAACACTAGCCTCTGTGAATTCTGATTTAGTTTGACTGCAGCATGTAATAATTCAAACGTAATTCAAGATTTATTCTCTGAAATAAGTCTTAATATTTGATGCAGTTTCGCTTCTCAAGTACATTTCTTGTGTTTCAAGGATATTTAGATCTTATTAAAAAGACAAACATGGTAATTAAGAATCCATCCATCCATCCATCCATCCATCTTGCAGTGCAGAGAGAGCGAGTGCTATGAGCCCAAAAACAATATGGCCGTCACTGTCAGACACACTAACATGACATCAATGTGTGAACACAGCTCTGAAAACACAAACATGCCATCGTTCTTTCATTCTAGCTAAACTATTCGGACTATATTACCCTCTTCAACCAGCCCAGTGACATTGCACCAATCTGTGTCTGTCTCCAAGCCCAAGGATATATGTTCCCTGAATAATTTAGCACCCTGCTCATTCATAATTAATGAGGCAAGAGCTTCCTGTGAACTACTATTGGCTCTGTGATGAATGGTATCCCCATTGACTGAGTTTAGTGCCACAGTCAGGCTACACACTGTTTTTATGTTGTATTATTGCACATTTGTCTATTTTGAATTGACGTTTTAGTTATTTGGGGTGCCATATGTATGTATCCATAGGATGGATTGTGGTCCTTCAAAGCCTCTGGCACCAGCGACTTTCAATTATGCTTTGCAACTTCAAATCTTTGATCTTTGTCTTCATATCTCAAAATTATGACTAAAAATGTACAGATTTACAGAACTAAAAACAACTAACTCAGTTAGTTAGTTTTTCTTTTCTTTAGTTATTTCTCATTGTTCCAACAGTCACTGGCACCAATGGACACCAGTTTTACATTTTCGGGTTTCAGGTCACTGCGAGTCTCCAAACTCGAGGACCCTTTCAGTCAGAAGCCCCTGAGGCATATTGCCCTGGGCTATAATCCATCCTTGTCAGTACTCGTTTATATTGCTTTGTGTACTAAAACATGATTCTAAATGTTCAATTCTTCAGACAATAGCATTTTATCTCCCATGCAAATGTCTTTGCTTGCTGCAAGAATACACAATTTGCAAAACATTGTCTTTTTTTGTTGTCTCCCTTCTCTAGTTTTATGTGCTCAAGGTTTGCAAGCCAAAGACAAGACGGGCTCCAGTGACCCCTACGTCACAGTACAAGTGGGAAAGACCAAACGCAGGACCAAAACGGTTTTCGGCAATCTCAACCCCGTCTGGGACGAGAAGTTCTTTTTGTGAGTCTCGCAGAAAGCAGATTTTTTTTTTCTGTTTATCTACCATCTGTCTTCTAAACAAGAGTAGCTAACATTGTGCTAATGCTCTAGATCAGTGGTTCTCAACTGGTTTTGATTCAGGATCCAGATTTCTACACTGGAAATCAATTGCAGTTGAGATTGAATATTAATATAAAATAATAATCATCTCTGCTGCCAACAGTGTATTGTGACCATTTTTATGTTGGCATCTGACTAATTTGTCTCTCTTTTAGCAAGTGAATTTGCAGTGAAATGCACAGAATTTAGATGCATGTTTATATGGTTTGTTGCAGTTTTATATTGGCATTCAACAGTTTTTTTCCTTGCTTTCCACGACCCATTGGAACAGACCTGAAGCCCATTAGGGCGTGCCCTATGCATCAGTTCATATCCACTCTCTACAATATCAGGCTGTCTGCATGAGCTGCATGAGATGAAAATGTTTTTATGGGATTATTCTTATGCATTGAAGCTTTTTAAAATTAGGTTGAACTCAAAGGGCAGAGACATAGTTTCCATTTCACAACACTTCTGCCATTCAATCACAAACAAATTTTCAAATGGCATATGAATTATTCAAAGTAGCCTTTCATTAATTTGACATTTTCTGTAGAGCCCCTCCATTACGAGTCTGTTTCTTAGCCTTGTTTTTGTGCTGATGCTCAAAAGCTTTTTGGTTTGTTTGAAAAGGGTCATAAATGAGGAGTAATGGAAATCATTTGTATTCCCGTTGGCTTTTCACACTCCCATGGGACCATTTCTTTTCATATTCCTGATGGTGTATCCTTGAGGCTTCTGCAATCATGGGTGTCACATTATAGTGAAGGCTGGACTCGCTGCCCTACTCCATTCATAAACCTTTGTTAGGATTTGATGTTTCTGACGATGCACAAAGCCAATAAATCAGAACCCTGAAATCTACAGCACCCTGACTGTGGGAATGTTGTACAATCCAGACAGAGACCTTATATATTGTGCCATTTGTGTGGTTATGGCTGTACTAGAGGGATCACAGAAGGTTGTTCCTGATTGTTAGTTGCTCTTTTCATTAAGGTTTTGCTGAGGTCATCTTTATGAGATTGATGCACTTGTTCACTGCTGTCATTTGCGAGCTGTTGTGTGTTCAGAGGGGTGAGCGGTGTGACAGGGATGTGCATCATACAGAATTGAACTGAGATTGCCTTTTAAATTCCAATTCAGTAATTGAGTTGAGGTAGCAAACAGGATGCAGAATTGCAAATAAAACCATAAATTCTTAACTGGAAAAGCTAAGCTTGTCAAGACAAACCAAAAGTTTAAAAGTTTTGAAAAACAAGCTTTGAAATTTGACATTCGAGCAGACATAATTATAGATAATTATTATGGATAGTTAGACAGACGGGCGGACGGACAGATCGATATAACTTACACAGCTACTAAATGAATACCATGCGTGGTAAAGGAATAAAGTGCATAACACGCATAAAATACAAGTGATTAAGTTGCATGTGGCTATGGAAGAGTTACTTTATCTTCTGGAAAGATAAACTGTTGTTTCTCTGAAACTAATAAGGTGAAAAGCCTTAAGCAGAAAGTCTACTTTGTTTTTTTCTGCAGTCGAATGCACAGCCTTGATAAGTATACTTTACTTGACTTGTACGCGTACACAGGCGTTTGACGCATGCGCATTGCGACAAATTGCAACACATTCTAAACTCTTCGCACAATCTCTCGTCTTTGTAGGCCTCCATTGTTGCTGTAGCTTGCACGCATTCAGGTCTTTTCTATTTATACAGTTTTTCTTCGACTAGCTTGTGAATCGACATCCCCAGGGCACTGTTGCCCCCTTGTGGATAAAGTAATGACTGCAACAAAAAAAAAACCTAAATGCGCATGTGCAACCTGCGCGTACAAAGTGTGCACGGTTACAAAAATTTGGCGGTGCGCGTTCAGTATGCGTGTTCTATTCTGATGACGAAATTCGCATCACGCGCACTGTACAGTGACCCTCGCCTACACGTAAAAAGTGAAATATACTTTATGCATCAAACAAATAAATGACAGATTATTTGTTATTAACTAACATCAGCTATATTACCTCTAATGTAAATTAGAAAATCATATACTGATAATATACAGCAATGCCAAGGTCTCTGGAAAGAGGTTTGGATAAGTGATATTTACGTTCCATGTGGTTGAGTGATGACGGTGACGTCTTCCACTGGTTGTGCTGGGTGACAATGCAGTGGGGAAAGCAGCCAGAATCCGTTTCAACAGCCTTGGACACAAAGCTCTGTGGGATGCTGATCTCCTGGAGCATCAAAAGGGGTCCTACAATCTGGAACACGCAGATGAGGCCCTGAAGTAGGTGCAGAATGTCCTTAACAGTCTGGAATACACAGACGAAGTTACCTTGAAGTGAAGGTTTGCTCTACAGAGTTTAACCTTGTTGCAGATGTCTCTGTATGTCTTCTGCTTCTCTGGGCCAGATACTCAAAACTTGGCCAATCCACTTTTGTCTCTCTGGCAGAGACTCGGGATGTGCTGTAGTTGTTAGTTGTCTCTTTCCTCACAGATTGGGGGCTCAGAACGTGATCATATCTGTTGTTGTCCCACCGGATGGGAGACTCAGAACTTGAATGTATCTGTTGCTGTCTCACCTTTGCAGGCCAGAGACTCAGAACATGTATCTGTTGCTGCCTTCCCTGTAACAGGCCGCAGGCTCAGAACATGGTTGATCTGTTACAGTCTCACCCTTGCAGGCCGGGACTCAGAACTTGAATGTATCTGTTGCTCTCTCACCTTTGCAGGACTGAGACCCAGAACAAGGAGTGTCTGTTGATAGGGTACCTTTATCCTATTCTGATGAGGAAGAGATTGCAATTTGGTGCTTCTCCATTCTAGTGCTGTGATTGGCTGCTGGCATCAGAGGGGACACAAACGCTTCTTTCCCCTGTGGAACTCATTTGCCTAAAGCACACAGTTGGAAGTCTTTAAAGTGCTTTTAAAGATTTACCAAGGAATTTCTTACTTTCCAAACCACCACCAGAATACCTTTGGCAATATTCTAAACAAATAAAGTCCAAACAAGATGGAAAAAGATTTAACTGTCATGCATTCATTCATTTGTACATTATCAGCTGAATTTGTGTACGATGTTGCACAACAAACAGCTGTCAGAGAATACTTATTTCTCTGAATAAGTATGAAATGGATGTGTGTAGTTTACATTAGTTTTAAGGTTTCCAAACATAGTTATGAATGGATATGGATGGATCATTGTGGCCTCCCTTTGTTTCAGCCACTGCTGCTGGATATGGAGGTCCTGAGGAAGGGCAGAAACTGCATGTGGACCAATGCGAAGTCCTGTCCTTTCCAGGCTTGGTACAAGAGGTCTTCTTCTTGCCCTCTAAGAGGTTTCTGGCTGTTGTCCTAGCATCTTTATTTGATGCCGTTGGACAGTTTGTTTGTGTTAGTCCACCAAGATCCAATCAAAATGTAGCAAACCTTTGTCAGTTGTTACAGACAGAGAGGGGCCCGGCCATAAACTGGGCCCTGGAATGTGTTGGATGGATGGGTGGATTGAAATTGATTGATCTATCAATTGAAAGGGAGCCAGTTCTTCAAAGTTTTTCTGTTTTGCACAAAAAGCAATTTTATATGATTATAATGGTATATCACAATGTAACTATTTTTACTTAAAATTCAATAAAACAATATGTTGAATAACTGTGTGGCAGTCATATTGTTGGATAAAATACTGTATACTACTACTCTGCATCCTGCCATGTATTCTTTGCATTTCTCCATGTTACTTTATCTACTGTTTATTGCCCAGGCCAATTTCATACCATATGGTGAGCAAATAGGACAAATACGGTGAACCAAGTGAAACCAAGTAACTCCAATCTTTTGGCCTGTAGTACATATGAGAGAACACAGCTGATGCCTTGAATATTAAACCGCTGAATCCCGTCAACAGATATCGGCGCTGGAGCGATCTGCTTTTCCTTGCTGTTGTATTGAACTTCAGCTTGAATGTGTGGATGTGCTGTTGCCATGAGGGAGGATTACTGGATTATTAAAGACAGTGATTAGAGTTACAGCTTGTATGTCGTATGTCTTGTTGTCTTATACGACCCCTAATCCTCATCGCCCACTTTAATTTTCCATTTCAATCCGAGTTTGCGATCTCAATCCTGAGAGAATCGTCAGCCTCCACCTATGGAGGATGGTTAGCGAACTTTAATGGATTGTTCTAAATGCTAAAGGCCACACAGATCTCTCTCATATGCTTGCATGTTTTTACACAGTGGCTATATGGGGCATATTTCAAATCGTCTTTGTAAACAGCATTCTACACTAGATGTTCATATATGGCTTTAAATGTGCCTCTAGGTGGTTGCTAGGGAGTTCTTGGTTGTTGCTAGGTTCTTAGTTTTTCATCAGTCCTTGTTTCATGATTCATGATGCCACATATATTCTTTTATTTATCAAGTTAAATTAATTTAACAAAAAAACTATTTTATTTAACCTGGTCTTTAATAACATTCTCAAAACGTTACCACAAAAAAGAGGACATTTTAGTTGGACGGTCGTCTAATGTTCTTTAAACTTTTATTTTTTGTATATATATTGGCTAGTATACTTTTGACATCCCTAGTTATGCATTTGTTTAAATCACTGTTTAAAGGCTAATTATGAGTAGCAAACACCAGTAGATATGTTTCTGATTGTGTAATGTTGTTGGGTGGGATCCATTAGGGGTGTTTCATGGTCATTTCACCCAAACCACTATTATGTACTGTATGACAATGTTAATGGGTGTTGATGGCTGCTCTGAGAGTGATGTACCATCATAAATCCCCTCTGAGTAATGCACGCTTTACTTCCTCCACTGATGTCATGCATTTAAAGAGGAAGTTATGCACTGATTCTAAAGGCTACATGACTAGCCAGTGCGCGCGTGTTGTGACATGTCGAAATCTGACAGTCCCGGGGAGCTTGAGGAGATGGCCTATAAGCATTATGAGAAGTTTATGTTGATGGTGGTATGAAAGCTTCTTTAGGAAACCTTTCTAAAGGGTTTGGTCTGCCAACCCCTTGTTCACCCTTCCCTGCCCCCACAGCTTTCTGCACCAATCGTTAAAAGTCCCATGTGAGCCACAAACCAAGTAGCAAGAAGACGAGATGAAAGATGAGCAGTTAAGCTGTTTAGAAAGAGAAAGTAAGAGTGACCGAAAACAGTGGTATCAAACCCCTTTTTTGGATGGATCAATCAATCAATCTATCTATCTATCTATCTATCTATCTATCTATCTATCTATCTATCTATCTATCTATCTATCTATCTATCTATCTATCTATCTATCTATCTATCTATCTATCTATCTATCTATCTATCTATCTATCTATCTATCTATCATCATCTAAAAATTATATTATATTTTTACTTTTAATCATCCTTTGGGTCGAATTGAGCTCCTCCATAGGCTTTGACTGGCCCCTAGGAAGTGTTTTTGACACCCCTGGTGTACAAAAAAAAAAAAAAAAAAGTAAAGTGTAAGAATATAGAGCTGAAACTGAGTAAAAACAGTTCAGAGAAAGAGAGAGAGACATACACATCTACGGTGAATATTAAAGTAGAGATCACACTCTTGCTGTTGTACAGTGTGTGTGGTCGACTTCGCACTGGTATGAGAAATGAGAAATATGACAGGTAATTACTGTCTGTGACTTACTTGAGCAATAATGTATGAGAGGCTGGGCTGTATTGTGAATATAGTTACACCTAAAGGGTGCTGTTAGACACAACAAGCAGCAAAGGGCCTGTAACCCCTTCAGTCGTGACTGTATTCATAATAAAACACAGCCTCAAGTGTCTTTATAGAGTGCAACAGTCAGGTTCTGTAATTAAAAAACTCCATTGACTTTCCCCATAGGGAAATTGATTTTTAACAATAACTTACAGACCTTTTGTGAGCTATGAGGTCGTTAACTGATGATATACGCTTTTCTTGAAGCCATCTGTTCACATTATTTCAACTTATTTTTAAAATAATCATGTTTAACAATGGAATTCGTGGTGAAAAATTACATTAACCATAATGCTGTGCAGAAAATTCCACCAATCAGAGAGGGACAGGCAGCAAATCAGGTCATAGGAGAGGCCATTCCCTGCAAGCTCAGCCTCTCCTATGAAGCATGGGAAATGACAAATAAAAAGTTTGTACGGATATCTTTTTGTCTAATTTACAAATACTTTTTTTTTTCAAATTCTTTTTTTGCGTGAAAAAAAGGCTTTTTTACATTTTTGGACTGGAAGAAGTGCCTTGGACCTTTTTTTTTTCTAAAAATATATGTTTGAAACCCAACCAAAGAGCACCTTCTGGGATTACTTCACAAGGTCCTTACAGCAAGTAGCGCTCCAAATTGTTTTCCTTGAACTTTTTTTTGCTTCAAATCAAAGTTTGTAATGTTGTAATTCACCTCGTAGCTGGTTGGTTTGGTTAATGGCATATAATGCTTTAACAAAGACATTTTAAAATCCCTATGGGTAAAATACTTCCGGAACCAACGCCGCTAAAAAGTGGGCGGACACCAACGCGCTATTTTAGAACATGTCCTCCTTCTGCCATTGGTTGAATAAACACATAGTTCCACATCAAACTCTGCTATTGGTTGAGTCAGTAATGCTGTGTCCATTGGTCGGGATGCTCAAACAAATAGAGCAATCTTTTGAAAGAGTCACAGTGTTTACACTTTTCTGAGGAATCTGGCCAAATGGCCAGCTTCTTTTATGTCTTGCCAAAGCCTGTTTGTACACATATTTGGCGCTTGCTAATTTTGAACCCTGTTTTTAGTCAGTTCACCCTTCCAAAGACAGTAAGATGTGGATTTTCAGCACTATAAGAATGAGAGAGTGTGTGGGAAAATGCTCTGTTGCTTTCAGTGTGTGCTTTCTTCATCTAAATCTCATGATAAATATCTCAGTCTGTAGGGTGATGAGAGACTCCAGGGCTTCAGAAGATGCTGGATCGGTGGATTTGGAAGGATTTATGCAGGATTATGGGGAAATGCTTATTATGAGATGATTTCTCAGTTCTCCTCACCTGTTTAAACTTTTTCAATGAGAGAAAAGCATTTGAGAGGTAGTGGAAGACCTTTTATTTGTTTTCTCAGTTTGATAGTCTTTTGGTGCCATAATAGCAGATTAAATTCATCAAACAGTCTTCACAGTATGTTTTTTATAACTGCTGATGAAGAGTCACTATAAATTTCTCTGGACTTAAGAGAAAGCTTCTCTTGTGGTGTATTTTCTCTTCTAAACCCACGTTTTTTCCTCCTAGAAGTCCTAGCGTTTTTGTGTGCGGCATGTGCCATAAAACATGATGGCAGATAGTAGTAAATCGATGTTGTGAGGTTGATTCAGTTCTCATTAGAAGCTCATCCACCCCAAAGTAGCACCGTATGGCTAGTCTCATTTGCATATTAGCACACTTTCTGGATTAGCTTTAAACTAAAATTTTCTAGTGCTTTCAAGCGAAACTGGGCTCATTTCTTTAATTTATAAAATGTATACATTTCAGATTTAGCTGCAGAGACTGTTAATGAGGACACACTGTGGTGGAGTAGGTGCTTCATTGCTACACACTTAGGGATTTTGAGAGAATTTTTATATTTCTATAGCAAAAAAAAAAAAAAAAGACTTTCTTTTATACTTAATACAGTATGTCACTGTCATATTACAGAGTGCAAATTGTGCAGATCAGGCCTTTAAAGGGTTAGTTCACCCAAAAATGAAAATTCTTACCCTCATGTCGTTCCACACCTGTAAGACCTTCGTTCATTTTCAGAACACAAATTAAGATATTTTTGATAAAATCCGATGGCTCAGTGAGGCCTGCATTGACAGCAAGTTAATTTACACTTTCAATGCCCAGCAAGGTAGTAAAGACATATTTAAAACAGTACATGTGACTAAAGTGGTTCAACCTTAATGTTATGAAGTGACGAGAATACTTTTTGTGCGCCAAAAAACAAAATAACGACTTTGTTCAACAATTTCCTCTCTTCCGTATCAGTCTCCGACGTGCGTTCACGAGAGCACCACGACGCATGCGAAGCTGGCGTTCTGACATATGACCCAGAAAGGCAGGGCTGTGTTTACAAACAGAGGAAGACGCACGCTCAACATAAAACAGTTTATAACTATGTCTGCAGATTTCGACACAGAGGATGAATTGCATTTTTTTTGCACAACCTTGCTTATTCGAACCAAAATATACAGAAAACGAACTAAAAGAGATGGAAGAGGCTGCAACACAACCACAGCCACAAGCTTCTGAAAGACAGAGAGCAATGGAGAGCTGGTGGTGTAGATGTCATCAGTGACAAGAGATGCCTACTGAACAGGAGAGCGTGTGCTGCATCGATTGTGATATTGTCATGCTAAATCTTGAAAGTTTGGATAATTCAGATGATGAGACGACACATGTGTCTTGCATCACCACACGCATGTGTCGTGGTGCTCTCGTGAACGCACGTCGGAGACTGATACGGAAGAGAGGAAATTGTTGAATAAAGTCGTTATTTTGTTTTTTGGCGCACAAAAAGTATTCTCGTCACTTCATAACATTAAGGTTGAACCACTTTAGTCACATGTACTGTTTTAAATATGTCTTTACTACCTTTCTGGGCATTGAAAGTGTAAATTAACTTGCTGTCAATGGAGGCTTCACTGAGCCATCGGATTTTATCAAAAATATCTTAATTTGTGTTCCGAAGATGAACGAAGATCTTATAGGTGTGGAAAGACATGAGGGCGAGTAATTAATGACAGAATTTTCATTTTTGGGTGAACTAACCCTTTAATCTGTGTGCTTCTGTGAAATTTTTAATCTTTTACCTGCCCAGTTTGAATCCATTTGTAATTTCTTATGGTCATTTGTTCTTGTGAAGAGACGTCTGTTTCACCACAACACTGTCTTTGACCTTTCAAAAGGTAAAAAAAAAAAATACATGTATCTTTTTTAAAAGTTTGGGGTTGATATTTTTTTTTTTAGTTTTGAAAGATGTCTCTTCTGCTTACCAAAGCTGCATTTATTTGATAAAAATACAATAAAAACTGTAGTATTGTGAAATATTATTACAATTTAAAATAACTGTTTTCTATATGAATATATTTTAAAATGCGATTTGTTCCTGTGATGCAAAGCTGAATTTTCAGCATCATTACTCCAGTCTCCAGTGTCACATGATCATTTAGAAATCAGTCTCATATGCTGATTTGCTGCTCAAGAAACATTTCTTATTATTGTCAAAGTTGAAAACAATGCTGCTTAATATTTTTGTGGAAACCAGGATATATTTTTTTTTCAGGATTCTTTGATGAATAGAAAGTTCTTTTAATGCTTCTTTGCAAAATAGAAGTATTAATTTCTTTAAAAAAAATCTTACTGACATTTTTTTCTCAGATTTCTTGATGGATAGAAGGTTCAAAATATCAGCATTTATTTGAAATAGAAATCTTTTTGTAACTTTATAAAAGTCTTTACTGTCACTTTTGATTAAATTATGCATCCTAAATTAAGGTATTAATTTCTTTAAAAAGAACTGATTCTTACTGACCCCTGACTTACTGACCCCAAACTTTTGAACTTTTTCCATGTCATCTGAATGAACTGATTAAGAGGACAAGTAAACGATCAGACCTGATTCTTTCATATAAAGCAGTGGTGTCAGGATTTGTCTGGCCCTCACAGCGATCATTTTACAAAACTCTAACCGTTCTTGTAATATTATGATATTTATATTTTCTCCTTAGGATTATGTCAGTCTGTAAGATTTGATGTGATTGGATGTGTATCGGGGCTGTGCTGTGTTCTGTAGTGTTGTGAGGCTGTGGTGTGTTGACTGCATCTGTGGAGTGGCTGTCTGCAGGCGTAACGTCTGTCTGTGAGCCCGTCTCTCTCTCACTTCACCCCTCCACCGGAGAGAGAGGCATGGAGATGGACCACAGGAGGCTAAGTGCCCTGTTTGGAGATTCAGTGGAGCATATGACCTTTAAAAGCAGTTCGGCAAGCAGCTCGCGACTCTTCTGGCAGCGTGTGTGTGTAGATTTTCTTGGCTATACTTTAGGGACAAAACTGTCCCTTGATGTCAGCTAAATAACAAAAGACTTCCCTTTGGGGACGTCCTCAAAGGTAAATTGACTCTTAAATAACGTCAATAGTGTTTTGTCTGGAGAAAGAAACATCACAAATGAGATCTCTTTAGTATTGGAGTTTTTCTTAGAAAGCAATGGTATTTTATGGTGAGCAAATGGAGATTTTAAGTCTCCTGGTTCTCAGATTCTGAAAAAAAAAAAAAACATGTTTCAGAAGAGATCTCAACAACATTTCAATCTATGCTCAGATTTCTCAAGATACCAAATGAATGCAATCAAAAGATCTCAGTTTGAGCTCAAACATTTCTCATCAAATGATAAGAGCTGCTCTCCATATTCAATTTTTAGGTCTAGACTCTGTGTCAGTAATTGTTTCATTAATGTCTGTTTTTATTTCTCCTATGAAATTGTAGGAGAAATGGTTCTAACACTCCTTTCTCTCTATTCTCAGTGAATGTCATAATGCCACAGACCGTATAAAAGTTCGTGTGTGGGATGAAGACGACGACATAAAGTCCAGAGTGAAGCAGCACTTTAAGAAGGAATCTGATGACTTTCTGGGTCAGACTATCATCGAGGTGCGGATGCTGAGCGGGGAGATGGACGTCTGGTATAATCTTGGTATGTTATGGGCCGCATCGATCAAAGATCTCACTGAAATTTAAAGGAATCATTTACAAAAAACAAACAAACTAAAAACATTCATCCTTTACTCGCCCACATGTCAATCTAAACCTTTATGACTTGTGTTTTTCTTCCCAAAATAATATATATATATATATGGTAACACTTTAGTATAGGGAACATGTATTCACTATTAACTACAACTTTTCCCTCAATAAATTCCTAATTTACTGCTTATTAATAGTTAGTAAGGTAGTTGTTAGGTTTAGGTATTGGGTAGGATTAAGATTGTAGAATAAGGTCATGCAGAATAAGGCATTAATATATGCTTAATAATTACTAATAAACAGCCAATATTTTAGCAATATGAATGCTAATAAGCAACTAGTTATAAGACCCTAAAATAAAGTGTTACCATATATATATACTTTTCTCTTCAGGTCATATTTTACCCTATAAATAAATAAATGAATTAATAATAATAATAATAATTTATTTATTTATTGAGAATTTTTATATTAAAATTGAGAGGTTTTTTTTTTTTTTATATTAAAATGTTTTGTTGTCAAAAAACCATTTTGTTTTCCACTAATGAATGAATGAATAAATGAATGAATTTATTATTTATTTTCTGGATATGTAATTAGTGATAATTAGTTTTTTTTACATAAAAATGTTTAATTGTCAAAAATATGTTGTCAGTGCAAGACTTTTTTTTTTTTAAACAGATTTTAAATATAATATAATCTTTTGATTTTAGGGTGAAATGTGATCCTCTGAGCATTACTTTGTGAGATTTATCCATAGTGACAATTTTTACAAAGACGCACCATAAAAGAAGTTCATCCTGTACTTTATTTCAGGTCTTCTAGCTTCGCTTATGATGAACTGTCCTTTTTTCAAGGAAAGTTGAAGATTTTTCCTCAGTTTTGCACTTGTGCAGATGGCCTCATTGTTCCACAGAGAATCATTTCTGCTTTTGTTCATGGTTTGTGTGTTGGATTGTTTTCCTTGGCTTGGTGCAGAAGCGTGCGTTTTTAGAGCTGTGACTCGCACTAAACAGAACCACTGATATTTGTGCAGTCCTTCTCCATCTGTCCACATCGAGATGTGAGAAAGATCCAGATGGGAGTTTGTCTTACCACTGCGGCCACAGACCAGGCATCAGTTAGAGCAATTAGGTGACGTCTACAAAACAAGATGTGAGGAGTCTTATCTGCAAAGTGCCATTTTACATTTATTATTTTAATAGCAGCTGTCGAATAACAAATTTAAAGTCAACATGAAATTAAAGTGCACTGTTTACTTTTTTGATCATTTTCACAAAACTTCACAAAACCCCAGAATATTTTGTTATATGAATATCTGAACATGCAGTATGTCAAAAGAAAGAAAAGAGCCTCTGCTTTTAAACAACAACAACAAAACGTTTTATTCTAGCTTCATGTATTCTTTTTTTATCAACACTGGGTAAGTTTCATAAAAAAGCATCATTTAAAGCAACATTTTTATCAAAGACTACAACTTGCATAAGCAAGCTTTTATCGCTTGTTTCTGCTTCTTTTTTGCCTGTGTTTTGATCCAGAGATTCTGTACTCTTTCAGAAGATGCATAATAGCGCCCCCTACCTAATAACAGTAAAAACACGAAAAGCTGGAAAATTCTGTCAATGGCGGGGAAAGCGTTAATGCATGCAGTCTGGGGTCAGATTTGTGATGGAACATGGCCATAAGCTGATGAGATTCAGTGTGTGTCTGTCTGCAGGTCACTGTTCTGAGATCAGCTGTATTACACATGTGTTATTGACAGGGTCAGAGAGGAGGGACATCCTGCAGCTCCAACACTCTTCAGTATCTTCAGTAACTCGTCTTATTTCTGTTTGTTCTTGTCTTTTCTATCTTCTGTTCACATGCTCAATTCACCTTTCTTGCTCTTGTTGACGTCTCTCTCTGCAGAGAAGCGGACAGATAAGTCAATGGTGTCAGGGGCCATCAGGCTGAAGATCAGCGTTGAGATGAAAGGGGAAGAGAAGGTGGCTCCGCCTCATGGGCAGTACACATGTTTACACGAGGTATGTGTAAACTGCATTTTACAAAACACACTGCAAAAAATCATGTTCTTCATTAAGATCGTCTTGTTTTGTATTATATTATATTATATTATATTTAGGGATGCACTCGTACTCATTAAAATACTCCAATACCAACAACCGATACCATGCAGCATGTACAGTACAGTGCTTGTGACAAAGAAACACAGACTAAAGAGCAAATAGAGAGCAGAATGGATGTCTATGAAGTAAATGTATCAAATTAAAAGAATGTTAAACAAATGAAATATTTACGCCTATATATCTGGTTTGCGCGACCAGATAAGCGAAACACAGAGTGGATTGAGCTCGCAGTGAAACAGACGTGCAAGCTTGTCGAGCCCACATCCCTTTTTCACAGACATCGCTGGAAATTTTGTAGTTCGGTCGGATATGTCAATAGCAAATAAAGTAAAACAAGGCAGAGAGAGAGAGAGCACACATCTGTTGCATGCTCTTAATTGCTGATCATTCACTCAGTACACGTGTCATTTGGATTAAAACTAAATCATATATATAAGTAAAAACTTGAACTGTTATGTGATTTATGTATAATGAGTGGTTCCCTACATTATTACAGGACCAGAAGTTTACTGTGCACAAACATCCGAAGTGCACGGCCAGAAAGTCGCGTCTAGACAGAGTTTGAATACTGAATTGAATTCTCTTTCATGTCTTCTTGCGCTAGAACTGACATATTCAAACAAAATTATGTAAAACGCCCATCTTTGCGAGTATCATAGTAAACATAGTTGATAATGTCTTAAGTCAGGGGTGTCAAACTCATTTTAGGTTGAGGGCCGAATGGGAAAAAATTGAACCATGTGCGGGCCGAATTTGTTTCTTTTAAACCTTAGTGAGCTGACAGTTACATTAATATTAACCATACAAACTACACATTAATTTGCAAGAAAAAAAACACACTGCTCTTTGAAAACTGCATTTGTTTTTACTGCGAAAATACTTTTTTAAAATAATGTTTTATTTAATATTTTTTATTATTGATTTTTTTTTTTTATGGCCAATTCCATTTTTTTTTGGAGTAAATTTGATACCGGTTGCCAATTTTTATTTTTTTTTTTAATTTTTTTTTTTTACTTTTTTATTTTTTATTTTATTTGTTGTTTATTTGTTCTATAACAGGCCAAACTGGCCTTAAACAAAAAATATGTGTAGACATTTGGTATACAGGCACAACTGCATTTTGAGCATGAGCAGTTGTTTTTGATTTAAATTAGATTGTATAATTTAAAGATTTACAGAAAAAAAACACCATGGTCTGACTTTATAGCTTTGTGAATTTATGCTACATAAGACACCTGCACAAAACAAAAATAGCAGACGGACTGAATGAAAATGCACATTCACTCTCTGACAGTAGGTGGCGCTTGTGGAATAACAGCGATAAAGCATTTCCTTGGTTACCGCTGTACACAAAGCAGCGCTGCGCTTATAAAATAGGCTACTTATACGGAGATCGAAACTTTTCTGAATACAGTTGCCTTCTAAGTTACATTCATATAAAACCCAATTCAGTATTTATATTTTTCTTCCTATATTTCACAAACAGTGCGCTTGGCCTGGTACAGTATTTGCTCTGCTGGCGCGACTGTGTTCTTCTCTTTGTGTCCGTATTCAGCATGTGGCTGTGTTAACGTCCTGTTTACAGACTTTGTAATACTTCCACGCAAATTACAGTTTGGGAAATGATTGCAAAGCGGTTTGTTTGCAAGTCCAGAATAGATACTGGCCAAAATAAAACTAATAACCATTCAGATTTATGGCCGGTGGACCATGCATAACTGTCTTTTATTATTGTTCAAATCATCCCCCGGGCCGGATTGGACACCTTTGTGGGCCGTATTCGGCCCGCGGGTCGTATGTTTGTCACCTGTGCCTTAAGTAAATGTAAACAGTTGATAAATAAAACGCATGTGTAACAGTATATTGTATCCGTGCATTCTGTCTTAAAGGGACAGCAGCATAATAAACCTGCTGCTGTGTTTTTAAAGTGCCCCTATTATGCCTTTTTAAATGTTCGTAATATTGTTTTGGGAGTCTCCTACCACAGGTTTACATGCATGCAAGGTCAAAAAACACTTTTGTTTTCTCATAATATACATTTAATTTCACCTCAATGAATTTCACCTCGTAAATGATTTGTTTGAAGCAGTTCAAAGAATCAGTCTCTCTAAACCCCTCCTTTCTGTGAGCTTACACTGCTCTGATTGGTCAGATGGCCTAATCCTTTGTGATTGGTCTACTGCGCGCACCGCGCACCCATTGCTGTAACTGAATGATAGCTATCAATTCGCAAAACATTGTATACAATGTATGGACAGAAAAGATAGCATCCATTTTACCGTATCAATTCGAGTCCGACGATGAAACGTCTGAAGTAGTCGATCAACCAGAAACTGATTCACAATCCCGACTGGAGTACGAGGTTTGTCTATGGTAAGTGTCACCTTAGTTTGTGTTATTTATAAGACGTGATACCAGCATCACTGTTATACTTTATATAGGTGCACCTGTGGGAACTGTATCAGAATGCCAAGCGAAGCTGAAAACATCTAACATAAGATAAACATTTAGGCCAGATGTGTACACAGACTTTTTCGTCATAACTATTAACAAAGTAAAAAATTGCTAGATCATTGTTTGACATTACAATGCATCTTAACATCCTATTACAATACAGATAGAGCTCCACTCTACTGTAATAATAAAAACGCAGAGGAAAAAAACAGTTTGTTTTACAGCTATGTAAGCAAACCGAGCCCACAGTTATGTTGTAAACTCCCACGTTAGCCGAGCACAAATGTGAATAACTGTTAATGCATTGCACTTTGTAAACAAACGTCGTGCTCCATCCTTGATCATTACTCCAAGTAATAAGACAGACAAGCTGCATTAATCGACACATTTTTAGACAATATTGGACCCACATCTGAATAGCAGAACTACAGAAACATGAGTTAGCCGGTTAGCAGGAGACATACAGACTAGTGTGTACATTACACAACATAACATACAAAACTATGAATTTTAAACATCAGAAAATATAAACATCAATTATTAATCATACTTACAGGTTGAGATTCAGAGGAGCGAGCTGGTCCAAAAAAACTGGTCATTGATCCATATTTTAAGACCAAGCGTTTTGTGAATCCTGCGTTAAACTCCCCAAGCAGTTGTCAGTAAAATGACGGGAACACAACAAAAGTACTGTACTGCTGTTGGAAAAAATTAATTTTCCCTGGCGTCTGCGTGCGCAATAAGTGGGCGGGCAACATGTTAATGTTTCGTTGTGACGTCACAACGAAACGGCTTGGGATTCGTTTTACAAACGACTCGTTTAATTGACTCAGAGTCGACTCTTACTTTTGAGAGACAATAACTTAATATACGGTGCACTTTCAGATTTAAAACTTTGCAGGATATTTTCATTCACTTAGAGCTATGTTACACACTACATGAAAGGTAATTTTCAAAAATCCATAATAGGGGCACTTTAATGTTAATCAAACAACAAAGGACAAAGAAATCACTCACTGCTCTTGACTAAATGACTTTTGTAACTTTAACCTTTTGAGCGGTATGGTCCCACATATGGGATTTTCATTTCTGTGCCCCTGGGCGTACGGTCCCACATATGGGATTTAGAACGTTCAGCGACGTCACCTAACTGCCAGATTCAATCTGTGCTTTCGCGCTTTGGCTGTGAGATGGACGCGCTCAGCGCTTGTTATATATTACAACTATGCAGTGTTTTCAGCCACATAATGTTTTTTTTTTTTTTTTTTTTTTTTTTTTTTTAAGGTTTCAGACATTTAAATACGTATAAGCACCAGTAAAACAATACATTTAAAGTTTATAAAATACACACTGATGTCAGACATCAGTGGAAGCAGCAATAAAAAATCATTTGTATCTTTGTTCTATTAAGCACTGCTGAAGCACCTCTAAATATGCTATGTGCTATTAAATGAAAGATCCAATATGATAGAGCAATAGAATGAACAGTGAAAGTAACACAAGCTTGTACAATACATTTTAACAGGCATAATTAAGCATAAAAATAACTGAAGGAAATATATCATTGCTAAACAAATTAAACCAATGAATATGATTCATATTCTTTTGATTTCTCTACCTAATATATTTAAAAATTACAAATGCAATGAAAATACAGGTATCGGTATCGGCAAGTACCAAAAATGAAAGTATCTGTATCGACCGAGTTCTGGAAAAAGTGGTATCAGTGCATCCCTAATTATATTATATTATTTAGTCTATTAACTTTTACAACATTGTTATGGACCTTGGTGCCACATTAACAACAGTAGTTAATTTTTGCAAAACGTATACCTAACATATTGGAAAGTTAAAGATCTGTCAAAACACATATTTGTCTTGCATTATGAATTGCTTTTCATCCAACTATCTTATGAACGCAAACCCTTCTAGCTACACGTGTTTGTGTAGATTCTGGCCCATGTCTCGCTGGTTTTATACCACCATCGGCTGTACAGTGTTGTGGCATTTTTGTCGGTGTAATGACAGTAGGTTGGCACCCCGAAATGTTGACCTTTCCAAGTTGGCTGTGCTGTTGATGTTTCTCGACATCCATTCCATATCAATGCTTTTGCAGTTCATGCACTCAGAATGCCCTGCACGGTTCCTGGTCCCTAAACGGGTTTCCAGTTTCTGTTTATCTCTTGAAATAACACGGCTCTTAATGAGTCTTATGTTCCTGTGCAGAATCTCTTCCACTACCTGACGGAGGTGAAGAACAGTGGAGTCGTGAAGATCCCAGAAGTCAAAGGCGACGATGCCTGGAAGGTTTACTTTGACGACGTATCGCAGGAGATCGTGGATGAGTTTGCCATGCGTTTTGGTGTGGAGTCCATCTACCAGGCCATGACGTGAGTGAAGAACCCTTTCATTCTCATCCCATTGTGTCAGTGTAGTCAAATCAATATTATTACTAAATATTAAGTGTCTTTTACTGAATAATAAGTCTGACAAGTGATACATTGGATTGTATTTAACAGAAAGCAGCCAATAGCGCATGCTGTATTTGCTGTATTTATTTTGTCTGTCTTTAGTGCTTTTGAAAGATGACGCTTGGCATTTTTCATGACTGGTGCTGATTGTGCTTCAACAGGAATTTATGAAAGGCTTGTTTCGTGTTGGATCACTCTGAGTCTGTCAATGACTTACGGTCATACATGCACATGATAGCTTTATAAATCACACTGTTTACCAGAAATGCTCAGGCTCCCAATGAAAACCTCTCACCTTAGCATATGCTTTCTCTTTCTCTCTCTGTTGGCTGTTTGGAACACTGTAATTAATTTGGGCCCCTGATGTGTATCCACTCTGCTCTGAGGGCCCTTACTCTCATAATTGCATCTGGAGTTTATGTCCCCTCTCTCTCTCTCTCTGTCTCACGCTCTCTCTCACTCTCATTTTTGTTTTAACTGGGTTTGGTGCATTATAGCATTGCAGTATAAGAGACAAGAAAATCGCGTATGAATCCCTGTTGCCTTTGTCATAATTGTTTGCATGTACACACCGTTTAAATGTTTAGTGTCGGTAAGATTTTTTCATGTTTTTGAAAGAAGTCACTTATGCTTCCCAAGGATGCATTGATTTTATTAAAATACAGTAAAAATAGTAATATTCTGAAATGTTATTACCATATAAAATAACTGTTCTATTTGAATATATTTTAATGGGGTCATGACATGGATTTTTTTTTTTTTTTTTTATATGTTCCTTTAGGTTTACTTAAAATGTTAATGAAGTTTTTCTGTGGTAACGTTTTCGCGAGTCACAAAATACGTACCAATACGTACATATCATTGCAGTTTCAATGTGAAATGTCCACTGATTGGCGCTAAAAGCATGTTAATTTTTTTTCCCGAAACAGATAAACGTGAATATGGTACGTTTTTATGACATTGGTTTTTATACGAATCACCGCAGTTCTGATTTGAAATTTTGCCCGGTGAGTGGCGCTAAAAGTGTAGTGCTCCATTATTTTTTAAAATAACGTACCACCAACACTACACCTAAACCTACCCGATGAGACCACGTTGGTTTGTTCACATTTGTTCACGTTCATGTTCTCATAACATTGCATTGTTAGAATTCATAAAAATGTTACCGACCATCTGGCGACTGACAGTTTCATATTCTCGCCAGCACTGATTTTTACTCACATTTGGCGCTTCGCAAGTGTTAATTTTAGGCCATGTGTATAACTATTTGTCAGTGTCTTGCTCTGTAGGCAGTCATATGCAATGTATTTGCCTGTGTGACATCACAGATTCCGCAATATCAAAAGGAGTCATTTTTTGTAGCTTTATTAAATAAATGCTTTGTTTATAATGAAGAGAACATTTTAAGCTATGAAACTTGCAGAATGTTTTAATGGTGCAAAGACCTCTTATATCTCAAAAGATCAAGGCAAATTGAATTTCTCATGTCATGACCCCTTTAAAATGTAATTTATTCCTGTGATGCAAAGCTGAATTTTCAGCTTCATTACTCCAGTCTTCAGTGCCACATGATCCTTCAGAAATCATTCTAATATGCTGATTTGCTGCTCAAGACTATCAGTGTTGAAAAAAGTTGTGCTGCTTCATATTTTTTTGAAAACCATGATACATTTTTTTTCTGGATTCTTTGATGAATAGAAAGACTAAAAGATTTATTTGAAATAAAAATCCTTTGTAAACATTATAAATGTCTTTACTGTCACTTTTGATCAATTTATGCTTGCTGAATAAAAGTATTAATTTCTTTAAAAAAAAATCTTACAGACCACAAACTTAAACAGTTGTGTATTTACAGTCCAAATATATAAAGAGTTTGAGATTGTAGGGAGGTTTAAGCGTATATGATTGACATGCAGTTAGAGTCAACAGTTTTTCTAGCATTTATTACTATAGTTTACTGCTGATGGACATGTTAGGGTGTTTTACTCATTCAGGTCAGTTCAGGAGCTTCACATGTTCAGACCAATGTCTGATATGGGCCACATTTAACAGGTAATGTAACAACCTCAGAAAAAGTTCAGATTTGAGCAGAAAATAACAATTGGTCTCTCTGGCTTTTGAAAGTAGTCTTAAAGTGTGTCGTGTTTGACTTAGCCATTGCAGTTATTCACCTCATGTTTCAGCAAAGCCTCTAAACGCTGACAGCTCCAGTTTAAATGATTGTAATGCATAAAGAAGCTCTAACTTGACATTGTAATTTCATATTGCATACAAACAATATATCTTTACCCTGCTTTGCACATTGTAAACAGACTTTAAAGCAGCGCCCAGAATTAATTTTTTCTCCACACCTCCCAACGGTGGGTGAATTGAGATAAATTACTGGCCATAAAAATGTGTTATTTTTGCATTATTTTTATTGAAAAATATATTTTCTGTCCCCATAACTATGGGGTCACTTAATGTGAGGAATATTGCACATACGTATGTGTTACATGGATTTCTAAGGGGGAAATAATTATGAAATAATAATAATAATAATAATAGCACCAAATTTCCACTGCAAATCATGACAGAATTTCTTTAGTAGGCATTTTTTGTCTTCTAATTGTGCACATCTCTGACATCAGCAAGAGTCAGATTAGCTTTTTAACAGTTCAGTGTAATATTGCAGTTTCTAAAAAAGTTATTACATTTATATCATTCAAAATTTACACATGGTCATTTATTTATTCCATCATGCCTTTCTTGTCAAACTCCTGTTTTTAAGGTAAATAGACGTCTTACTCAAAAGATATGTTTAACTGGTGTATTTGAAAAAGTATTACCTGAATGTTTTTTTTTTTTTTTTTTTTTTTTAAGAATTTTTGTTGTGTATTAAAGGGTTAGTTCACCCAAAAATGTCATTTATTACTCACTCTCATCTCGTTCTACACCCGTAAGGCCTTCGTTCATCTTCGGAACACAAATTAAGTTATTTTTGATAAAATCCGATGACTCAGTGAGGCCTCTATAGACAGCAATGCCACTGAACTTCTCACAATCCAGAAAGTTACTCAAAACATATTTAAAATAGTTCATGTGAGTTCAGTGGTTCAATCTTAATATTATAAAGCGACGAGAATACTTTTTGTGCGCCAAAAAAACAAAATAACGACTTTTCAACGGTATCTAGTGATGGCCGATTTCAAAACACTGCTTCGAATCTTTTGTTTCGAATCAGTGATTTGGAGCGCCAAAGTCACATGATTTCAGCAGTTTGGCTTTTTGACACGCGATCCGAATCACTGATTCGAAACAAAAGATTCAAAGCAGTGTTTTGAAATCGGCCATCACTAGATATTGTTGAAAAGTCATTATTTTGTTTTTTTGGAGCACAAAAAGTATTCTCATCGCTTTATAATATTAAGATTGAACCACTGAACTCGCTGAACATTTAAATATGTTTTGAGTACCTTTCTGGATCTTGAGAAGTTCAGTGGCATTGCTGTCTATAGAGGCCTCACTGAGCCATCGGATTTCATCAAAAATAACTTAATTTGTGTTCCGAAGATGAATGAAGGCCTTATGGGTGTAGAACGACATGAGGGTGAGTAATAAATGACATTATTTTCATTTTTGGGTGAACTAACCCTTTAATCTTAAATGATTTATACATTTTTTTATATATAAAACATTTATATTTTATACGACATATTCACTTTGTTCACGCCATGAAGACAGCCTTGCTGCAGGCATTAAATAAATGAATAAATAAAGTTTACTAGCAAGTGGCTTCAGATACATTTTGGCACTTGCTGAGTGTAAATTTTGGATCCTACATATAGAGTATTTCTTGTTGATCCAGAAAGATGTCAGGTTTTGCTGTTTGGTCGATCTCTGACTTTTAAAGCATCTGCTGATTTGTGTTTCTGTTTTAGGATAATGGATATTGATTAATTCAATAAATGATAGTCTTCCAGCAATGAGTGTTTGGTGCTTACTGAATCAGGGGAATTGACATCAATGATTAGATGTAGACTTATTTATACACCTCTATATGGAAATCATTCAGCACCAGTGATCCCACAGTGTTCTAGTGTGATTATGTATGAGAAATTGTGTGTTTTAATGAACCTACTAAAGTTAATACCTTTCAATAAAGTAAAATCCTTTTCATGAAGCTCCTCACACAGTTTCCAGGGATGCTTATGTTCGCCCTGATGACCTTTCCTCAGCCCTGTAATCATAAACAAAGTCACGTGACATGTTCCTGATGTTATTAGAGATGCAGCCCGTATTTTTTACCATTCAGCATTTTTTATTGCTGAAGGGGGGATAATGATTTCAGGGTGAAATCCTCTGCCATCAGCAGCATGTTGGTCCATAAGTTTACAGAACATGCATCACAAATGAGCCTGTTGAGAGCTTTCTGGAAGGAGATGAAGATTTGAGATGAGTTTTGGTTACACTTTAGTATGGGGAACAATTCTCGCTTTTAACTAGTTGCTTATTAGCTTGCATATTACTAGAATATTGGCTGTTTATTAGTACTTATAAAGCACATATTAATGCCTTATTCTGCATGACCTTATTCTACATCCCTTAATCCTACCCATACCTAAACTTAAATGCCAGAACATCTACCTTACTTGCAGTTAATAAACAGTAAATTGTGTTCCTCATACTAAAGTGTTACCTGAGTTTTTAGAAATCTCCAAAGAGGCCACAAACATCGAAAAACGAATGTTTTTATTTATTTATTCAAAATAAGTATATACGTTATATTTATTATATAATTTATTACAACAAAACTATGAATGTTGTACCTTGAACTGCATGTTGTCATATATGAATTAGGGCTGTCAATAGATTAAAAATTTGAATCGCGATTAATCGCACACTTATCGTGAAATTAAGCATACACCATTTATCTTGTTTAACACGTCCATTTTGCTATCATTGCCTATATCCAGCAAAGTAAACCATCAGATTGAAGTGTGATTCTCACAAAACTGTATTTTTCAGCTTTTTTTCAAGGTAAATTTAGGTGTCTTTCCAAAAACAGGACACTTGCAGACTCCAAAAGGACACCAAATAACCAAATGATATGAATCCATATAATTCATACATTTATGTACACCAAAGCACCCATTAAAAAAAAAAAAAAAAAAAAAAAATCACAGTAAAAAATGTTACAGTGTATAGTATGTTCAACAGCAAAGAGCTTGTTTACATTTTAGACAAGTCAAGTTGCGATACTGAACAGGACCACATGGAGATCCTGAAAAAAACGTCCTAAGCCAGCCTCCTTGACCAGCATATACTAAAGTACACAGCAACATACACAGGACAAATCAAAACATTATCCTGAATGTGTGTGAAAACAATGTGAATGTTCTGAAATGTGTCTGTGCATAAATACAATGTGCGATCAGTGCGTCGAGAGCGCTCATACATGATTTGTTTGCCCATCAATATAACGGACTCACGCGTGCTTAATGTACGACTCCTGTACATCACCGCAATCGTCTTTACTTTGATTGCAATCCTCATCCATCAAAACTTTACTAGCGAGATGCTGGTTTGCTTTATCCAGAAACAGACACTGGACTCTCTCTGCCATCTCTGATATAATCAGCATGGACTGTTAAAATCATCTAACTGCGAGACGTAAATTACGTTAATGATGCAATTTCACATGCTTCAGTGATTTATTTGTGTTAAATGCAATAAATTATTTTAACACGTTAAGGATTTTGAATTAATCGCATGCGTTAACGCGTTAACGTTGACAGCCCTAATATGAATCGTAATCCTAATTCTGGTTCAGTCCGATTTACCCTTAACAATTACGATGCCTTAACAATTATATTCTTTTAATACTTTTGAGAAGAATTAGTCAAAAATAACAATGACTTAAGTTCATGTTCAGTTCAGAGTCGTTAGACTGATTCAAACCAATAACTTGTGTAATGAGATCAAGATATTTGTGACTTAAAAAAAGGTCTTAAAAAAGAGCCTGCACATGAGTCATTTGTTTGCGAATCAGACATTGTTGCTGAGAAAAAAACACAACAGAAGGATGTTTATTGTGTTTTTGCAATATTTTGTGGCACAATTTCTCTATTACTGCATTCAATTCAGACTGTAAATTCAGATAAAATATAATTTATTTTGCTTTGTTGCTATAGATTTGACATTTAAGAACCACTTTTTTTAATTTTTTTTATTTTTTTATTTATTTATTTTTTTTATTAACTTTAATTAGAACAATCCAAGATTCTCAACCATTAAGAAAACACAGATCTTGAAGATTTTTCAGGGATCACAGGAGTAACTCATTACCAGATGATATCATAGATTGATGTTGCGTGGGAATTTAAGACCTGGATTGGAGAGAGGTGCGTAGAGGTTAAAGAGGACAGCAGATAGAGAGAGAAGACGAGTCAATACTTGCTGGCAAGTTTTATTTCTCTGATTTACAGCGAAGCTCTGCGGACCACTGGAGCAGCAAGACAAGGATTTTAAAAATGAGGAAAGAGCAAATGGTCTTAGGCTGAAAGGAAAGCAAGCTGTTACCAGGCAACAGGAAGTCAACACCCTCCATCAAATATCATTTATTCTGATTTAGCCATGAGCATCTTTCAGTCATGTCTGAAATGGGGAGGAGGGAATATGGAGGGAGGAAAGGATAACTCTTCACCTTTTCTTGGAGGCACAATAATTTTTCATTCCCCTGTGTGTCATGATGGGCCTTTTGGGCTCAGAGGTCATGCTATCAGAACTAATGAGGTCCAAATCAATGTCTGCAGGTACTAATGTACGGTCTCACGTATTCACGGCCTACGGCTTCTTCTTGCGGACTATAAACAACAGAGAATTAATATTAGCAGGGGTGTTCATTCTTGCTCAAGCTTATGAGTTTGTTCAAATCTTTAATCCTAAGTATTAAGATTCAAGGAAAGGCTGTCAAAATTCAGTCTGTGGGTTGGTTTAAGTGGGTGTGGCTTCAATCTGTGAGTTGGTTTAAGCGGGTGTGGCTTCAGTATGCGGGTTGGTTTAAGTGAGTATGGTGTCAATCTGTGTGTTGGTTTAAATGGGTGTTGCTTCAGGGAGTGGGAATTATAGTGTTCTATCCCCAGTAAACATGTTATTTTAGTATTATTTATATACTATTGTAGTTTTTATTAATATATTGCAACTAACCCTAAACCAAACCCTAATCCTAACCCTGTAAGTACATGTTGTTAAAGGGTTAGTTCACCCAAAAATGAAATTTCTGTCATTAATTACTCACCCTCATGTCGTTCCACACCCGTAAGACCTTCATTCATTTTGGAACACAAATTAAGATATTTTTGATAAAATCCGATGGCTCAGTGAGGCCTGCATTAAAAGCAAGTTAATTTACACTTTCAGATGCCCAGAAAGGTACTAAAGTTATATTTAAAACAGTTCATGTGAGTACAGTGGTTCAACCTTAAAGTTATGAAGCGGCGAGAATACTTTTTGTGCGCCAAAAAAACAAAATAACGACTTTATTCAACAATATCTAGTGATGGGCAATTTCAAAACACTGCTTCATGAAACTTCGAAGCTTTACGAATCTTTTGTTTCGAATCAGTGGTTCGGAGCACCAAAGTCACGTGATTTCAGTAAACGAGGCTTCGTTACGTCATAAGTGTTTCGAAATTTCAATGGTTCACGTGACTTTGGCAGTTTGATATGCGCTCCGAACCACTGATTCGAAACAAAAGATTCGCCCATCACTAGATATTGTTGAATAAAGTCGTTGTTGTTTTTTTTTTGTTGTTTTTTTTTTATTCTCGTCGTTTCATAACATTAAGGTTGGTACCACTGAAGTCACATGAACTGTTTTAAGTATGTGTTTAGCTTTCTGGGCGTTTGAAAGTGTTAATTAACTTGCTGTCAATGCAGGCCTCACTGAGCCATCAGATTTTATAAAAAAATATCTTAATTTGTGTTCCAAAGATTAACGAAGGTGTGTGGGTGTGGAACAACATGAGGGTGAGTAATTAATGACAGAATTTTCATTTTTGGGTGAACTAACCCTTTAATTAATTTTATTTAGTACTTAAAGATATAATTACACTGTAACAAGGACACCCTAAAATAAAGTGTAACCAAACTGTATATTAAATATTTCTATTAAATTTTCAATTTAATATTTCTGTATAGGTTTAATTTATTTTCATTTAAGTTTAGTACTTCAATTTCAATTTACTTCAGTTAGTTGCCAAGTTTTTTTTAAGTTTAAGTTCATCATATGTTTTATTTTATTTTATTTTATTTTTACTACAAACGATTTTTAATACTGGGCTGTGCTCAACATCTGCATATGCAAATGTGAACTTTAAATATGAACTTTTACATGGACAGATTTCTGCATTCTATCATTTAGTGTATATCTTGAAAAAATGGCTGGTTTGTGGTCTGTTTGGTGCTTAACATCCAGTTGAATCATTTGTTTAGAGCCGTTTGACAGTTATTCAATCTAGAATATTTGTTGTTTGCTTCTTTTTTTTTTTAACATGTGTGCCTACATAAATTATTTACATTCATAACTGATTATATACCAAGAGGAGAAAGAGAAAAATGTGTTTATATGTACCGTTTGTTTGAGTAATGTTCAACAAAACAAATAATACTGTATTATATGTGAGTGAGTGTGTGAGAACAGTACACATGTGAGATGCTGTGTGTGTGTGTGTGTGTGTGTGTGTGTGTGTGTGTTTGTGTGTGTTTGTGTGTGTGTGTGTGTGTGTGTGTGTGTGTATAAGCCCTGCAGGCCTGCTGCTATTTTTAGTCGATGTCTCTCTTCTTTCTTCTCCTACAGTATCTCGTTTTCTCTCTTATATCTTTCTTTAATGAATCTCCTCTAACAGTGGCTGACATTACTGAGCAATTTCCTGCACTTCCCTGCAGCTCGACACACGAGCAGATCTGTGTTGTGCTATCTGTTAATTCTGACGTTATAAGATGGATCATGCAGTTCATTTCATATGTGCATATCTCACATAATCATTTACGTGTGTCATGTCTACTGCTCCTACTTAGTAAAATTTTCAGTTTGTACTTTGCAAAAAATCATGTTCTTAATCAGTATTTCAGTAATATTATTTCTGGGCAGTGCAGAAGTCATCTATGGGGCATTTAGGAAACATATTCAGACTGTATTCAGGAGTAACTTTTTGTTGTTGTTTCTATGTTGTTGCTCAAGGGAAGTAAATTCACAGGAATCTGATATGAAATATACATTATTCTAGGTGTTAAACTGCTCATGAGTGTGTTTATGACTGAATCTAACATCTGTTTCTCTCTCTCTTTCAGTCATTTCTCTTGTCTCTCATCCAAGTACATGTGTCCCGGTGTTCCCGCGGTGATGAGTAACTTGCTTGCCAACATCAACGCCTACTTCGCTCACACAACAACAGCAACCACCAACATCTCGGCCTCTGACCGATTTGCAGCATCCAACTTTGGGGTTTGTCAGTCTCCCTGCTGATGGACGGATGAATAATCCATAGGATGGATAGATAGATAGATAGATAATACATGGGATAGATAGATAGATAGATAGATAGATAGATAGATAGACAGACAAACAAATAGACAAATTAGACAAATAGACAGATTAATGAATAGATAGATAGATAGATAGATAGATAGATAGATAGATAGATAATACATAGAATAGATAGATGGACAGGCAAAAAAACAAATAGACAAATGAGTAGATAGACAGATAGATAGACAGATAGATAGATAGATAGATAGATAGATAGATAGATAGATAGATACATAGATACATAGATACATAGAATAGATAGATGGACAGGCAAACAAACAAATAGACAAATGAGTAGATAGATAGATACATAGATAGATAGATAGATAGATAGATAGATAGATAGATAGATAGATAATGGATGGATGGATGGATGGACAGACAGACAGAAAGATGATGGATGGATGGATGGATGAATGGACAGACGGACAGACAGACAGAAAGATGATGGATGGGTGGATGGATGGATAGATAGATAGATAGATAGATAGATAGATAGATAGATAGATAGATAGATAGATAGATAGATAGATGATACATAGGATAGATAGATGGACAGACAAACAAACAGATAGATGGATGGATGGATGGATGGATAGAATGAATGGATGATATGTTGATGATTGAATTGATGAATGAATGAATGAATGAATGAACAGATTGATGACAGGATGCATTACTGATCTGTTTTTTGTGACTGGTTTTCTGCAGAGAGAGAAGTTCGATAGATAGATAGATAGACAGACAAACAAACAGATAGATAGATAGATAGATAGATAGATAGATAGATAGATAGATAGATAGATAGACAAAAACGAATAGACAAATAGACATGAATGAATAGATAGATAGATAGATAGATAGATAGATAGATAGATAGATAGATAGATAGATAGATAGATAGATGGACAGACAGACAAACAAACAGATAGATAGATAGATGGACAGACAGACAGACAAACAAACAAATAGATAGATAGATAGATAGATAGATAGATAGATAGATAGATAGATAGATAGATAGATGGACAGACAGACAAACAAACAGATAGATAGATAGATAGATAGATAGATAGATAGATAGATAGATAGATAGATAGATAGATAGATAGATGAATAATACATAGGATAGATAGATAGATAGGTAGATAGACAAACAAACGAATAGACAAATAGACATGAATGGATAGATAGACAGACAGACAGACAGACAAACAAATAGATAGATAGATAGATAGATAGATGAATAATACATAGGATAGATAGATAGATAGATAGATAGATAGATAGACAAATTAGACAAATAGACAGATTAATGAATAGATAGATAGATAGATAGATAGATAGATAGATAGACAAACAAACAAATAGACAAATAGACATGAATGAATGATAGATGGATGGATGGATGGATGGATGGATGGATGGATGGATGGATTGGGAATTGATGGATGGGTGGATGGATGGATGGATAGAATGAATGGATGATATGTTGATGATTGAACTGATGAATGAATGAATGCAACAAAAGAACAGATTGATGACAGGATGCATTACTGATCTGTTTTTTGTGACTTTGGTTTTCTGCAGAGAGAGAAGTTTGTTAAACTCTTGGATCAGCTTCACAACTCTCTGAGGATCGACCTCTCCAAGTATCGGGTGAGTTAAAGCACAACCGTCAAACCGGAGATCTTAGCACACTTACGGCTCTCAGACTATAGGCTGCTCCAGATGGATTTTCTATTTCAGAGACATCAGAAAGAAAAACACTCATCTATTATTCATCGCCATGGAGATAATTTGACCTCTCCATCACTTTTAGTGATCCCCTACCTTAATTTACAAAGACATTCAAACACTTTACGAGGTCTTCACAGAACAGGAGGTCCATTTATTCAAGCACAAAGCAACGATTTGAGAAAGTGGCTCAGAAAATCAAAGATTGTTCTTGACTCGCACTGGCCTTCTTGCTTTTATACTAATTGTCTCTCTAAATACGTCACGAGGGAAATGTCTCTTAGTCAGACAGTTTGCTTCTTCTGAAAGGACACTTTTGCAGTCAGATCGCATAGTTTAGTCTGTGACTCTCTTGTAGATGTGCAGTCCATCTATATCTGTGTGTGAGCTAGAAAGCATTGACAGGAAGTTCACACACACACATTCTACTGGCAGGCATCCAGGGAATTCAGTGCCTGTTACCTGCTGCTATCCGGCCGTCAACTTCCAGGCAACACGTCCTGACAGTAATACACTCCGGATCTGCAGTGCTCTGTGGATTTGACTGTAATGAAATTCTGAGAAAAAGTGAGTTTGGTTTCTCGTACAGCTCGTGTGGATTTGGCCGAGGCAGGTTTTGTTCCTCCAGAGCGCTTTAACGCCTCTGCTTTATTAGATGAATTTACACCATTTGCGGCTGTTTTGTCTACATCATAGCTGTGTTCAATAAACCTCAGGCAGACTTAACTCCTCTCCACCAAACACCTTGAAATCACACTGAACTCCAGAAAACCCTAGATGCTTTCTGCTCAATCTGGCACCGTTCCATGTGCTTTCAAAACAACAACTTTATTGCGGAAAAAATAGATCACACAACACTACATGTGCCCAATGTGTTGCAACAGTTTATTTTATCCATCTGTCTGAAATCAAATTAGGTTGTTAAACTAACCTACATAACACACACATTTTCTGTCAATCTCATGTTAATCTTGAGTACCTATAGAGTAGTATAGCATCCTTCATATCTCTGAAGAGTCTTTAGTTTTATCAGATTTATAAAAGACAGATACGCTGTACCGAGTCTTTCCGAAAACAGCCGAGCTCCTGGAGGCGTGCCGTGGGCGAAGCATACGCAGTTTTTGCGTAGCGAAGCTATCGATGGTCAGCTAAACAAATGTATTTAAACACACACAATACACCATTGCATTATCCTTGGATAACTTTTGATTCATTATACGTTTGTGTTGTTTACATTATATGCACTTAAGCGCCGACTGCCAACAAAACAGACATTTGATGCCATTTCATGACTGGGATCTTTTATCGCTGGGATCGCTCCATTTTTCAGTTTCAAACGATCTGCAGATCCAGCGTCGAACTGGGCCTTGTTTATAAAACCATAAGCGCCGACCATGAGGGCTCGAGCAGCCACGGAAAAACACAAGATATTCTCCATTCATTTTAACCAATAAAAATTGATTGCAACTTTCAGACATGACTTTATCCTTATTTTGATAGTTAATTTAAGGCGGTTTATATGGTTATTTTAATGACAAATGTCGAAAGCGCATCGATGTAATGCGTGAGCACAAATCTCTTTGGGAAGCAAAGTTATCTTTCCCTCACAACCAAAAACACACTTCTTTGGTGACATTGTTGATTTCATGGTCTAAAAACAAAATGACAAATCTTTTTCGAGCAAGTCCTGTGCAGCGCTGCCAACGACTTCCGTAACCTGAACGAAGCACGTTGATAGGCGTGCTCTTGCTCCCTCGCTCTGGTTGATGTGTGCGCGCGCTTTTCCCGGAGAAGTGCCCGTACAAGGAATTCCGCCTTTTATTACATAATACAGGGCCATACTTGCAAAAAAATTTCAGAAACTTGTATGAACTGTGAAGGAGTGTATTTGGCACAGAAATACTCTGTCATATGTCCAACTCGTTTTTTGAAACTTTGGCCATGTTTAGCAAGAGAATCCAACTCTTTAACAGTGTAAATAAGTCAGAATGCATGAAATAGCATTAGATAGCATTAGCATTTAAAACTGTTTCATATTTTTCTGGAAACTGTGATGGAATTTTATCTAGGATTCTTTGATGATTAGAAAGTTCAAAGGAACCTGAATGTGGTTGAATACATGTGATATTCACACATATTATGATACACTATATTGCCAAAAGTTTTGGGACGTCTGCCTTTACGTGCACATGAACTTTAATGGCATCCCATTCTTAATCCGTAGGGTTTAATATGGTGTTGGCCCACACTTTGCAGCTATAACAGCTTCAACTCTTCTGGGAAGGCTTTCCACAAGGTTTAGGAGTGTGTTTATGGGAATTTTTGACCATTCTTCTAGAAGCGCATTATCGGGTTGAGGTGCAGGCCAGTCAAGTTCCTCCACACCAAACTCACTTATCCATGTCTTTATGGACCTCGGTGTGCAGTCATGTTGGAACAGGAAGGGGCCATCCCCAAACTGTTCCCAAAAAGTTGGGAGCATGAAATTATCCAAAATGTCTTGGTATGCTGAAGCATTAAGAGTTCCTTTCACTGGAACTAAGGGGCCAAGCCCAACCCCTGAAAAACAACCTCACACCATAATCCCCCCTCCACCAAACTTTACACTTGGCACAATGCAGTCAGGCAAGTACCGTTCTCCTGGCAACCGCCAAACCCAGACTCATCTATCGGATTTCCAGACAGAGAAGCATGACACGTCTCCACTGCTGTAGAGTCCAGTGGCAGTGGACTGGTCCATGGACTGGTGGCAACCTATCATGGTATTTGAATTCTCTTGAATTCACTGAGCTCCTGAGAGTGACCCATTCTTTCACAAATGTTTGTAGAAGCAGTCTGCATGCCTAGGTGCTTGATTTTATACACCTGTGGAGTATAAACTAAGAAGTGATTGGAACACCTGAATTCAATGATTTGGAGGGGTGTCCCAATACTTTTGGCAATATAGTGTATTTGTAAACAAACTCATGTAAAGATAAAGAGCAGGTTCTAATTCTGGTAAGTCTGCCTGAGCTTTATTGAACACAACTATAAGACAACACAGCCGCAAACAATATGAATTCAGGGTTCTTTGACGTTCTGATGGTTCTTGATCAAAACTCTCTCGTGATTCCGACCCACTGCTGACACACATGGTTTAATGATCTCCTACCTGAGCAATCTGTTACCAGCACACCGGCCTGCCTGAAGCCCAACCATATGTTCACATCTCTCTCCTTTTCTGACTTTTCACATCACTCAAGAGCGTCTGCGCTCTTATTCCTCACCTCAAACGGCCATAGAGACTTTTAGAGTGAAGCAAAGTGTTATTTTAGTGATGCTATATGGAATCTTTACTGGCATGCTTCATTTCAGACAGCTCAGGGCAATTTTTTCACTGTAGAGCTTTTGAAGTAGGCAAGAGTCTGAGAGTTCAGTTTGTATGGTGGACAGTTCATGTAAACTCAAGTAGTTTGCAGTTAGTATAAAAAAATAATCTGTTCTTAATTGCAGTTGTAAAGCAATATTGATGGCATAGAATTTGTATCCAACCAACTAACAATACTTTTACAGCACTCATTAATCTTAGTTAAGATTAATTTCTATATTTACATAGAAATGTTAACCTTTTAACATTAGTTAATTCACTGTTCACAAAAAAATCCTGAATTTCCTGATAAACAACCTCTGCTAAGACTCAGGCCAGTACTCACACAAACGTACTGTGATTCAAACCCAAAAATACTGCAAGGAAAGACCTGCGGCAGCAGAGGGAGGGATGTGGAGTCAAAGTGTGAAAACAGCCTAAATTGATTTGCACGAGTCTGTTTTTTGGTAGTTGTTGTTGACAAACAGCTCCAGCACTCCATTACTCGCTCTGAATAATTAGAAAGCTGTGGTGAAACACCAGCCAAGAATTACAGTGGCATCTGACGCTCTGGCATTGATAAAAGTGCCGTAAGCGTACCTCAGACCGCAGGAGTCTCTCCTCATTCTTACAAAACCAAGTCATAACTATTACATAACCATCCCGGCACAAAACTCAGTGACAATTTATAACTTGTTTTAGCTGCCATCAGCACAATTCGACAGAGCACAATGCAAAGATGCAGAGGTTCCTACAGCATTCTTTTTCTCCAAACTCATCTTGTGTTCGAGACCGTCCGCACATGCTTGGCCTCTTCCTCTCTCAGTGTAAATATACTGTGTTTCTTCATGCTAGAGTGAGCAGGCTGATAGCTTTACAGCCCAAGAACACATTTTCTCTGCCTGTTGCGGGTTTTGCTCATGCTGCTAAATTATGATATATTTTGTCATTGGTGCTCATGACGATGGAACATGTTTCAGTTATTAATATTGTTGCATAGTGCATGCTGCATAATGCTGCTGGGTGAATGAAGATGACTCATGTTGACACGTTTTTAACCATCCATCTTTGCCAAAGCTCCTCAACTAGAGTAAAAGGCCATTTGAAATATTAACAGGTGAAACATCCACCATCTAGAGATGTTTATCATAATGTTTCAGAAGAAACGGCAATTCAGTCAGATCTTACTCACATGCAAACTGATCTTATGTTTTACCTAATATTTATGTTTGCTATAAATTTTATTCTCATTAGAGTATTGTGTTTAGGGTTGGGTATTGTTTGAATTTTAGCTAATCCGATTCTGCTTATCGATTCTGATTTCTTATCAATTCCCAGTTTTGACTCCAATAAGGTAAAAAAGGAAGTCAAACATTTAGATGTCAAATATATTTATTCTATCTTTTTGCAAAACATTCTGCTGCAGCTAAATACCATGAATAAAAATTAATAGCCTAAAGAACACTTACACAGGAACCACAGTAAAAACAGCTTGCCTAACTAATATAATTTCAAACACTATTAAAAACATGTGAACAGTCAGTAATAAAATAGGAACAAAGAAACATATTAGCAAAAGCATAAATCTTTTGTTCTTTGATTAACATTAATGACAGACGGCAGCAGGTATATTAGGCTGCTGTCACTAAGACTGAACACACAAATCAAATATACTGTTATACGTGTTTTCTTCCTCAACTGTTTACGTTCACTTAAGACAAAACTGACTGTTTATGTGGACATTTTGACATCATTTTGTGTGTATTTGCCCATTCAAGTGCAAGAAGACAAGAAAAAGAACTAAATTCAGTATTCTCACACTATCCGAGAGGCTTCAGATGCCCGCTTCAGATGTGTGTGGAGCACAAAAAACAGTGCGCGAGTACCGAATTGAGTTATCTTTTTCGTCTTCTTGTTCTTGAAAGGTTTAAAATCACATTACAATGCACACACAGGAAAGAGTGAGCGGAATCGAAATGCACACGTCTTATCGAATCCAAAGTTCTTGAAAATTTGGAACTGGTTCCAGGAAGTCGAATTACGACTTCTTGGCAAACCCTCGTTGAAGCCGCTACCTGATTGCCTAATTCTAACCCCACCTCCCAATCCTAACCCCACCCCCACACCTAATCCTAAATCTACCTATACTGGGGATTTAGTGGGGTTGGGGTAATAATCTGGCGGGTGTAGAACCTTAAATACCGAACCCTAATGGTGCTGTTAACTTAGCAACTGGTAACATCAAACTCCTCATCAAAAAAATGGAATAAACTGAAATCAGTCTTTAGCCACATCTATCATCTTAATTCTTGATAATTTGTACTTATTTAGGATCTTTGTGTAAGTACAAACTACAGGTTTTACTGGTTATTCCAACTTATTTTCCTGTTATCACAAAATATTGAATTATATAGTCCATCTTACTGATCTAATGTGTGGTTTCCATCTTTTCACTTGCCTCTTAAACATCAATATTCATCAAATCTATAGCCACAACTGTAATCTGAATCTATCTTCACCATCAAATAAAATCTGATTTTTATTCTGTGTTTGCAGGATAACTTCCCTGCTGGAAATCCAGAGAGACTCCAGGATTTAAAATCAACCGTTGACCTGCTGACGAGCATTACCTTTTTCAGGATGAAGGTACGACCCTCTCACTCACACTCTCTCTCTCTCTCTCTCTCTCTCTCTCTCTCTCTCTCTCTCTCTCTCTCTCTCACTCACACACACACACACACACACACACACACACACACACACACATACAGAGAGAATTATACAAGCTTTTTAACAGGAATTAAAGCAGTGTGACTCAGCACTGTGACTCACACACACAAAAACCCCTCATGCATTTCATGAAAGAGAATTCTTTCAAATAAAAATATGAATGAAACTATCAGGGGGTTTTGTGACTTTCATGGGCAGTCAAAACATTATGTCAGTTGTTATTCAGTGTGAAGGACTTTCTAATAATTTATTGCATTAAGTAGTCAAATATATTAAAGAAAAAACTACTAATATAAAAATTCTCTTCAACAATCTTGCTTTCACGTCATAATTTTGGATGAATCCCACAAAGTTATATTTCTCTCCAAAACCAACAAGAAAAATAAGAAATGTATTTTTTTGCATCATTATTATTATTATTATTATTATTATTAATTTCATGACAATTAAGCACATTATCTCCCAAAATTCTTCCCCATTTCTAGTTCTCACTACACTAGCATCAATACACTACAAAAAAAATATGTATAAATACTTTGCAATTGAAATAATATAGTACTATTTATTCTAGATTACAGCAATGACATTTTAAAAGTATTACAGTAATGATAATTTGGGGTGTAAAATGTGCTTTTTGGGGAGTAAAATTTTGGTGCTAAAATATGACCCTGACAAGTTCTTGACTAGTTTTTTGGTAACTCAGCCTGATTGTGAAATTCTGATATATTTCACTCATTCATTCACCGCCAGTCTGATACAGATCTCATGTTGATTGTCTCAAGTGTTAATGAGCTGCTAATCACAGCTTTCCTGATAAGAGTCCTGCATTGAGAGAGTTCTGATGTGTTTCATTTCATCGAGCACAGATAAATTGAATATATTCTCTGATTGTTTTCATCTATGTTCTACTTCATCAGCTGCGAATATAAAGCTGCACTGCTTTACAGTCTGTAATGAAACAGTTTTTCACCAGCGCTACAGGGTTTCAATGATTTCTCATTTGTTTGCATGAATAAAAAAATCTTTTGGCTCTTGAAATATGTACTTGAGTCACATTTATTCGAGCACAATAACAAGAACCACTTGTTCTGGGGGTCTCGTGGCAATAAAAATGCCTTTGACATATAGCTCAGCTCTGTGTGAGACAATACTGCCTTTTTTGAAAAGTCATAAAGAATACGCTGATTTCTCACTGTTGGTAAGCTGTGACTATGCCTGGAAATGTGTTCAGAGCAAAAGTGCTTGTAAAATCACACTACTCAGAGCTGCAAGTTGCTTTAGGGGAGCAAACCAGACTGTTTTTCTTCGTAGACATACTTTAGATGAGATTATAGCTGCGATTAACCCCTGCTGTTATTTCACTGAGCTTGATTCTCTGTTGTGCCATTTGCAGGCATTTTAATATATGACTGACTATTGTAATTGCAAGTCAATATGAGTTGTAGAAAAGACATCATATCCAATACAAAGAATAAACAGTGATTGATTTTTCTTCCTTTCTCCTCCCAGGCTATTAAAGTTTATTTACACAGACCTGCACACATTTTCCATTTAGTTCTGTCAAATTTAGTCCGTGCTGAGAAACTTAGACATTGACAGCCATCGGGCTACAAACATACGGTATGCAAGTATGCAAACACAAACATGAATTTGAAGTTTACTTCAGATGTCTGTGCCATTAAACCACGTTTTATTATTACCCCATAAACTGTGCCCTTGTTGCATTATTAATTGCATCCTGACACATATCAGAATGCAGTGACATGAATCAAGTTTACGTAGCTAGAAGCGTTTGTGTACTTGCGTGAAATATGTTTTGGGACTTTGATGTAGACAGATAATGTTTTATTCAAAACTGTATGTGGGTCAATGATGATGTTCATTTTTATTTTGGTCTGGATCAATGAATGCATTAAAAACTACATTAAAAATGCGATTCTTAAAAACGAGGACTATGCTGAAGCGGTTTTGTATTAATATTTAGGAAAATATGAATTTATTAAACTTATTTATACAAAAGATCTAAAATATATGAATATAATACATTTATTTTAATAATGTATATTACATTTTTGTATTAATATGTTATATTTTATTATCTTAAATAATTTATTAAACTGATAATTTATGTAACTGACTTAGAGGAAGCCATTTTGTTTGCATATGACAAGAAAACCATAAAACAGGAAAGTAACATCACAAATGGGACCCCTGTAGACCCTTATGATTATCTTAAAGGTTCTTAATTTATATAATTTAAAAAAATAATCTAAGAACTTGGCTTGTATTTTTATATGAATTGTCATTGTTTTTTTATATGATTTTCTTGTTTGTCATTGACCCATATGTAGAGTTGGTTGCCTGTGAACTGCAAGAATTAAGGAGTGTGTTTGGATGATTCGTACAGAGTAGACTGAGGCATGAGTAGATGATGTCACATCCACACACACACACACACACACACACACACACACACACACACACAGCCACACACACACTCCTAGCGCTGTCAGTACATTAGTCAGGCCTTGCATCTGATAAAAAGCGCTTCGTCATTTTAATGACTGACAGCTAGAGTGGTCTGAGCAGGCAAATCAGTGAAGCGCGGCTAAAGAGGCAGAGGAAGCTCCGCCCACTGAGAGAACACCGCCAGGCAGAGAATAAAAACTCTAACTGTCACAGTGCATTATGGGTAATGGAAGAGTGCCCATGCCAGGGCGATGTTTATTCCTCCCCTTAGCGCCGGCATTCAGAAACACCAACACGGCACAGGCAGAGGAATGGGACACATTAGTCAGTTACATAAGGCAAAAGAAATAAATACTAATGTATATTCCGATGTTATTCAATTACATATTCTGAGGGAATATTTTCAGTATCTTCTTTGGCTCCTGTACAAGGAAAGAAAAAAGTCCTGGAAATATACTGGAAAAACAGAAATATAGAGAAAAATGTGTGTTTGTGTTTGTCATCTCTAATTAATGGCAAAAAGTACTGTATAAGAGACTTTTAGCTCATCTAGAAGCAATTGTCTTCTTTACATGAATGATTCCTCAAATCTTGTTTGTTGTTGAGTAGAGCTGTGCTGGTATTTTACTAAGTGATCAGACTTACAGTATGGACAATAAGACAGGTATAAAAAAAAAAAAAAAAAGGAATATCACAGAGACGTGTTTGGACTCTTTTGACTCTTGAACCAGTATGCAACCACCTTAGTCACCACATAGCAAGTTACTATGTGTTTGCTAAAGTGTGGTTGGTGGTTGCCAGGGCACTTTTTCAAATCATTTACATAAAAAACATAAACATAACTGCTAGTGGGTTATACTAGATCTTAAGACACTAGTTGTGTCCCAAATGACGCACTACACACTATGCACTTATACACTATGTACTTATGCACTATGTACTAGGTTATTTGTCACTCGTCAGAGACTGATAGCCCCTCCCCCTGCACTACGTAATTAAAGCTGAGACAGTTAAAGGGTTAGTTCACCCTAAAATGAAAATTCTGTCATTAATTACTCACCTTCATGTCGTTCCACACCCGTAATGCTTTCGTTCTTCTTCAGAACACAAATGAAGATCTTTTTGATGACAGAATGCTGTCAGATTTCCTTCCATAGACTGCCTTTGCAACTACCACTTTGACACTTCAAAAACTTCATAAAGAGATCGGTAAACTAATCCATATGAATCGAGTGGTTTAGTCCAAATTTTCTAAAGAGAATCGATCACTTGTTATGATGAACAGATTTAATTTAGGCTTTTACTCGCATGTAAACATTGATCAGTGAACATAAGCAGAAGCTCAACCAAACCTGCTACATGTGCGAGAACAAACCTCTTCTGGAAGCTCAAACGTGCTGCGTAACCAATGAGGTTCATTCTCGTGTGTTACGCAGCACGTTTGATCTCACGTTTGATCTCTTTATGAAGTTTTTGAAGCATCAAAGTGGTAGTTACAAAGGCAGTCTATGGAAGGAAATCTGACAGCATTCTGTCATCAAAAATATCTTAATTTGTCTTCCGAAGAAGAATGAAAGTCCTACGGGTGTGGAACGACATGAGGGTGAGTAATTAATGACAGAATTTCCATTTTGGGGTAAACTAACCCTTTAAGTGCATGAAGTGTCCAACATTCCACAGTTTTTTATTTTGGTTAAATAAGTGCATCATCCTGGTATTTAGAGTGCACTTTTTATTTTTTGGAATTTTCAGTGTGAACACACCACACTATTTATACTACAAAACCGCATAGAATAGTGCATAAGTACACGAATTGGAACACACCTGTTGTCTTAACATAATGGCTATGTTTAAGCAACTGACCCGTGGATGGTTGCTAGGGTGTTATGGGTTGTTGCCAGGGCATTGTTACTGTATTTAGTTGCTAAGATATTCTGTGTGGATTCTAGTGTGGTGGTAATGGTGTGGTCAAGTCAGAAAGATCGTTTTTACGAGTTGAACATACTTAAATGACACCACAATGTCGTAATCACGTAATCACAATGTCATAATGTTATTTTATATATATATAAAATATGTGTGTGTGTGTGTGTGTGTGTGTGTGTGTGTGTTTGTTGTAGCCATAGAAACCTTTAAATTACACAGAATACCTTAGAAACGGCATACATCATGATTGCTGATTATGTAGATTGTGATGAACCATTTTAAGCATGTGTGTGTTGTATTTGACTAATTCCGTTCTTTTCTTTTTTTTTGTGATCTAGGTGCAGGAGCTGCAGAATCCTCCCAGAGCCAGTATGGTAGTTAAAGACTGTGTGAAGGCCTGTCTGGACTCCACCTACAAATACATCTTTGACAACTGCCATGAGCTCTACAACCAGCTACTGGACCAGGTAAGAGCAGAGACTAACCAGCAGGTTTAAGAAAGGGACTAAGATTAGTAAGACCACAAACATACTCAAGTAGATGAATGCAGATGATGTTTCCACAATGGGCGCTTTAGTGGGCATTAACACAAACTTCATCTTCTATGGTCAGTTTTCTCTCTCAGGGTTCAAGTGATCAGTGCTCAACACTAAGGATCTTTCTACTGGCCTGATCAGGCTAGTGGTTTAGATTTTTGCAAAATAAATAATGATGGGTGGATTGGTTTGTGGATGGATGGATAGAAATTGACAAGTCTTTAGAAAAAAGGTCCATTGACAGTTCTGTTAACTGTCAGAAGAGCGTCTGTTCAACCTTATTGTCGAGCCCTGGTGTTGATGTGTATAGCGACGACCTGAATAATAGCACATGCTGTTTAAGAGCATAGACATTTGATGGAAACTCAATATTGTTAAATATGTACAACTGGATGACACTCTTGTAATGCATTTTCTAAGAAATAACATCTGTGATCTGTGAGTGTTTCTTTAGAAATTATGTGTGTGTCTCATAGATAGCGTTATTGTGCAGAATGAGAGAACAGTCTTTCCTCGCTGGAAGAGAGCGTCTCTTCTCACCCCTATTGTAAAGTACATGCAGTGTTATGACACTATTTGTGATGCTGTTGATGTGTATGTGTGTGTAGTGAGTCTCTCATTACAATGTCACTTCGATCTGATCCCTCCAGTCAGACACGACAATGAAATTTCTCATGGTTCATCCACAGTAAACACACCATTTAAGATTGATTTAAAAGAGATGTTTAACAGAATATTCATGTTGCTCTGTTCTAGATTAGAACTAAACTGCCAGTCTGAAAGCACTTTTGAACTGATCTGCCACATGCTTGTTTGTCTCATTCATCCTGAAAAAAAAAAACATTTTTGACAGCTTGGCGAGTTCTGTGCTGCTGCTGCTCAGTATACACTTATCCACATTATTTACATTTACTGTTTAATCTACAGGAACACTAGTAAAACTGGGCCTTTTGCAGGTTCCTTTAAAAAACAAAAAACAAAAAAATCACTATCCGTCTGAGCATGTGTTTTCCTGAAGGGATTCCCCTGGCGATGACTGATGACTCGGATCTCTAAACTGAGGGATTCAGTTTATTCATAACAGTTTCAGTTTTTTTTGCAAAAGAGAGGCGTCTCACTTATTTCACTTGTGTCAAAAAAGTTTTTAGCTACAAATAATCAGTTCATTCTTGTATTCATTCAATATGGTAGGTTTTCCTAACAGAAAATATTGTTATACTTTGCTTACAGAAAATTAATCCTGTTTTTAGACATTGCAATAAACATTGCAAAAATGTTTTTAGGACCATTTCAATTTTTTTAATTTTTTTTTTATTATTATTAATTTTATTTTTATTACAATTATTTTTATGACAGTTAAGCACATTTTTCCCCTTTATTTATGTTCTATGTGACCTGGTGACCCCCATGATCGCCATTATATGAAGTATTGTTATATGAAGAAACAATACTGTCCATGTGTTATTTGAATAATATTTATATACATTTTTAGTATTTATTTATATTTTAATAAATATATTAGCTTTTATTTTAAGTCACAGTATTATATTAAGCCACAGTATTATATTTTAAGAGCCTCTGAAAATGCCAGAGAAACAGCGCTTTACATCTCTGTTATGGAAACAACGCGTTATGGAAGCGTCACGTTATTCAAGACAAGTAGCTGACTAAAGAATAACTGAATTCAACCTCATGATAAACATGAAAGTTTGTGTAATAGGTGAAATTGCTGTCACACAATAGCCAACAGTGTTTCCCACTTCTTCAGTCAAGCAGTTTTAATGACACATACTGTATGAGCAGCTCCGTGGATCTAATGATCTATAGAGCATTATAAATAGTATTTTAAACATTAAATACATGTATTATGCTTCCCTTTATTTGTAGAGAAGATATAGGTGGGTTCTTTTTAAACATGTGACAGGTTGTTGCATTTCAAAGAGATCATATCATGCATTTAAAAGTGAAATGCCCAGCAGACAAGTGATATGCATATTTATTTTTCAGTTAAAACACTTGATCACACAAATAATATTTCATATGAATCAGACTTTATAGTTTTTGATTGTAAAAGTTACTCACGACATCCAAAATAAAAGCAAAGATGTATTTTTCAGCATTGCAAGATTTTTATTTGCATTATCCACTCACAAAACCCCAGTACAGCTACAGTGATGCTGAGGCTCATACTGTTACATTACTGATGGTCATTTGGGCTCATATTTGGTATTATACATGATATTATGTCTTATATTTATTACTGCGATTGTGCTTTAAAAGGCAAAATCAGCCTTTGTGCCATCATCTTGTGTACTCCATGCAGGGCTGTCTACACTGGCCGCGTCAAAGCAAATGTGCGAATCATTTGTGTTGTACTTCAGAAGTAGAACGGGCATCTGTTTACTGTCATTGAATCATCAGCTGTGTCTCATTTCGAAGGCTGTGTCCTCCAGAGGTTGCATCTGTAGGCTGCATACATCATTGAGGCTGCTTCATTACAGTGTGCTGACCATTACATTCTAAAGTCATTAAGAAATTTCCACAATTTATGCTTCACTAGGAATAACGGTCAATTTTATAATGGTTACTGTTCTAAAAAAAAAAACCATCCTTTATGATGTATGCGGCCGTCAAATGCGACCTCCGGAAGACACAGCCTTCAAAACGAGACACAGCAGTCGTGTCGAGACAAAGCAATCGTGTTTTAACCACACAAACAGCACTTCAGCTCAGTTTGAACGAAGCTCCCATAAAATACAGTTCCTTTCAGGGGTGCAAAATGAATCTGTTCCCAGCCCGAGTGTAAAGCCAAACGTGATTGGTTGTAGGGAGAACGTGCTACGATTGGTCAGCGCAATGTGGCTGTTATCTGATTGGCTTAAGTAGACGGTGGGTGGAGTCCACTTATTTGTTGATTTGTCTGCACGTGACACTAGAATTGTTTTCAAATCCACAAATGCGTGCAGGGATCTACAAATGCACAAGAAGTGATTCACAAATGCACAGAAAGTGATTCACAAATGAATGCCAGACAAGAGTTGTGTTTTGGACATAAAACACTTTTGTAAATATATTTTTGTAAATATTTTAAATATTTTTATTTGCAAATCTCATTTTATTAATTTGTGAATTTTATTAATTTTTGGGAAACTTTACATTTATTTGTGGATTTATTTCTGAATTTGATTCATTTTTGTGAATCTCTTTACATAATGCAACAATTCTAACCCCATAGGCGAACTCTGATGACGCCATCAAGTCTAACTCCCATGACGTGACGACAAGTGTTTATGTGTGTGTGGTGCGTTCAAAGATGAATCACATATAGCTTTGATCATAACCCAGCAAATTAGACAGTTATAGACAACTGTTATAAGAATGAACGGCTTTCAAGTACATCACACAACGTTTTCCAGCACTTCAAAGCTTAAAAGTATGAATATTAGCCAATTTAAATGTTATTTTTAATGTGATGATCAAAAACATTTTTGTTCATCCTTCAAAGATTGTCCATATTTGTAAAATTACAAGTTTCACGATATAGAAAAACTAACACTTGGTGAAATACAAACACTTTTATTTTAAAATTTAAAAAAAGAAATTACCACTATAGCCAGTAGATGGCTGCAGATGGTTCCCTAACATAGTTTTTTTTCACACATTTTGCTTTTGAATTCATTTTTAGAGATTATCAAATCACTATTATAAAAAAAAAATCTATTTTTCTCATTTTTGTCTTTTTTTCACTTTTTGTACTTCAAATTGCGAATGAAATTACGCAGACAGCGAGTAAAGAGCGCTTCCTTTATAATCACTGAAGCTGTCAGTCAGTTCAGTGTGTAAACTCCCGTTTTAATCAATGAATCAGACTAAAATTCACAATGAATCATTATTTACATTGTGTTCGCTTTGTTTGTTATAATGAGAGGATTTGTGCGTGTGTAAAACTTAGTAAACTTGTGCTAAACATAAACTCATTCAACATTTTGAGCGATATTGAACGGATTCTCACTATCGGTAACTTAAACACCTCTGACTGGTCATTATTTTCAACAGAAATGCCTGTGATTAGCTACAACACTCAACGCTGCAAAATCACGTTGTAAACAGACACATTTGCAGCGTCGTTAAACTCGTGGCACAAATATAACAACCAGATCGCTTTAATTTACTTGCTTTTCTCTTTTATTAAACAATTACAAATTATATATTACACGTAGTAATATAACTCTGTTAATCCTGCAATAAAAATATTACTTTGCATTGACCTGGCCAGGCAGCGATGTATGGCAGCTGCCATACCCTGCCATACCCAGTTGACGACCCTGAATTGTAGTTTGATTTAGTAATACTGTTACGTGCTTTTGTCATTTTATTATTTTTATTTCAGTTTTCGTAATTTTAGTACTTACAACTTTTATTTCAGTTGCCAATGCAGTATATTTAAAATATAAAATTTAAAGAATATTTATATTTTATTTATTTATTTTATTTCTGCTTTATTTCAGTTAACAAAAACTATTTTTTTATTTGTAGTTAACAATAACATTGATCTTATCCTGCAGAAATACGAGTGTTTCTGTGTTTATACATTTATCAAGCTCTCGAGGGCAGGACTGGAGGACAGACGCTTGTCCACAGCAACTGAACTCATTTGCTAGCAGACAGCAGCAGCGCTCAGAGAACTTACATCAGCCCTAAATAACAGCTCGGATTCCCCGAACAGAATGCAGCTAAAATTACGAGCCAGAATTTCACTCTCGCTAGTGGAGAGGTTTATTTTTAGTGGCTTTTGAAGCAGAACTGACCCATCTTCTTCTTTAACTGAGGCAACGGCCCCATGGAGAGGAAAATAGGGTTTTATTTGGTGCTACAGGAATGGGCACATTGAATGTTCCTCCTCAGGATGTCTTATATATAAAATATAGCGCGCATCTCTAAGAGGTGGGTTGGTATGTTATATAATCATGTCAAAAAGCTCTTAAGACACGTGCAGGGGGGTCGGAAACAACCAAATCCTGTTAGTGTGATGTGAATGAAGGAGATCCATGGAAACGAGAGAGAGAGAGAGAGAGAGAGAGAAGGGCTAGAAAAGAACAAAGAAACAAGGTTGGTGGAAATAAGATGAGACACACTGAGTCAGAACAATATTCAGAGTGATAAAGAGATAAAGAAACTGACAGGAAATATTGAATATGGCAAGATTGACCGAGGGAAAAAAAAAAAAAAATATATATATATATATTACATTTAATATGTATTTAATGTAATGTTCATTTTACTGCTTTAATGTTGAATTAAATATATATATATATATATATATATATTTATATATATATTTATTTATTTATTTACAGTTGTGAACCACCATAAAGAACAATGGGAATTACAAAAAAAATCAAAAGTAAAAATCTGGATGCATTAGAGTAATGAGAATGTGCTTAATTGTCATGAATAATAATAATAATAATAATAATAATAATAATAATAATTGGAACAAAAAGAGGCATCTTTCTTTATGCAAAATATGATTTTAATAGTTGATTTTTGGGATGAAATGTGGCCTGTTGTTTTCATTAGATTCACCTATCTAGGCTGTGGAAGAGAGAGAGATTAACCACTTTACATTTGCATTAATGGTGTAAGAAGACACTTTCCTACCAAAGTGATGTAAAACTAAATTGCACATATTGCAAACGTAGCAATTAGCAGAACAGGTAGCTGTGATTTACACGATGCACGTTAAACTCACAACTAAAAGAACATCACCAGAAACCCACAATAATGTGAAGCCCTCAAAGCACCTTTTAATTAGAGTTAAGAGTTAATTACAGTGATATGCAGAGGACTGGATGACTATAGAGAGATATTTTACATCTAACTACTTTGAGCAGTGTCTTTATGTTTACTTCGGTATAAACACAGAAATAAGACAAGACCTGCCTTCGGGGACAGGCTCATTTGTCAAAAAGATACCAATCCACAAATTCATACATTTAAGTAAATAATGTTTTGTTTTTATGCTAAATGCAGATTATCTTTTTGTTTTCCTCTAGAGTTTTAATAGACATCTCAACGTGTCTCAAACTGTGCTCAGATTTGCAAAGATACCAAAGTCTGCAAGGATAGAAAAATGCTGTTTTGTGTTAATGTTAGTCTCATGAGCAATGAAAGAGCAACCTCTGAGCACTAAAATAAGGGTTGATGTAAGATATGCGTATCTTACATCTTTGGAGCTCAGGAAAAAAATGACTCCAAACCCGCTGCAGGGCCTCATTTCAGAGAGAATTACCAAACACAGTGATTTTATTGAAGGCAGAAAATAACTACACAGCGTTTGGAGTGGTCCATCTTCAGCGCGGTAGAGTCCATTATGTGTCAGTGAAGGGTGAATCTCTCAGGAGGATCAGCACACAGAAGAGCCAATCTGGGCCAGACTTTGTGTATGTGTGTGTGCGTGTGTGTGTGTGTGTGTGGTTCAGGTATACCATACGTTATGGGGACAAAATGTCCCCACAAAGATGGCAATATCCAAAATCCTTGTCTTTATGGGGACATTTTTGGTCCCCATGAGGAAAACAGCTTATAAATCATACTAAGTGATGTTTTTTGAAAATGTAAAAATGCAGAAAGTTTTCTGTGAGCTTTGTGTTTAGAGGATAGAATATACAGTTGGTACAGTATAAAAATTGTTATATCTACAGGAAGTTCCCATAAAACATGAAAACCTGTGTGTGTGTTATGGCAATATTCTCTTTTGTCATATAGGTCATGCTGTCTCCATGCATGTCATCACATTCATTTGTGTGGAGGTGGATTAGTTTCTCTTAGCTATCAGAGATGAAACACGGATTGCAACCGGATAAATTAGAAAGGGTTTATATTATAATGTTTTACTGTTCTATTTCTTTCCTTGTCTTTTTGTGTGTGATTTATCAGGGCGCACTATTCCAGAGACAGAGGTTTGTCTTTTGTAATCATTAATGTGTATATATGTATTGTGGTGGGAGGAGCAAACGACAGACATAGTGGGTGTGGCGTCAAGCCTCGGAGAGGCATTTATTAACATAAAAAGAAACATAAACTGTCCAAAAAGGGGAAATAAAGTGTTCAAGGCAATAAAGTGTCCAAATAAACAGGGGATCTGGAGTCCTTGCTTTGCTGGGGTTTGTGAGGGAAAGGCAGTGTTCAGATGGGTTGGTCCAGGTAACGAGGGCAGGGTCCCGGCGGCCGCACACACTCCCCTTTTCGGTCCGGGGCGCGAGGGACGGCGGCTTGTCCAGCGGCTCAAATTCCCAAGGGCCGCGGTGCTTGAGGATCAAGGCGGCACAGCAAAAGAGACCGGTCTCTTGAGGAGAGGCGCATTAGGCTTTTAACAGCTTCGGTGACGAGGCTTCATTATCTTCAGGTGTGCCTCATCGCACGCTGCCAGTCCTGGTTGTTTCAGCGCCCCTCCTCTCTTAAAAAAGTTAACACTTTTTGGGCGTATGTTGAATGCTTATGGCTGTCCACGCAGAAAGCTCGTTATTTTACTTTATAAAGTTTTAAATAAGGATACTTGTCTTTACACAAATGCATCGATTCACTTCAGAAGGCCTTTATTAACCCCCTGGAGTCGTATGGATTCATTTTTTTATGGATGGATGCATTTTTTTTGTCTTCAAAATCTGGGCAGCCATTCACAACTATTATAAAGCGTGGAGGACTAAGGATATTTTTAAATATATCTCCAATTGTGTTCGTCTGAAAGTCATATACACCTAGGATGGCTTGAGGGTCAGTAAATCATGGGATGATTTTCATTTTGGGGTGAACTATCCCTTTAAGGGACTGGGTGGCGCTGATAATAAGGGGGAGGCAATTGAATGTTAATGATTAATGACAAAAGGCAAACATTTTCTTTGGAAGAACATGCATTGATTAATCATACACAAGAAGAGAAATAAAGGAAATAGAACAGTAAAATGATACGATATGAACCCTTTCTAAATTGTCCGGTTGCAATCCGTGTTTCGTTTTTAATCAGTTGACAGGACAAAATTATAGTTATAAGTGGGAAAACTATCTGCATCACATCTTTAATTCAAATTATAAAAGACACACATGCACAATAAATAAGAATGAAATATTTATCTTTCCTTCTTCTTTTTCTTCTGCACTGGAATTTGATCCTCAGTTTCACAACAATCAGTTCTCTTACAGCATCAGATGCAAACACACACACACACACACACACACACACACACACACACACTCACTCACATGCCCTGAGGAAAATCCATCCCTCATTTAATCTCATATTTAGGTGGAGTAACTCAGCTGTATGAGAAATATGCTGAATTCGGAACCGCATACTACTCTTATCTTTCTATGGCAAAAATAGAAAAAGTTGTATGCTAGCGTGCGGTTCCAAATTCAACAATAGTCTTTGTGTAGAGTGTGTGTGTGTGTGTGTGTGTGTGTGTGTGTGTGTGTGTGTGTGTGTGTGTGTGTGTGTGTGTGTTTTGTCGTCGTCTGTCTTGTAGTGATGACCTCAGTCCTGTCTCAGTGTGATGACAGGCAGATGTGGATGGTCTTTCTTGTCATTGTTGCTGTGAACTTGCACAAGAGATGTGACACACCCACACAGTCAAATAGCAAGTAAAGATCAAAGTAAATTTAAATGATCCAAACAAGCCATCAGGAATGATTTCAAAAACTAGACTTTTACAATTTCTGATGAACATGTGATTTTGTGTTTGCTTGTGCAAAATGCACTGTTCTAATTCTAGGATGTTGTGGATGGTTGCCAGGGTGTTTCTATGCATCTCCTAAGGCATTCTGGGCATTGATATGTGGTTGGTAGGGGTTGCTATGCAGTTACCAGGGCATTTATATATGGTTTTTAACAATTGCTATGCAGTCACTAGGGTGTGCTGTGTGGTTGTTAAGGCCTGCTAAGCAGTCACTAGGGCGTTGTTACTGTATGTGGTTGTTATGCAGATTCTATGGCATTTATATATGGTTTCTAAGGGTTTTTATGCAGTTACTAGGGCATTGCTATGTAGATGCTGGGGTTGCTGTGCAGTTACAAGAGTCAGTTCTCTTGTGTTTTAGCACTATAAATGTTACTTCTAATCTTTCATATGTAAATGTAACATATGCTGTTATACAGGAAACAAGGGCTGACTTTTCTTTCATTCTAAAGACAGAGCAGTAGAGAAGCGTGAGCCGGTGTTGTGTCCTGATCGCTTTAGTCGTGCTGTTACTTTAATCTAATTCAGCACATATTACTCAACGCCCCCAAGGACCTGCTATTTCCTTCACTAAAACTGTGTTTCGCACGCTCACATTCCACATACACACCCATATACACAATACAGACGTCAGCATGATCTCCAGTGAAACTTGCTTATGAGTCACTTATTAGACTCCAACTAGGTTTTAGAACTGAACTTATATGTGCAAGCAGTACATTATTGTTGGATTTACTGTAAATGTAGAGGCATATACAAGGCCTAAAACTAACTTTTTGCCACACCTGCCAATGGCCAGTGACTTGTGTACCGACCATAAATATTTTTCTCTAATCCAATTTCGATACAACAGCTAAAACTACTAGCCTAACTAATAAAAGTTTAAAATTTAAAATATTTTGAAATATTGTTTATTTATATTTAAATGAACTGTTTTGTATTTTAATGTTTTACAATGTAATTTATTTCTGTGATGGCAAAGCTGAATTTTTGTATGTATGCCAATGTAATTTAAATATTACTGTCCATACAAATTTCAAAATTTAATTTAATTTATTATATAGTTTAAATTATGACTGTTATATTATATTAAATTATGACTGTTATATATGTATGACAAAAAAAAAAAAAAAAAAGAATTAAAATTGGACAATTATTAAAATATTGTCTTCTTTAATGCCACTGAAAGCTACTGAAGATTTGTAATACTCAATTTTAGCACCATGAATAATGCTTCAGCACCACGGACAGCTCACACATTTCCCACAATTCTACTGGAATCTAATTCTAAAAGCAGAGTGGCCAGAGAATTCCAAACATCTCCCGTTTTACTGTCTTGCCGTGGAAAACAGCCCAGAGAGATGCCCAAAATAGCCTGGCATAATGCCCAGTTGTCCATCAAATAAGCCTGGACTGATGTGAGACAGAAGTGCATTGTGGGAGAATCAAGGGGAGGGAAGTTAGAGTACTAATTTTACTATCCAGATCCATGATAAACAAGCCTTCCCCCCCGGAATAAACTCTTAACCTGTGTGCCAAGAGATGCCGGTACCTGTAATTCAACCGATCAAGCTTACGGTCTAATAGCTGGTGTCTTTACAGTTATGTGAGCACTCAAGATGTACATTGAATTGTGTGTTAGGATGCATGATGATTCCTTTGGATTTAGGCTACATTCATTGAGCAGCACAGTTGTCAGTCCTGTTTGGAATGATAAATGTAATTCTTTTTATGATTTTTTTTTTTTTTTTTTTTTGTTATTTCAGTACTTTTTAACATGTTTGTCTAGCTTTAGTGTAGCTATAAAAAAGTTGAATTACCATTTATGCATTTGGCAGATACTTTTATCCAAAATGACTTACACATTCAAGATTTGTATTTTGTGAGTTCATGCATTCCTTGAGAATCGAACCCATGACCTTGGTGTTGCTATTTATAAAAGTCAAGAAACTTTTGACAGCAAGTTCACTAGATACACTATATTGCCAAAAGTTTTGGGACGCCTGTCTTTACGTGCACATGAACTTTAATGAAATCCCATTCTTAATCCGTAGGGTTTAATATGGAGTTGGCCCACCCTTTGCAGCTATAACAGCTTCAACTCTTCTGGGAAGGCTTTCCACAAGGTTTAGGAGTGTGTTTATGGGAATTTTTGACCATTCTTCTACAAGCGCATTTGTGAGGTCAGGCAGTGATGTTGGCGAGAAGGCCTGGCTCGCAGTCTCCGCTCTAATTCATCCCAAAGGTGTTCTTTTGGGTTGAGGTCAGGACTCTGTGCAGGCCAGTCAAGTTCCTCCACACCAAACTTACTCATCCATGTCTTTATGGACCTTGCTTTGTGCACTGGTGCGCAGTCATGTTGGAACAGGAAGGGGCCATCCCCAAACTTTTCCCACAAAGTTGGGAGCATGAAATTGTCCAAAATGTCTTGGTATGCTGAAGCATTAAGAGTTCCTTTCACTGGAACTAAGGGGCCAAGCCCAACCCCTGAAAAACAACCTCACACCATAATCCCCCCTCCACCAAACTTTACACTTGGCACAATGCAGTCAGGCAAGTATCGTTCTCCTTTAACCGCCAAACCCAGACTCGTCCATCGGATTGCCAGACAGAGAAGCGTGATTCGTCACTCCAGAGAACATGTCTCCACTGCTCTAGAGTCCAGTGGCGGCGTGCTTTACACCACTGCATCCTATGCTTTACATTGCACTTGGTGATGTAAGGCTTGGATGCAGCTGCTCGGCCATGGAAACCCATTCCATGAAGCTCTCTACGCACTGTTCTTGAGCTAATCTAAAGTTGAGCTAATGAAGTTTTGAGGTCTGTAGCTACTGACTCTGCAGAAAGTTGGCGACTTCTGCGCACTGTGCGCCTCAGCATGCGCTGACCCCGCTCTGTGATTTTACGTGGCCTACCACTGCGTGGCTGAGTTGCTGTTGTTCCCAATTGCTTCCACTTTGTTATGATACCACTAACAGTTGACCGTGGAATATTTAGTAGTGAGGAAATTTCACGAATGGACTTATTGCACAGGTGGCAACCTATCACGGTCCAACGCTTGAATTCCCTGAGCTCCTGAGAGCGACCCATTCTTTCACAAATGTTTGTAGAAGCAGTCTGCATGCCTAGGTGCTTGATTTTATATACCTGTGGCCATGGAAGTGATTGGAACACCTGAATGCAAAGATTTGGAGGGGTGTCCCAATACTTTTGGCAATATAGTGTATGTGCTGTTTGAATGGACTTGCAGTCAGTAACCACTTCTGACATAAGTGCATGTTTCACAGGTTATTCGCTGTTTCAATACAATTTTGTTGTAGCTGTCAATCTCTCCTAGGTTATGAGAAATGGCAGAAATGCGGTCGTAGAGCAAGACAAAGGCCCTGTTAAGTGTTTGAGGAGGAATACGGGGAAAAGCTAACTTGAACAAAAATGTCAAGGATTTTAGGGAAAAGAAATGAAATACTTACTTCCGTAGTACACATTCCTGGTCTTATTGTGCACAATTCATTAATCTATTTTGTGACCTGAGATTGGTAGCCTTTTTGAGTAAATGCACCTTGACCTTGAGAACAGTCTGTTCTATTTTTTTCTTTTTTTTTTCTTTGTCTTTGCAATCCTTCATCAAAATGTAATTGTTCCACCACCTCTGAAATGACCTTCTTTTCCTACTGATTTCACTCAGTTATTTGATATATTAACCAATAGCCAAATAGCTTTTTAGGCAGCATTCAGGTCTGACTCCTTCCTTGTATGTGATTATTTTTTTTATTTATTTATTTATTTTTTTTAAATTGTATTTTATTTATTTATTTATTTATTTTTTCAAATAAGCTAAAAGATTTAAATAAGTAATATTTTTGGATTTAAATAAGTAACTAAAATAATTAATATTAAAATAATTAAATTTCAGGATTCCAGGATTATATGTATTTTATTTCCTTTCATTACATTTTTATTTTTTATTTTATTTTATATTTCATGTTATTTTCATAAGACATCCTGTTCTACTTGGCTGCCATGTCATTTTGACTTTGAAGATCCAATGTAACATCTTGAAATTTCCTAATATTCCTGTCAATATTCCGTCAAGCTTGGCAAAACAATAAATAAATAATACATTTCTTGATTTTCAATTCTTTTAGCTTATTTTAAAGCTTATGTCTTATTTTAAACATTTTTAAGCCATCTTTGAGGCCCCCTGGTTAAGAACCACTGAGTTAGAGAATATGATGATTGGTTACCAGTCCAAACAGACAGTAATCTATCGAACTAGTCTACTGTTGTATGTATTTTGTCACATGTTAGAAAATGCTGTTGTCCCAGATCTCAGACACTGACTGTTTGAGTGCAGCTTTAGTTAATGTTTTGGCTGAAGTTGTTGCAGAACTTAGGATATGCATAATTAATGAAGACATTAATGAGCTTAAAGGGCAGGAAACACTAAATACGAATGTGTTGAGTATAAATGATTTTAATCAGAGACCAGAGTCCAGCCTGTCTCTCTCTCTCTCTCTCTCTCTCTCTCTCTCTCTGTGTGTGTGTGTGTGTGTGTGTGTGTGTGTGTTCGCACCACCTAATAAAAAGTCTTATGAAGCAAAAACACTTAACCAGAGTGCCGAGTGCTCAGATTCCCCTCTAAGCCCATCAGTTAACCGGACTAAATTATTTAAACTTTAAACACGTGGAAGGAGGAAAAATTGTATCATTATCTGTAATAAACTTCTGTCTCTCTCTCTTTCCAGGCTAAGAAGCAGGATCTGCCACGTGAGGAACAGGGTCCGTCCATCAAGAACCTGGATTTTTGGCCCAAACTGATCACACTGATGGTGTCTGTTATAGATGAGGACAGAATGGCCTACACACCCATCATTAACCAGTGCGTATCACAACACACACATTGTGAAGCCATCCAAATTTATCTGTACCATATTTTAATGTATTTTTTTCCAAACAGAAAAGAAAACAATATCTTTAATAATCTCAGTTGTTTCTCCTAGACAGCAATGAAATTAAATGGAGAGATTCTCAGATGTTTCTCCAGTAATCTCACAAGTCTGTTTCAATAAAGAGCTCAGCAACGTCTCAATCTGTGCTCAGAATTTCCAAGACACCTTTGCAAATAAAAATATGAACTCGATTATTTTCATTAAAGACCCCCTGTGGTGAAAATCAAGTTTTTTAATGTTGTTTATATGTCTATGTGGTGTTTTTAATATGCTTAAAGACAAACCATGTGCAAATTCTTAAGTCAACACCATTGCTGAGTATTTTCTCCTTAAAACTGCAATAAAAAAAAAAGGCAGTCTCAAACCCGCGGTTTGAAATCGCTGGTGTTTGTGACGTCACAAAATACCCTGTAACCAATCACGTCAACGTGCCGGCAGGCTTTAGCTCATCATTAACAGCGAACTAGAAGGGGAGTCTAGAGAGAAGCCAGGTTATCCCGGTATATTTTTCTGTTGATATGAAAAATCGTTTAGATTTAGCAATATGGCGGGTGTATGATGTACATTACGATGTTATGATGAGCTATATGCCTTTCTCCACCGACTTTCTGAGTTGTTCAAAGTGTTTGTAAGGATACTGATTGTTAGAAGGCAGCTGTCTGACTCTGACTTGGCAAATGAGAACATGGTTTGTGTAACATTAGCAATACATTATTAGCTGTTTGATAACATAGTCAATCATATTAATCTATATAAAGTTTTGTGTCCGAAAGAACCGTCGCAAGGGCTGTGCCAAGTGTGCGACCGCACAGGGCCTTGCGCCAAAGTAAAGTGACAGCTGACTTGATGAAGTAAAGCCAGTAGTTAAAGTTCATATTTTTGTCCTTCGAAATACTATAATACTATAAAACATAGCTAAAAGTGAGACTGTGTATCGTGATGCTGTATTATTCTGCTTGTTAAAAATGTATTATGCTGTAACTTACAATATTGCTCTGAGCGTGATGCATGCGCATATGTCAGTGTGGCATCGCACATCAAGTTTGGAGAGAGCTTTATTCAGTCCATTTTAAATTCTGATTTTGGCCGCCTCTGAAATGGGTCAGACCAAAGATATTACCTGATAAGTTCAAGTAAATACGCTAGAAAGCCGCACTCATTCAAGGATGTGCAATTATTGCATGGACGGAGAAAGCAGGGCACCTGCAGGATTTCATCTGACGGTGTGCACAAAGGGTTTTTTATTTAACTCCAAAAAGTTAAATAAGCTTATATTACCCAAGTATTACACACCTTTTGGACCATCAGTTAGAGCAACGGTACTGCAGAACGAGTGTAGCCTACTCTATCTCGAGACATTCTAAACATTTTTAAATCTAAAAACTCCAAAAAGCAACGCAATTGTCAGACATCCATTTACCGCATGTTCACAGAGGAAAACACCTGAAAAACAGCGCTGGTTGTTCTCTCGATACTGTATGTATTTTACTGACTGAGAAATCGCTTCAGGTGATTCAGTGAGAGAGCAGTCCAAATGAATGCTAGTGGATTCAGACCGTTTGGCAAACGTGTTTTAACAATTCATAATTTAGAACACAATTAAAGCGTCAAAAAGTATGTGAGCAGTTCAGTTACACAGCTGTTAAACTGAATATACGAAGCGAAACAATTTTTTTCTCAAATATCCGCAACAAAAACAACAAATTATTCATCACTACAGCAACAGTAGACCCCCATTACTATAGCAAAATCAGATCTCTGGATCTCTGAGCTGGTTGAGGTGGGGCTAATTTGCATATTCATTGATCCGCGTATATTAAGTGAGGCAAGGGTGTAGAGTTACATTTAAGCTATTTTAAGGCATGAAGAAAACATTTTTACAACAAAAAAAAATTTAAATTTGTAATTTTGGTGATCCAAGATGAGTTTTAAGGGATAAAATAATTGACTACAGGGGGACTTTAAATTCTTCCAAAATCAAATGATCTGATCATATTAGTTTTAAATCTGTACACTCCTGGGCAAAAAAAATGGCTAAACACTAAGCTTTTAATTGTCTTAACCACAAATTATTGGTCAGGGAATTAACAAAATTTAAGCAAATGAACTACTTAAAATACCATTGCTGTCTCAGAAAAACATCAAAAACAGAATGAAGGTGTGTGTGAAGTGATGAATCACAATGAAACACGATTTGCATGGTGATGCTCCAGAGTGGTGTCTTCGAAAATCTGCTGAGAAATATGATAATAAATGCATCTCTACCACGGTGAAGCATGGAGGAAGAGGTGTCATTGTGTGGGGAGCCTTTTTAGCTTCTGGTATTGGTGAGTTACTTCACTGTGTAAAGTCATTTAATGCTTTGGAGTACAGGAGAATATTGCACAATGGCTTGCTTCCCACAAATGAAAAGTTGTTATCTAAAGAGGAATGATCAGATGTTATTTTTCAACAAGACAATGCTCCTGCACAAACTGCAAAGACAAACAAGGAGTGGTATCAGGCTCATGTTTTGGCCTGGTCAGAGTCCAGATTTGAACCCTGTAGTGAATATTTGGTCTCACATTAAACTCAAACGAACTGGGGGACATTTTTTACCTACTCATTAACTGTTTGAAGCCATTAACATTGAGAGGAACAACAATGACTCTTCTTCTTGTAAAAAGCTGTCTGCAAGTTGGGGAAGGTTATTTCGTGTTAAGTTACTTTATCTACAGTATTTGTGCAATTCTTGCTAATTTCCTGACCAGTGATTTGTGATTAAAATGGTTAAGACCATTAAAAGACTACTAAATATTTTATACTACTAATAATTTTTGGCTTGGTCCCCCCTTTTTTTTGCCCAGGAGTGTACACTCTTACTGACTGAACGTTTTTAAAGTGCCCCTATATGCTTTTTCAGATATTACCTTTCATGTAGTGTGTAATGTGCTGTTTGTAAATGTACAACAAATGGAGTTATTTACTCTCAAAAGAAAGAACCAATTCTGAACTGCCTGAAACAAGTAATCAGTAATTCCAGTCTTACTTTCTGCACAAAACTATTTAGATTTGTAATAAATTTGCATAAAGCCCTCCTATGGTCTTCATTGACTGCCCGTGAACAACGTCTACTTTGACCTGCCCTCAAACACTGTAGTTGTAGCTGAGGCAAACGTTTGGTTTGTGTTGTTGACATGTCTAGAAGATGCTGTTTTCTGTGCTACCAAAGCAAATCTACTTTGATGCAATTCCAAAGGATGAGGACTTGGGCTGGAATTGATACATTAAAACTGACGCCATCATTACTGTTCATATCACTGTGTATCAAGTGATGAGGAAGCCGAAGATGCTAATGGGCATTTGCAGGGTTTTTCCTGGCTCAAAATGAGGCGGAGGTGGTAAAATCCTGATAGCGGCAGAAAAAAAAAACACTTTTACAAGCACGTATTTTAGGTATTTTAATATTAAGAGAATAAGATTTGTATTTTGAGAACAGTATCATATATACAGTGTTTCCCACAGGATTGTGTGTTTTCTGTGGTGGTTGTACCTCTGTCCCTATAGGGAGGTCCGGTGGCATGCTCCCCTGGAAGAAAATTTTGTCCATTTTAAAGATAAATTCATTAATCTGGTGCACTTTGAGAGTTCAAAATTAAGAGCTCCAACCCATGTTCAGTGTGCAAACTGAACAAAGAAAAAGTCTTGTACCTGAACTTTAAAGGGGACTCTATAGGGCTTGTGCGCTAGAGATGTGCGGATCAGCTCTAACATCACCCAGATCCGCTGTTAAAAATAAATCATCCACCTGCCAACTTCCCAAACCTACTATATTCTCTGATTTAGATATCTGCACCTGATCATCACAAAATAATTATTCAAATTCTCAGTGTTAAGCATGATGATATAATAACATATGACACTTAAGTAGACTGCTTTTAAATAAATATCTAAAGTAAAAGTTCTTTTTTTGGCAAAATTACATTTCCTTAGCCTATAAACACAGGTTTTACTCCCTTCAAACTAAATTTTCTGCAGTGGGGATGGGCGGAACGGTTCGAGAATAGACACAGGCCGGGAAGCCGCAACGGAACCGTGGTAAAGGGGTATCTGAGCATGTGACTGCCTTTCTGAGTTTTGTCAACACTCGACAGCCGGAGGCGGCACGAAATTTGACGGAGACGGCCGCCTCGTAATTCTCTATGGGCGTTTGGTTTCTGACATGTGCTGTAAGCCGTTGACTAAGCACAATAGACTGGGCCATATGACCAATCAGAGCAGAGCAGGCTCTCGGAAAGGAGGGGTTTAGAGAGACCGTATTCTTGATAGAACCGTTTCAGATACTGTTGAGAAAAGAGCTGATGCTGCAATGTATATTATGAGAAAATTAATGCTTTTTCTTGGATGCATGTAAACCTATTGTAGGTGACCTCCAAAACAACATTAGGAACCTTTAAAATAGCATAATAAGGGGACTTTAATTTTAGGACAAACATCTGAGACAAGTTGATACTTCAACTAATACTTTGATATGAAAGAGCAATGTCTGAGAAATATATGTATAAGGATGGATGATTTTGGGATGTTCTGAACGTGTTCGTAGATTGCATTATTTCATAAGCGCATTGCAATGAAATGCAATATGTGATGTGTGTGCATGTGTGTGCATGTGTTTGTGCACAACAGACATAGATTCTGTTCAGAAATTCACAGGCAGGCAGAAGACTTGAATAATTCAGCATCCTGGACAAACTCAGAGAAGAATCGTCTTTCTCTCAATTCGTTTGTCTTTCGCTTCAAGCATTTCTGTTTATTCAACTCTCTCTTATCTTTTATCTCACCTTTTGCAGAAGTCTGTGTGTGTGAGGAAGATGTTACTGGACTTATAGTGTCATTAGTTCTGGTCTCGTCTCTCGATCCATGTGGAGTGAAGAAAAATGGCACATACTGTGCTTGGACTCTAATGATCTCTACACAACTAGAGCAACTGCTGTGTGTTTATTTGGAGGATTAAAACGTAGTAACACTGAATCTGGAAAAAAAAAAGGACTTTGAGTGTTTGGTTGAATTTAATTGATTTGATGTCAGTTTTCACACTTTGTTTTCTCTGAATCTGAGAACAGTTGAGCCGAACCTGCCTGTCATGGGATGAATCGTTTTTGACAAAATGTGTTGTTCCTGTGATTTGTCTTTCTATAGGGCAGAGCAGTGTTTTAGGTATCTTTAATATTTAGGGTGAAATTCAGCATCAGATTTACTTTGCTGCACGTAAGAATCAACACATATTGCAACATTATGTTGCAACAACAAACCAATCACAGTTCTGTATGCAAATATTATGACATATTTTGAATTATGGAAATTCTATCAAGTCAGTGTGAGATTTTCGAACTTTTATCTTACATTTCTTAAGATATAAAGTTTACAAAATCCAAAACTAGATGGTACATTGAGACTTATTTTAGAAAATAAAGTATGAATAAATTTCAACAGTGCTGAATTATTTGCAGAAGTATAATACAGAAGGTTAGAGGTTTAGAATAAGCTCTAAGCAGAATGTTGAAGGAATATCAATACAGCGCTGCCACTCAAACTCTAGAATAAAGTAAATAAATCTTTGTTTTAACAGGCAGCAAAAACTGATTTATTTGTTTTCCTGTAGTCCAAACAGAACACATGAAATTACATTTTTAGAAATCTAATCCAAACCACATTTATATTGAACTCCAAATAAATCAGGTTTTTGGAAATGGATTAGATTTCAGGTTTTCTTTATAGAAATGCAAACACATTTGAAATGTTGAGCTGCATCTGAATTCTCTATTTCCAATGATTAATTAATGATGTGCATAAGCATGAATATGCAATTTACGTGCCTTTAAAGCTGACACTATTGTTCAAAAGTTTGAGGTTGATGCGATTTTTTTTTTTTAAATGTTTTTGAAAGAAGTCTCTTCTGCTCACCAAGGCTGCATTTATTTGATCAAAAATACAGGAAAAACAATATGACATCATAACAATGACATCCTCTGCCTTCTTCGCCCCAACAGATAAAATCATGTTTGCACAATAAATCATGGACAGCCAGTTCTAAAATTTAAAAACCAAATTGGATTTTATTTTATTTATTTATTTATTTATTGCATTATGAACAAAGTCTTAAATTCATCTTTTACAGCACAGAATCTCACAGAGCCACCGAGACAGATGCTTCCTAAATGAAACGTAGAAAATGACTTCAGTTAGGAACATGTCCTGCTATCACTATGAGAAAGAGAGAGAAAGAGAGAGGACAGAGGGGTTTTCTCTAGTTCACGATCATCCTATGTTCATCTGCATCCATATGTGTCCATCTCTGATGGCTTCTTCTGTCTATCCTAAGCAATTAAACTGGGTCTAAATAGAGTTGAGTCTAGATTGATCTGAGATTGCTTTTGAGCAGTGGGGGAGAGTAGAGAACTGATCACTTCACTCAGTGAAATGGTACGGTGGCGGTTGCCATGGAAACAGCCCGTGTGATGGGTAGCACAGTGAAATTGGTTCCCATAAGCAGAAATGGCTTACATGTGAAATGCATGCATCTAAAACGGGACAGGACCCTTTTACCCCCACTCCAAGACATAAAACAAGACTAGACCTCTCGAGTTTCAGATCAAGATCAAAACTTGTTGAATAAAGAACTGAAATGTATTTATTTATTAATCTTTTAAATATTTAAAATAATTCATTTTTATTCATTGCAACAGGATCTTTAAGCATTCTTGAAAGCTCTGAAGACCCAGACCACAAGATCAGGACAAGATGCTGAGCAGATTGCTGTATGGTTGTAACGATGTCTGTTTTTATTTAATTTTAGGTTCCCGCAGGAGTTGAATATGGGTAGAATTAGTGCTGAAATCATGTGGAACCTCTTCGCCATGGATATGAAGTACGCAATGGAGGGTGAGTTACTCCTGCTCCAGTTTTTACCATCTCTTTATGGGGTTGGTGGCATGTTTTTTGTCCTGATGTGGCTTCAGCTGGGTCTATTTGGATCTGAGATCCAACACACTTCACAAATCGATTCTTTTTGAGCAAAACTCAAGCTGGTTTTACATCATGGTTGGACTGAGTGTCTGAGAAACATCTTAAGTGAGTTAAGTGATGCAGGTTTTTCAGTTCTTTCTGGAGGCTCTCTCGTGTTTTTAAAGGAGCAAAATAGTTTGGTTTGGTTGCAAATTGTTTTAGTTTTGCCATGCAGTCTACATGTAACATCGTAATGTAGTTTTTCTGTGACCATTGTTCACACACACTCTGGTGTTTTGGTTTCTTACTTTGATATGTTAATGGTCTGTTGGTTAGAATTGACTAATCTCAATGAACCAGTTTTGATATCTAAATGTGGGTGGCTGTATGTTAATGAGTTGTTGTGATGTCATAATCTATGATTTCTGTGGAATAAAGAAGAAGCTTTATATTGTAAACTTTAAAGTATGTCTGCATACTACATCAAACTTATATTTGAAAAGACCAAGAAAAACCCCTGTGCAGTTATGCAGTTATGATATGATGATGTCTTGATGAACATTTACAGATAATGAGCATATTTACAGTATTGTGAATGATAATATGATTAAATAGGACTAACCAATTTACAAGGATATTGCACAAAAAAGTGGGGTATTGCACTTGGATTGCATTTAACTGTTCAAGATGGAAATAGCCTGTGGGAAGAAACTGTTCCGGTGCCTAGATATTTTAGTGCCTAGTGATCTGAGGCGCCGTCCGGACAGCATCAGTTCAAACAGGTGATGGCCAGGGTGAGTGGAGTCTGATGATTTTACCTACCCCTTTCCTTACTTTGGAGGAGTACAGGTCCTGGAGGGTGGGCAGGGGGGCACCGATAATCCTCTCTGCAGTCCAGACTGTCCGTTGTAGTCTCCTGATGTCTGATTTGGTGGCTGAACCCACCAGTCATTTGTGTACAGTGAGAAGAGCAGTGGGGAGAGGACACAACCATGAGGAGCACCAGTGCTGATAGTGAGAGACCTAGATGTGAGTTTCCCCAGTCTCAGTAGCTGCTGCCTCTCTATCAGAAAGCTGGTGCTCCACTGACAGTGTGATACAAATCCTACAAGTCCACAAATAAGATCCTTACATAAGTCCCAGATCTGTTGAGATGTTGCAGGATATAATGCAGTCCCATGTTGACTGCATCATCCCCAGACCTGTTTGCTCTGTAAGCAAACTGAAGAGGATCCAGCAAGGGTCCAGTAATGTCCTTCAGGTAGGCCAACACCAGTTTTTCAAATGACTTCATGACCACAGAGCAAAAAGTTAGTGGAGCGTTTGGAGCAGCAGGGAACTTCACACTGCTCCAGTGATCTGTTGGTCAGTTGGTCAGCGCAGACTTTTAAACTGACAGGTGAAACACCGTGTGGGCTTGAAGCTTTCCTTGTCTTCTGATTTTTGAAAACTCTGCTCACATCCTCCACACAGACCTTATGTGCAGGTTGAATAGCAGGAGGGGGAGGAGGGGGGTTGCAGGAGGTGTTGGTGTATGTGTGATGTGCAGGTCAGAGCGGGTGTGGGTTGTGAGACGGGGCTTTTCAAATAGGCAGTAAAACACATTCAGATCCTCAGCCAGTTATTGACAGTCTGATATGCATTCTTTATTGTGGTGAAACAGTGGTCCAGTATATTACTGTCCCTGGTGGTGCATGTAATGTGCTTGTCTGTATTTTACCTCTTATTACCTTCTGGTTACCGTTTCAGTTATTTGTTCAGCCAGCTGTTGCAGCGCGGAGCTCACACATGCGTTTGGAGGGATGTAATCATTAACAAGAACGAACGAAGAAAACTCCCGTGGCGAGTAGAAAGGTTTATGGTTTATGAAGAGCACCTCTAAATTAGGAGAGCACATCTTCTTCAGAGTTGTTACATATGTACACTAACTTTTATTAATGTATTTAAACATAATCCACCACCTTTGTTTTCCCCATTGACTCCGCCATGCGATCTGCTCTGAACAGCTGGAAGCCTGGCAGATATGCGGAAAAAAAATTATTATTCTCCACATTCATTCTGATCCTCTGTCTAAAGAGTGGCTCCTTTAAGGCTTGTCAGTAAATGGCACTTTATGATTGGCTAATGTCATTGCATAGGGAACAGTATCAACACCCACTCACTATTGCACGTGACTGTGTGTTTTGGAAACATTATCTATATAAAACCGTCATTTACAGCCAAAGCATAATGAAATCATTTACTTGCGGTTTGTGATGCAGCTGCTCTCAGATCCAATACAGTTGGCTGCTTCATCTTTCATCAAAAGTTTCTTTGCAAACTCTCTATTACACTGTGCCTCGTTTACAAAACAAAATGCTCTGAACAAACATATAGTCCTCCGAGGCGATCCGGGACACCTTTAAAATAAACCATCCGCTTGTTTCTGACGCTGGGATCCTTCTGAAGTCTGTACAGAGATGCAAACGAGCTGTTTAAACTGGACGCATCAAAGCGAACGTTCTTTCACTCTCCATTTGTCCTGTTTTCAGCAGACTTGGAGGCATGGAGTATGTCAGAAACTGAACATGCATCTGTATACTGTATCCAGTGTAGACAGCATCAGTGATTATAATGGGTTCTATTTGCTTTTGACGCAACGCGACACTCACATCCATTACAGGCAAATGTCAGCCATTAACCCTTTCAAGCGTGAGTTTAAAATATTCTAGCTGACCCCCCAGAGTGAGTTTTTTTAAGGCGACCGTTATTTTAGAACGTTTGCCCTTATTGTTTCCTTGGCGACGCGTCATGCGTGTCACGTGCGCTGAACGCAGCCACAATAACACTGTATGACAGATGGATCGCTATTATTTTGTTTTTCCTTTTTTATTTAAAATATTCGCAAACTTGCTTACCATGTCATCAACTATATGATATTCCGATTCTCAAATATGTGTGTTTTGTCGTTTTGGCGCCGCCATCTTTGTTTGCGCTGCAGTTCACAGAGTCCTGTCAGTCGGATTTACAGCATGTGAATTCATCAGTTTCTCCCGAAATATATGCAAGTAAGTGGTTGGTGAACTGGAAGAATAATAGAGTAAACTTTATAGTTACTTAGGCCCATTATGTGTGTCTGATATGAATATGTCGGCAAATTATATTTGAATGGATTGTTATTGCTGCTTCCACTGATGTCTGACATCAGTGTGTATTTTATAAACTCTGAATGTATTGTTTTACTGGTGCTTATGCGTATTTAAATGTCTGAAACCTTAAAAGAAACATTATGTGGCTGAAAACACTGCATAGCTGTGATATATGACAAGAGCTGCGCGCGTCCGTCTCACAGCCAAAGCGCGAAAGCACAGTTTGAATCTGGCAGTTATGTGACGTCACTGAACGTTCTAAATCCCATATGTGGGACCGTACGCCCAGGGGCACAGAAATAAAAATCCCATATGTGGGACCGTACCGCTCAAAGGGTTAAGCAACTGAATCTCAGTAGGTGGGGCCTATGGTGCGTGATGTATAATTATTTGTCAGTGTCTTGCTCTGTAGGCAGTCATATGCATTGTATTTGCTTGTGTGATCCTGCAATATCAAAACAAGCTATTTTTGGAGAAATGCTTTTTTTGAAATGAGGAGGACGTTTTAAGCTATGAAACTTGTTGGATGTTTTAAAGCAACATAATGGAACATTTGCTCACGGTTCCCCCATGTCGTTGATAAGCACAATTGTCTGTTACCAGTGTCGTAAATGTCACTGTAAAAGCTTCCCCGTGGGCAGCGTAATACACGTGAATTTGTTGACTAAGCTGACGGAACTGGCAAATGCAGAAACCGTTTGGAAACCATGTCCACCGACCAAACCATCTTTGGTTTCTTTGCTGGCTCTGCCATGGCGTTGGTTTTGAGACTTGCATATTAGATCGTTTCGTCTTATACTTAGCTGTTGGCTAACTCCACCCAGGCTATGAGTATGTGACATATGCCGTAAAGCAGGTCGCACTCTCCTGCTGGCAGGGGATGGGCGGGGCTATGTGTACCGACCCAAACACGAACCTTGTTGAGTATGGTTGTAGCTGCTAGGAGGCTGCTCAGGTAGCGGTGGCAGAAGAATTTGTCCGGTTAAGAGTTGTTCTACCATTGAAATAATTTTAGAGACATTATTTTAAGGTCAAAAAACTACATAGTGTTGCTTTAATGGTACAAAGACCTAATATATCAAAAGAGCAAGGCTAATGTAATTTCTCATGTCATGACCCTTAAAAATGATTTACAACTACTTTGTTCACAATAACAACATACAACTGATTGTAAGGTTTTTTGTTGTTTTTTTTTTTTTTATTTTTTATTTTTTTTATTTGATTTTGATTTGATTAATTTGGGATTGCAAATTTTAAATTGATGTTTTTCCAGATTTACTGTTAAAATGTATTCTCTGGAATTAATTTCCCTTGTATACTGTATATACATTTTTATAGAATCATTATTTTCACTGGTCTTTTTTTTTTTTTTTTTTTGTCTTTTACTGTCTTTTAGATATAACTGGTCATTTTGATGATCTATTATCCAGTATATTTTGACATAAGGCTACACAATTTTTTTCTGATGTTTGAGTTTTTTCGTAATGAAATAATGTTTTGTTTACAAAAATATATCTCAATCTGTTTCACACAGTGAATTGTAGGTATTACTAAAGACAAAATAAACCATGATATTATGTCTGCTCATTCACTCGCACCATTTATATGTTCTTATTGGAGGTGTGTGTGTGTCACAGCCTTTGAAAGCAGACCATATGCTGTTAGATTCACACACAATTCTTCAGTATTTCACAGGTTACTGAACCATATTTAGGTTGCCATAGGAACCAGGTATCAAGATAATCTATGGATTTCACATACACGCACATGCACACACACACACACACACACACACACACACACACACACACACACACACACACACACACACACACAAACACACACACTTGCTGCACACCTCCCAGCCTTTGCTGTCATTTCTTTTTAATATGGATTGACATGTTGCCATGAGTTGTGACAGAAAAGAAAAGCACAAACCTTTGTGCAGTTTCATTTTCATTTCATTTGTGTTTTTCTTGAGGGCATATTCAGAAATCTCTCTTTCATTTGAATATAATCCAGATTAGTTTGTGTTGACATGTTGACGTTGATGTGAGGCAGAAAGCATTCGCTTTAAGGCACATAAAAACAAACACATATACATTGATCTGTTGGTTTGAGCGGCCTGAAGTCAACTTTTGGCTTAACATTTGGAAACCTGCTTAGGAAAAAGTCATTTTTGGAATTATGCTGAATAGTTGATTAGTGTTTAGAGGAAAATAGAGGAATCACCAGGATATTTAGACAGTTTATTTATTTTACAGTAGAGACACACACACACACCTGTATTTATGTTCTTATTAGATTCTCAAATAACAGTACATATGAAAAACACTTATTCCATTTGCGTTGTAGCCACACCATATAATAATCATATTGATCTCATTCTGCACTGGGTCGCAAATTATTGACAGTTTCTGCTCAACAGAATAATATTATCAGTTCTACAGTGAAATCCCAGTATGCATTCACTACTGTGTGCTGATATAATAAAGAAATATTACAGAAATGTAAGATTGGAGCAAACCTGAAACTTACAAATGCACTTTTAGATCTCGCTCGGATCGAAGACTGTTCTTCGGTGTTATGAATAGAATAGCTTGACTCAACATGGATCCACACCAAAAAAAAAGCGCAGATTCAACACTTAGTGTTCACAGCTGCTATACTCAGATCAAAAATAAGTGTCATGCAGTACTGAGCGATAAAAGTTATTGCCTCAGTAATGAGAGTTATATAGTACTCATAACCTCATAATCAGTTAACGGCAAAGCTTCAATGGCACAACTGTAAATTATTACAATAATGTCAAAGTATTGAAGTACCTACATTAAACTAGAAATAGTTTAAGGTGAAAGAAATTAAAGCTTAAGTCTATTAAAAGATGTAATATATATATATATATATATATATATACATACACACACACAGTTGTGGTCAGAATTATTGGCACCCTTGATAAATTGGATCAAAGATGACTGTAAAAATAAATCTGCATTGCTTATCCTTTTAATCTTTAATTCATAAAATTAGCAAAAAACTAAGCTTTCATTGAAGGAAAAGAATTGAAAGTGGGAGGAAAATCACATTATGAAATTTTTCTCCAAAACACGTTGGCCACAATTATTGGCACCCTTTTATTCAATACTTTTTGCAACCTCCTTTTGCCAAGATAACAGCTCTGAGTCTTCACCTATAATGCCTGATGAGTTTGGAGAACACCTGACAAGAGATCAGAGACCATTTTTTTTTCATGCAGAATCTCTACAGATCCTTCAGATTCCCAGCTCCATGTTGGTGCTTCTTCTCTTCAGTTCACTCCACTCATTTTCTTTAGGGTTCAGGTCAGAGGACTAGAATGGCCATGGCAGAAGCTTCATTTTTTGCTCAGTGACACATTTTTGTGTTGGTTTTGATGTTTGTTTTGGATCATTGTCCTGATGGAAGATCCAACCACGGCCCATTATTGGATTTCTAGCAGAAGCGGTCAGGTTTTGATTTTTTATCTGTTGGTATTTGATAGAATCCATGATACCATGTATCTGAACAAGATGTCCAGGACCTCCAGCAGAAAAATAGGTTCACAACATTAAAGATCCAGCAGTATATTTAACCGTGGGCATGGGGTACATTTATCCATGTGTGCACCAAATCCATCTGGTGGATTTGCTGCCAAAAAGCTCTTTTTTTAGTTTCATCTGACCATAGAAGCCGGTCTCGTTTGAAGTTCCAGTCTTGTCTGACAACTGAATATGCTGGAGATTGTTTCTGGTTTCTCTCCTTGGAGAGTCTTTGGCCACTCAAACTTTCCTCGTCACCGCGCATTAGGACGATTTAAACACAAGTCCTCTTCCAGGCAGATTTGTAACATCTTTAGTTGATTGGAACTTCTTAATTATTGCCCTGATAGTGGAAATGGGGATTTTCAATGCGTTAGCTATTTTCTTACAGCCACTTTCCATTTTGTGAAGCTCAACAATCTTTTGCTGCACATCAGAACTATATTCTTTGGTTTTACTCATTGTGATGAATGATTAAGGGAATTTGGCCTTTATGTTTCCTCATGTTTATACTCCAGTGGAACAGGAAGTCATGGCTGGACAATTTCATGTTCATGATCACCCTGGTGTGCTAAAAAATGTAAATATGGAATGGAAATATACTTCAGAGATATTTTACTCATAAAAAATTCTAGGGTGCCAATAAGTGTGGCCAACGTGTTTTGGAGAAAAACATTTATTGCATAATGTGATATATATATATATATGTATATATAGGACTTTAAGTACAAAAACAACAGTCTGGTTCTCGAATCTGATTGGCTGAGAGCCTTTTCCAGCCATGCAATTTTGTATATCAAATGGAAACCGTTTCACAATTTGTATCACTCTGTTTGTTTCTGCCGGATCTATACTGAGTGGCAACATTTCTCAAAACGAGCGTCAATGGCAGATGAGCAAACCCACTATAATTTTATAAACACTACTGTTATTGTGTCACGGAATGTAGTCAAATCAATAAATATGCGATTTATATATAAACATAATGCCTATTTGAAAATTTGTTTAGACGTTTTCTAAGATGTGAACTCCAGGCCATCAGCGGCCGTTTAGCGCTCATGTACCCCCTGCCGAAAACAGCTTTATCTCGGCCAGTCCTTCGGGAATTTGCCACTGGCTCTTATGTAGATAGTGGTTAAACGTGATTTGTTTGTAATTCGTTTTGGGAAAAGCAAACGGGCAATCTTTGGTCTTATCTATTACTTGTTCCAGTGCAAATCGATTTAGCTAAGGGCAAAGTTACATTTCATAACTTTATATTTTTATTTAACTTAAATCCTGTACTAACTAGTGCTGCTGTTGTACTTTTGACTGAATTGTTTGCTTGTGTTTATTTCCTGTAGTACAAACTTCTTATACATTTCAATAAATAATATGTATTAAATAATATGCCATATTTGGTGATTTCAACTTCAGTGAAAGTTACATTATTACGCCATTAGATGATGGCAAAGACTGTTTTTACTTTAAAGGGACTGAAACAAGGTTGTAAACAAGGACAACAATGGCTTATAAGACAAAACTAACAAATGCATTGACTAGTGTTGTCATGGGAAATCGCCTTATCTGTTAATAGGATACTAAGACAAAGATATCGTCAGCGGACATTCAAAACTGATATTTTATTATGAATATAAGATTAACCTGAAGAATAAATGCTATATCAGATACAGGTAATACACTTGATTAGTCTGTTTCTCTCTCATATTACTCTACTTTACATAATACAATAAGCTTCAATGAATCAATTTAGCGTTCCTTCATTGCTAGTGCTAAAATGACATTTTAGAAGGCTTGGGCTCATCTGTTAAATTGTCAACTTTTTAAAGACACTACATTGTTGTTTCTTATTTATTTACACGTGTGCCATTAGACTGTTGTATATACCCATTTTTGTACATAAAAGTTCTAATATACTTTATTTTTAATTTGTAATAAAAAATACAAGAGTAAATATATATATATATATATATATATATATACACACACACACACACTCATTTCCCCGCCCTTTTGGAATTTGGAATAGCCATTTTAAATTGAGATTTTACCAGATTTAGGGTTAAGTATCTTCACTCATGTTCATTTAGATTTAAATTTAGATGGGGATTTAGATATGGCTTGAGTCCCTCTTTCATTGTAAGCCTGTGGGTTTTTATCATCTATTTTATTGCCCAGCAGGTCAAAATATAACTCTGCTATATAATATTCTTTTATATTTCAGCATGTTTGGTGGTCTTTTTATTGTGGTTGTTACAGTAAAAAAACTGACTTATGGATTACAGCAAATCTGCTCTAGTGGCCCGGAGCTGCCACCTGCCCAAACAGACGAGCTCTGGTGGTCCAGAGATTAAAGAACAAGATCTTATTCATACGACCCGGCACGTGTTTGAGCATGAGTGTCTCTCTGTAATGCATATACTGTATGCATACATATTATACAGATTGAACGCATATTTAGACCAGCATATTCAGAGTAAAATAATTTCACACATTGACATGTCAGAAGTGCCCATGAAGTCTATAAACGAATATCTGGAAGGTGTTTTACATATATTACATGATTTATTCATATCTGGTAAATATGCCCTTTCTCTGTTTCTCTCTTTATATATATATCCCATTATTTCTTTCTCTCTGATAGAGTGTGACATATTGTTCATTTACATAAAAGACATCATGTGAACAGCTGTACAACTCAGCTTAGGTGCTCCAGTAGCCGAACAACAATCGAGCATCTTTGTAAGTATGTGGGATTTTTCAGGTTTGTTCAAGTGCCCCTATTATGCTTTTTCAGATATTACCTTTCATGTAGTGTGTAATATAGCTGTTTGTGAATGTAAAAGGTTTGCAGTGTTTCAGAGATCATGGAGTTATTGACTCTCAAAAGAAAGAACCGATTCTGAACTTTGACCTGCCCTCAAATGCTGTGTTTGTAGCTGAGGACTGGAAGAGTTTGGTTCATGTTGTCGACATGTCGAGAAGACACTGTTTTCTCTGCTACCAAAGCAAATCTACTTTGCATGCGCTTCCAAAGGATGAGGATTCATGCTCTAATTGGTACAGTAAAACTGACAACGGCATCATTACTATTCATATCACTGTGTATCAAGTGATGAGGAAGCTGAAGCAGCTGAAATTTAGATGCTAATGGGTGTTTCGTGTCTAACACGCACTGTAAGTGGTTGACCAATCACAATAGGTTGGGCAATATGATCAATCATAGCAGATCAGTCTCTCGGAAGTGTTTTTAAAGTGTTTTTTTGACCTTGGATGCATGTAATCCTATTGTAGGAGACCTCCAAAACACAATTAGGAACTTTTAAAGGGGTGGTTGATTATGATTTCACTTTTTAAACTTTAGTTAGTGTGTTATGTTGCTGTTTGAGCATAAACAACATCTGCAAAGTTGCGACGCTCTAAGTTCAATGCAAAGGGAGATATTTTCTTTTACAGAAATCACTTTTTAAGGACTACAACAAACGGCTGGTAGGGACTACAACGAGCTTCTTCCCAGGTTAGTGACATCACTAACCCTAAAATTTACATAAACCCTGCCCCGAGAACATGTGAGATTCTCCAGCTTTGTTGTTGTTGAGCAACCGAAGCGCGAGCTGTTAAAGCTCCGCCCTCTTCTGGAAAGGGGGCCGGGAGCAGCAGCTCATTTGCATTTAAAGGGACACACACAGAAACGGGGTGTTTTTGCTCACATAGGGGCAAATTTGACAAACTATAATAAATGATCTGTGGGGTATTTTGAGCTGAAACTTCACAGACACATTCTGGGGACACCAGAGACTTACACTGTGTCTGCACTGAACGCGAGCGGTGCGGTGCGATGCAACGCGATGCGTCAAAAGACAATAGAACCCATTATAATCCGTGATATTGTCTACACTGGATGCGGCGCGGCACGACACGACGCAACAAATTCCCGACAGTAAACGGATTCCCCGTTCTATTTCTGATGTAGTCCAAGTGCTTTGCAACGGTCGGCTTTTCGCGTTCAGTGTAGACAGCTAAAAGTCGCGTCTGGTGTAGATACGTTGTTATATTACATCTTGTTAAAGGGGCATTATAGGTCTCCTTTAAATAGCATAACAGAGGCACTTTTAAAATCACTTAATAAATATGAGCATTAGTAATAGTGATGCTTGACTTAGTCAACAGCACTAAATATTAGCTTGTGTGTCCTGTAGTGTACTGTAAGATTGCTGATGTTAATGAGATACTGATCCACACAGCTGGGAAGGTTTCAGTAGGACAAGCCCCTGCTGGACAAATGACGTCTGGAGCTTTTAAAGATCCAGTGCACACGAAACTACATCAGAAATGCACCAGCAACACAGCAGGAGAGAGAGAGAGAGAGAGTGAGAGTGAGAGAGTGTACAGATGCTTTTGCCCTGCAGCAGAAGAACGCTTCAAAAGAAAACCCTACAAGTTGTGCAAAGCAAACACCCACATGACAAACCCATCTTCTCTTAGATAAAACCCCTGACTGGCTTCAGTTTTAGCTTTCAGTTTGAATTTGTTATATCTGCATGACAAATAAGTTGCATACAAAGACAACTGTAAAAACAAAACACAAGGAGCATAAACATTAAACGTTCTCTGTAACAGATCAAGCTGAGATGTTTGATCATCTCCGGCAGATGGTTGCATGTGAACTATATCTCACCCAGACTCATATAGTCACTGTCTCTCACTTAACCTGGCCAGGCAATGAACCCTTAAGATAAAACCTCTGAGAGTACCTATCTACTCATCCCAGAGTGATTTACATATGACATCAGGCTCATCCGATAGTGTGGAGTATAAGTCAGTGTGCGTGAATCCTCCTTCAGAGCTTTAAAGGTGAAGTGCGTAATTTCTGCATCAATGGCAGCACCAAACAGAAATAATGAGGAGGGAATCCACTCCAGAATATTTGCATGTGCTTTCTGTTTTAGCACCTGATTCACTAAAATAATTATGCAAATCAGGTAACAGCACAAAATGTGTGCTCAACACAATTAGCACGATGAAATTCCCCATCTTGCAGGTCGGTGATGTTGTGGAGGATTGCAATCTGACATAAGGCTGCTTTGTAAGAACTTCAGTGCAGTCTTATTCACTATTCATGCACCTGCAATCTACTTCAACCAGGTGCTATATTCAGAAAAAAAGAAAAAGAAAAAAAAAAGGCATGAATATGTATATTCATTTGTTGTCATTCATTGCAAAAACAGCTTTCTATGTAAATTAGGTTTATTATAGAAAGATTGCACTATTAGCATACACAAAAATCTATTAAAAAGGACATGTCTGTGTACATTTCTATTGATCAGGGGAGTAGAAATTCATTAAAAGATGATCAAATGATGGAGAAAATGTATAACTATATATCCACGTATGCAGTGTAGATGAACATATATTTGGCATTTAAAAGAGCAGTTTGTTTGGATCGCAGTGGTGGACTGATACTGTGCAGTTTCAGTAACGTAACCTAATACTCAGAACCAACCTGCAAGATGGGGAATAATTGCACCATTCAAATTGCTTTCAGCACAGATTTTATTTGCTTGTGTCATTACCTGATTTGCATAACTGATTCAGGAAGTCAGTCTACCTACCAATGGATTATTTATAGTTAACACTGCGAATTACACTGCTGTAAGCAGGCATGTTCGAGGATTTTTATGCTCTTATGCTCTCTTATGCTCACCAAGGCTGCATTTATTTGTTCAAAAATACAGTAAAAAAGTAATATTATTACAATTTTAAATAGCTGTTTTCCATTTTAATATTTATTAATATTAATATTTTAATATTTTAATTAATATTTTGTGGAAACCGGAATATTTATTTCTTTATTTTTTTTCAGGATACTTTGATGAATAGAAAGTTCAGAAGAATGGCATTTATTTGAAATATAATCTTTTGTAACATTATGTCTTTACTTTCATTTTTGATAAATTTAATGCATCCTTACTGAATAAATGTATTAATTTCTTTAAAACAACAAACTTTTGAACAGTAATGTACATTCATCAATTTTAATATCAAAAAACTGCCCGAGTTGAAATATTTGTAAAATTGTCTTGACACAAACTTGAGTGGAAGCTTAATTGGCAAACTAAGGGTTGAGTTACAGTTTTAATTAGTTTCATTTAATCTAACTGATGAAAACTGTTTTCTGAAGTCACGTAAATTGTGTTTAAAAATTTAATCTGTTTTTCAGGAGAAAAAAAAAAAAGTAATCAAGTTTGCATTTACCCTCATTACGGCTGCATTTTCTCAAACCCCTCTCGGCATGCAAATCGCTTACTTATCCAGAACTTTCCTTCCCATATACCCCAAAGTATCAGCTGTGTCCTTTAGCTAACATTTACTGACTCGTGTGCATATAGTGCATCTCTTTGCATGCTAAAAGGACATAATGAAGTTGAGTATATAGAGTTGAAAAGCTGGCCCTCCAGGGGTCACTTGCTCCAAATGGACAGAACTAACTCTCTCTGACCTGTTTAATTCTTTGTGGCTCAGGGCGTCCAATTCATTTATAAACTCCTACCCAGAAGCACTTAGGAGCGCAAGAGTGGTTTGTCACCAAATATGTTGTGTGTGTGTTTGCGTGTTTCTTGCCTAATAGAGACTTGATGTACTTCCTGTTTGGTGCCCTGAGGCCAGTCGGCTGGAAGATGAAGGTGGCTAATTTTACTGAGCAAGAGATTCGTTGAATGCAGGACTGGAGATGAGCTTAATCTATTGCTAATTGCAGACTGAAAGAGGTCCCGGTACATGCATATGAAGGGAAGTTTATGAATGCGCAACATTTTACGTCTTTAGAATGAATATTTTCCCCAATAATTTCCCCTTTAATACAGATATTGTTAAACCCATATGTCTATTTTTTCCCCTGTGGAGCACCAAATGAGATGTTTAGCAGATTGTTCATGCTGCTCTTTTCCATGCAAAAAAAAATAAATAAATAAATAATTACCATGACACTGTCATAAAAGTTGTTCATATGACCTATGTGCTTTATTCCAAGTCTAATGAAGTCATACAGTAGATTTGTGTAAGAAAACGACACAATTTAGACCATTGGGCACAACATTTTTTGCCATTTCTGTTCATTATATGGGAAAGAGTAATGCAAACAGTCTGCATAAGGTCTTTTTTTTTTTTGTTCTGCAGAAGAAAGTAAGTCATATGAACCACGTCAGGATGAGTAAATGGTGGCAGAATTTTCATTTATGTGAGCAATTCCTTTGATTAAACATTTCTTTATTTTGTAAACCAGGACAGCGCTCATCTGAAGTGTCTTCTGGCTCCTCAATGGGCTTGTTTTATGACACACAACTCAAGTCGATCAGGGAGTGATATCTAGGAAGAATTTTATTTTCTGGGGCATGAGGGAGACCATTGTTGTGAAAATTGTTCATTGAGCTGTGAAATTGTTCACAGTTGAAAGCTTAGAGTCCTCTAAGGTGGTCTAGTTTGTGTGTGTTGTCTCTGGGCCAGAAGTTCAAAACCACTGAAATAGAGAATAATCCAAAACAGTAGTTGCAGCCCAATGTACAAGGTCCATAAGCAGCCATGGACAGAAACTGAGATCGGTGAACTATGGAGATGTTTGTAGAGTGGTTAGAAACACACAGCATGTCCAGAAAGTATTTGAACACTTAAATATCTGAATGTCACATTTTTTATATTTAGCGCTTCACACAATACAGATTGTTTCAAAGCAGCTTTACAGTAATAAACAGGAAAAGAACAGTGTTTATAGGGGCTTTCGCGTCGGAGGAGCCTTTTCATAGTTCCTAGAACTACTGGCTAAAGTACCCAGATTTTGCTGTGTTCGCACCACAGGAACTAGGAACGATTTTAGTTCTAAGAACTTCTTTTGGGGGAACTAAATTAGCTCCTACTTCAGAGTAGGGTCTAAACCAGCACTATAGGAACTATCAGTGACGTGAGTGTACATTGATTGGTTAAACGCATGTCAAACACCGGCACCCGGCATTTTTAAAAAGCCGTGTAAACATTTACTTCACAAACATGGAAAACAGCAATAACGGCATTTACCTGTTGTCTGCAGGGTTGTGTTCTTTTCTCCGCCTCGATGATATGTAATACTGAAAGTTGTCATAGGAGATTTTGTCTCTTAGCCCCACTTTTTGCCCTTTCAGTCGCGTAAATTATGCATTTACATTTCATATCCGTTATAACGAAACCCACGACACACAACAAACACAGCTCCGATCACGGCATCCTCCATCCACCAGCTTTAAGCGTTTGTAAATGCTGCGCTTAAAGACGCCGCTGTCGGCCACTTCAGAGTTCCTATTCCCGGTGTGAATGCAACCAGGAACATGGCCCGGGGGAGAAATTAGTTCTCAGGGAAGTATAACTGAGTTCCTAGAACTATTCGGTGCGAAAGCCCCTAATGTTACAAAATACATAAGATAATAGGGCTGGGACAATACATCGAATCTCGATTCGTGATACAAAGAATCTGGAGCGATTCTGATGTATCGCGATGCTCTCTCGAATCGATTCTGAGCTTAGTTTTTAACAGTAGATGGCCCTACTATACATGCTTTAGAAACACTCGTACACTGCCTGCTTCCAGTTCCTTTACACACACCACTTAAACCTAAAATAATCATTCATAAAGTCCGAAAAGGTACAAATCTCGCATCATAAAAACATTCTGAGCCGAGGTGCAAGTATATTTAACCACTTACATGACTCAGCCAAACGCACGAGCGCTGTCCAGTAGTCTTATTCGTGAGCATTTGAGAGTGTGCGGCTAGCGTAGAGCGCCATCTGCTGTTAAAACTAAGCTCAGAATCGATTCAAGAAAGAAAATATCAGGATCGATCGAGGAAAAAAAAAGCAATCAAGTTTGCATTTACCCTCATTACGGCTGCATTTTCTCAAACCCCTCTCGGCATGCAAATCACTTACTTATCCAGAACTTTCCTTCCCATATACCCCAAAGTATCAGTTGTGTCCTTAGCTATCATTTACTGACTCGTGTGCATATAGTGCATCTCTTTGCATGCTAAAAGGACATAATGAAGTTGAGTATATAGAGTTGAAAAGCTGGCCCTTCAGGGGTCACGTGCTCCAAATGGACAGAACTAACTCTCTCTGAGGGCCTGTTTACACCTGGTCACTTCATGCGTTTTCTCTGATCGGATAGTTATTCGATCGTGAAAAGACCAGGTCTAAATGCCCTCCGAAACGCATTCGAGACAGATATAAATCCGATCACTCAAACCACTTCAGGAGGTGGTCTGGGACGCATTCCAGTCAAAACTGAACAGGTCTAAATGCATCTGGTTGTTGAAACCACATATGTAAATTTTAACTCCTCCCAAAAATACTAAAAAATAAACATGTGAGAGCGTGTTATGGGCCAAATAACATGTTATAGCCAGATATGACAGCGCCACTGCAGCACGCATCGCCGCAGATGAGCAGCTGATATCTCTTCAGCAAGACAATGCGCAAACTGCTGCAAATCAAACTGAAAGTAAGTCTCAGGCGCTCAAAACACAATAATCTTCATTAAAAGTAATGAGACTAAATGATCTTACCAGTGCTGTTACTGTGCTCTCTCCTATTGCGTCTTTGATTTTGAAATAAGCTGATGATCAATAAAATACAGCTCATATTTGTTGCTTCCGGTGACGTGAACTCCATGAAATCTGCATATAGCGCGGGAATTGAATATCGGATCTATATCCGTTTTGCGGAGACACATTATGTGGCCATGGGTAAATGCAATCGTTTTTATAAATCCGATCAGAGAAAACGCATGAAGTGACCAGGTGTAAACAGGCCCTGACCTGTTTAATTCTTAATCGATAATCGATGTATTGTCCCAGCCATATAATATAATAGTGTCATTATTCAGCTCAATTCAGATTAAAAAAAAAAAATGTAGGGCAGGACTTGATTGTCCATGGTTGGATGGTTGTGATTTGCTATTGGTTGATCTCATGTGAGTGACAGGTTGTACCGCCCTCGCACTAGTAAACACGTCATCAGGGAAAAGAAGATATGTCACAGCAAGAGGGAGGCAAAGATATTTTGATTAGATTATGATTATGATGCATGTAAATTAAAAAAAAAAAAAAAAAAAAAAAAGGATAAATAATTTATAATAAATACTGCAATATTTTATGAAAAAAAACACATTGTTTATTTAAGGATATTTTTAAATATATCTCCGATTGTGTTCGTCTGAAAGAAGATAGTCATATACATCTAGGATGGCTTGAGGGTGAGTAATCATGGGATAATTTTCATTTTTGGGTGAACTATCCCTTTAAGTGCCCAAATACTTGTCGCCGCTGCAGAACCTGAGGTTTTGTTGTCAGGATCGGGAATTGGATTGGGTGTGACTCTTTTCTCGTTCCATGATCTCCCGTCCCGATAAGGTCGGCAAATGTGGCGGCAGTCTGTCAGCTCGGTCCATCCGTGACCTTGCAGGTGGGACATTACAGAGGAAAAATGCTTTGATTTTGTGAACATCAACATTAAAACTTGTCAAAGCCATTAATGAAGAGGTCAGTGTTTCACAGGTGTCTCAAATCAGCCTGATGTTAATCTTCATGTTTAGCAACCTTAACACTCTTTAAGACTTTCTTTTAATCAAGCTGGACCCGGCGACACGGCGTAAATCTTTTCTGGTGTTTGCTTGTATTGATTCACTGTTAATCTCAATGAAATCTCAATGGAGCCGTGACTCTTTTCTGTGAGGAAGTCGGTGTGATTCTCGACAGAGACCCTGTAGCTGTCCGGGTTCTTTGTGTGGGTGTTTGTGTTTTTGTACAGGAACAGCTAATGACTACATATTTTCCTATTGCTTTTGAAAATATGAAAACATAGTTTCCCACAGAGTCCCAGATATCCCATTGCTGTATGTGATAAATGATGATTATAAGTTGATTTTTGTGGCATTTTCCCCTTAAGCTGGGGACACCCTGAACAACTACTGTAGTTGAAACATCAAAACTGAACTGATCACACAGAAAGATTGAGTCAGTCCACCTCACACAGGGCTCCAGACAAAAAAAAAATCAATCCTATACGGGGAAAAACTTTTTCTTTTTTTTTGGTGCCACAAAAGAATAAACGTGTTTTAATTTTGGCACGTGTTATCACGTCTGCCCTCATTTTACAGCATCAGCATTTTCATCTATCTTGTGGGTGTCCTGGGAACTAAGATTCACTTAAAGTAGGAACTGAATTGCTTTTCCAACTTTAGAGCTACATACAGTCACAAAGAATTGTTCTTTACACAGAATCTGAACCAGTGTCACAGACCATAATAATGTCAGCATCACTTGGCAAATGAGTATAGTTTGGCCTCCTCCTAATGCATCCTATAAACATTGTCGTATGTCTTCTTAATTATCGTAATATCTCGTAATATATGAGAGGTAAATTTGGTGAAAGGCAGCTCTTCAAATGCAATTATATGGGCGGTGTTGAATTTCATATTTAGCTCCTTCCATTCTCATGTAGACAACAAGTTAAGTAAAAATATAAGGATCAAGTGATATAGTGCATATATTTAGGAAAATGCCCCTTTCTATATTTATTTTTCTAGCTGACTAACTAGTTTATGAGCATTGAATGGCTTTTCTGAGGTAAATTTGACGTTATGTGACATGATTGTTCTCAAGCTGTTTTATACAAGCTCTTTCCAAGGTCGAAATGCTGATTGAGCGATCTGTCAGGCCACATTAAAGAGCGGCAAAACAGCATTTATTGCTTTTATTTTGTGATAAAATTGACAGAATTTGAAAGCTGAAAGTTTGTTAATTGTTTACATTAAAAGTGACATATTAAAGTTGACAGTTAAGTACAAATTTTACTTCGATTATAGATGGCTGTGCTACAAATAATGTGAAGTTCAGGCAATAACAGAAAACAGCAAAGAATAAAAGATATTGAGAATAAGAATCCATATTCATATCCAAAAACGAGAGTTGATTAGAGATTAGTTCACGTCCACACAGCTGACATGTTTACCTGTTGTAGTTTATCCACATTGTGTGCACGATATAGACACTGCCTTCCTGCACTTTTACAGTACTTGGATGTTCATTCATTGACACGTCTCCGTCGTTTTCTATCTCTCTCATGCTGGCACAGCCGTCAGCATTATTGCTCGATAGAGATGAGGGCTTTGAGAAAGCCTGATATTTTTCGGTTTGACATGCGTTTCTGATGTGGAAACCTGATCCTCACTGTCCCTGTGTGCATTTTGGCGCTCAAACTCAGTGAGGTAACGTTTTTTTTCTACTGCAACTTTGCTGCGCGTCGTCTCATTTTATTACGTCAACACAACAAAAGATGTGATGGGCTACACAGAACATGCAGGTAAAAAGGCACACAATCTTTAATCATAACATGTAAATTTATATTGTTGCCAGTGGCGATCTCAGCAAAAATATCACTCGCAAATTAATATTTTTGGTCACAAATGTGACCGTTTTAGTCACAGTCTGGAGCCCTGACACAACACACTTAACAACTGATGAGTCACGACGGGACATTCTGCCGAACTCAACGAGATCTTGTACCGAAACAAACATGGATGTCAACAGACAGCTGCCGCTACCTATTTACAATACAATTTGTGTAGAAAAAAAGAGGAAAAAGACACAAGATATGGGTGAGGTCCTGGATGGAGAGGGCTGGGCGATATGTAAAAATGTATTGGTTTGTGCTGAGCAAAAATGCTAAGTGATTTGTTTTTTTTTGTTTTTTCGTTCTGGTTCTAGATTTACCAGTTACCATTACAACAAAATAAAAGCAGAAAAATGTCCACCCTGGTCTAGGTATAGCTTTTTTGTTAAGTTCTTGTGCAGCACTGATCACTGTGTCTGTGATTTATTTTATTTTTTATTTAATTTTATTTAGCTTTTTTGTCAAGTTCTTGTGCAGCATAGATTACTGTCGATGTTTTTTTATTTTATTTTATTTTATTTTGTTTTATTTAATTTTATTAAGCTTTTTTATCAAGTTCTTGTGAAGCATAATCACTTTCAGTGTGTTTTTTATTTTATTTGGTTTTTATTTTATTTAGCTTTTCATCAAGTTCTTGTGCAGCATAGATCACTGTCAATATGTGTTTGTTATTTTATTGTGTTTTTATTTGAATTTATTAAGCTTTTTTATCAAGTTCTTGTGCAGCATAGATCACTGTCAATATGTTTTATTTTATTGTTTTTTTTTATTTATTTAGCTTTTTTATCAAGTTCTTGTGCAGCATAGATCACCGTCGATGTGTTTTCTTATTTTATTTTAGCTTTTTTTTTTATCAAGTTCTCGTGGAGAATAGTTCACTGTCAATGTGGGTTTTTTTTGTTTTGTTTTTGTTTTTTTATTATTTTGTTCTTACTTTCCTTATTTATTTATTTATTGCACTAGTTTTCTATATGAGTGAATTTATAGGTTTGGGCGTTAGTTGAGGAGACAGCTGAGTCTCTTAAAGAGTCTGTTAAAGAAAATTAGTTCAGTTTTTACTTGTTTGCAGTTCCTCAAGTATTGATGTTCCACGAACAGCAGAAAAGCAGCTTTTACTGTTCAGAGGAGGGTGATGGGGTGCATTTATTTTCTGGTTCTGTGATTTATCAGCCCCTGGGGTGACACAACAACCACTGGACTCACTACTGAGTTACTCAGAACGGCCACTGGCCATGACCACCGGATTCCCAAACAATCCCGTGTCACCTAAGAGTGAAAACAGTGAAGTAAACAGAGTGTAAACAGGAGTGAAAAAGAGTGTAAACAGTAAACAGAGTGTTAATGCCTTCAGTCTGAACTCAAAAATGATTGTACTTTTGACAGAAAATGACTTGTTGCATACATTGAAAGAATAGGAACACCAAAAAATGTCCATATGACTTTAGCAGCAACTCAATAAAAAGACAGCAGATAGTGACGAGGCACTATCCATGCAACTCATTTGTGCATGTGCATATTCCAACTTGCTGTAAGACACATTGCGTCAAATTTGATGTCACTGTCAAAGGTATGTCTGCAATCTCAAATGTGATATGAGACCTGAGTAAATGATGACAGAAGTTCATTTTTGGTTGAACTCTTCCTTTAAGAGTTTTAACAGTTTTTAATCAGTTTTGATTTCTGTATCAGAGTGTGACATTTTGTGAGTTGCATCTGCAGGTAAAAATAGGACCTGTTCTCCAAACTAAATGAAAAGGCTGTTGACACTGTTTAGTTGTTTGGCAGCCAAACTTGAAAATTCAAAGAGCATCTGCAGGGGGTGATTATTGTTAACCAGTGATGGGAGTGTGATCGCCTGTCAATTACGAATGTGTGCGTGCGTGTGTGTGTGTGTGAGAGAGAGTTTGTGTAATCAATGTAAATAAACAGGTTTGTTGTGTTGAAACCACTCCAGGGAGTCTTTGTGAAACATGATTGGAGTCAATCATTGCACATTCTATGTTAAACAGCTGAGATTTAAATGTGCAGTCTTTAAAATATGTAATGTTTAAAGGCATACTACTACTACTACTACTACTACTAATAATAATAATAATAATAATAACAATGATAATAAAATTATTTATTGTTTTATTTATGAAATATGTTTTTGATGATAATTATAATAATAATGATAGAAATTAGTGTATTTTAAAGTAGTCATGAACTGCATTTTTTAAAACTGTTCTCTGAGGTTTTCAAGATTTTTACATTAAAAAGCATTTAATTTAGAAGTAATAAGCTATTTTCTATGCTGTTTTTGACCAGTGTTGCCAATTTAGCGATTTTGTCACTAGATTTTGTGACTTCCCTGCCCCTTTTGAGACTTTTTTCAAATGTTTAGGGACAAATCTAGCAACTTCTTGGACAAACCTTATCTAGATTCTTATTTTGCCCACTGATCTATATTCATATTTATATAGATCAATGAATTTGCCATTATGATGTCATCTAGTGACATTTAGCTACCAGTTTTAGCTACTTTCACTTGAAAGCAGTTGCAAACACTGTTTTTGACCCTCTCATTCGAACACTCCGTTTTGCCGCATTCAAGACTTGGAAGTAAACGTATACATTGTCATTTGCAGTGTCGTGTTTTAAATAAAATGAAACGTGTTGTAATGTCTTACTGATGACAAAAGAGAAGATGTCGCTCACTGAAGCTTTTATTCTGGATTACAGCGAATGGCTTAGATCAAAACAATGACAAAAGCAGCATTCTCTACATGCTTTCTTCCGTATCTGATAAGTGCTGAAGCAAAGGAAAGAACAGCAAATCACAACTATCACTACTATTCAGTTTAACTGAGGCGCTACAGTATAAATACTCAGTACATATCAAACGATCTGTATCAGGCAAGGCAATAGTGACACATGGTAAAAACAATAATTGCATGGATTATTACGTATTTGTACGCACAGGAAAACTTCTCATGAAAAATCTCCGCCTAATTCACAACACGTGTGTATGCACATGAATTTGTTCTTAATCTTGTTCTATAGTGAAGTTGGAGTATTATAAATGAATGTCCGCATGCGCAAGGTTAGTCATTTGCATAAAACACACCCAAACCATGTCCATATAAGGGCTTTTCGCAGAACCTTTCCTTTACAGCCTTTCGTCACTCTCGTCAAACATGCCACGTTCTCGCCAGATCCTCAAAAAAGCCAAACGTGTCATTCTCAAAACAAAAAAAGTACAAACACAACAAAAACCTTTTATACAGACCCAGATTACAGACTTCTCATTAGCCAGCTGTACATACACGTAAAAGCCCTTTCACACTGAACGCGACGCGAAAAAGCAAGGCAAATCGCAGGAGAACGGACCTTTCACACCGAACGCGATACGACTGATCATCTTCTGCTAATTCACGCCTACACACGAAGTGGCGCCGACCAACAATGCATTTGTCCTTGTGTATGTGTCTCGTATATGGCTTTAACATCGTCCGCTGCATAATATACAGTGTTAAATTAAGATGAATAAATTTTGGTACTATATTAGAAACACAAACTATCTATATGATTATTAATGTCTTTGCTCAAAACGCACTTTAAACCATCATCGAGTTATTGTATTAACTTTTGATATGACCAAAAGTGGGTTTTGACTCGATAATGGGCAGACATGCATTCTTTGTACGTTTTATAATGGACTGAACGCTAAATCTGCTTATCATTTGTCATAAACATCCTTTATTGTTATAAAAATACAATGAGCTGCCTAAAAAACACACAGAAAACCTATCATCATAATTATGTCTATTTGCCTTCATATTTTATCTGTAGAACAATGTTTCTCTTTTTTTTTATATATATATATGGAAGAGCAGGAGATATGATTACATGATGATTGATAGATCTAAAACGCACTCTCATAATCATAACACTCGCGCACATGGAAGAAAACCGACAGTGATCACATAATACAGTGGAAAATGAATAGAAATGATATTCTGTATAAAGAACGTGAGAATAATATACCAATGGTAATCTCCTCCTGGATACTCTTCTTCTGTGTTTGTTTACACTAGTTTTCGAATAAGCGCCACCACTCTCGCCCTTATGTGCAACAGCAGCTGCTCTAATTGGACGGTTGCGAATGTTCCTGCCCGGTGTGAATAGCCTCATTAGGGATCTATTGTTTCGATTCAATAGCGTCATCGCGGCAAACATTCGCACCGAATTTCACGTTCAGTGTGAAAGAGCCTTAAACCTCGTTATTCAGAGAAACCTCGCAGCTGAAGCTATAACGCAGCTTTTCTTACTCTTTCACTATATATGATGAAATATATTTAAGATTAAAATTGATTTTCTTATATCATTTTATAAAAAAAATTATATAATATATAAAATAATTAGGGCTGACGATTTAACGTGTTAATTTGATTAATTAGTTATGGGGGAAAATAATGCGTTAAAATTGTTGACGCGTTTAGGGCACCTGCCCCGCACCAGACCTACGTAGTTCATCTTACATTTAATACAGTTGATTGGTGACGAACATGAAGCAGGGCAACAACTCACTGAATGATGAATCCTATAGAATGGAGTTAGAAAGCCCCTAAAATTCAAGATATCAGAGCAATGCCCTTATATGAGTTTTTGTCTCATATTTATATCATGATATAGATAAGCCATATCACACAAGTAACGAGCGCAATATCACACAAGAGCTGTTTTTGTCCCCAGTAGCACAAGTGCAAATGTGATATTGATTTTATACAACAGTTCAATAAATAAGTTAATATTGTTATATTTTAGACACAATATTGTCTGCTTTTGCTCAACTTTGCCAATGAAAATATTACCTATAAAGCCAGAGCAGAACTGTTGTGCATCTCCGAGCAAAACAGCTGCGTTTCTTTTCTGAATGAATCTGTGTTTTGAGTGAATCAGTTGAGTGAACCAATGATTCAATGGCCCATTCATAAAGAGAGCCATTAACTTCATTCCTGAATGAGTCAGCTGACTGAACAAATCAAAAGAATGATTTACTTAATGACTTACTCATTTAGACATTTACCACCACCTACTGGCAGTTTTAATTTCTTATTTAGAGTATCATTTCATTTAAAAAAGTATTTCATATTTCCATATTAATAATAATAATAATAAAAACAATTAAAGGTATAGTGTACCCAGAAATGAAAATTCTGTCATCATTTACTCACTCTCATGGCTGTTGAAGCCTAAAATTTTATGTGTAATAAATTCTGTTGAATCAAATATATATATATATATATGTATTTTATAAAGCTACTTTTTGTAATGTCTGTTTTATGCTTTTCTCATTTAACACAATAATGACTTTAAATTATCTTTTGGGGGTAATTTCTTGTGCGAAATTTAACGTGCGATAATTTTACGATTAATTAGATTAATTAATCACCACATCGTGTAATTATTAATATAATAACTTTTAATCACTTGACAGCCCTAAAAATAATATAATATAATAGTCATGTTAAAATTAAATAATTCTTAACACGATTATAAGACTGCACAGAGAAAGTGCTTTTTGCGTATGAGGTGTTTTAGTTGTTCCTACATTTTTTCGTAAATTTAGAACAAATTTTAGTACGAAGGTTTTTGGTAAATCGTGATTTGTTCGTGAAAACGTTCTTGCGCAGATTTAATGCACAAATTTCTTTTGAGAATTTTTTTGTTGTTTAGTTTTTTAACTCATCAGCCCCCGTCCCCATCTGTCAATGTAAAAGACAAGCCTGACATTTCTTAAATATACTTGAGTCTCTTGTGGTTATGAATGATTAGAAAACAAACTTTAATATAAAGACAGCAGTTCAACAGAGCATACATCCAGTGTGGAATTGAATCCAAACCTGCAATAACTGGAAATGAGGCACATGACATGAATCCACCTATAAAATAATTGCATTAAAACAGACATATCTGTGCAGGGATTGGGCTTGGATGGAAGTGTGAAATTAAAGCAGTGATTTCATTTGGTGTTTAATATCACTGCCTCACCTCAGTAATCAATACATTCCTCCCAGAGAAAGTCCTAATCAACACTGCAGCTTCATCTTTGAGGCACTGAACTGAAATGATGAAGCACAGATAATGAGATCCTTCAGAGCTCTACAGCACTCACTGTAGATGAATCAGAGACAGCAATATAAGACCTCATTCTTTTGAATCATGTGTTCTTTGTCTGTAATATTGTGTGTATTCAGTTTTTCTTTTAGAGTGAAATAAGTTTTCTGAGGATTTGATCTACAGCAAAAACTAGAGAGAAAGGAAAGATACGTATATAGAGTAGGGATGTTGACAATTAATCGACGATCGAAGAGAAGGAGATGAGAGCGTGATGAGAGACCGATAGACGGGAGATCAACAAGAGATGACATGAGAGACCTTGTCTTTTAAGGACAAATCAGTCCCTCCCATCCTTGTGTAAACTGACCAATCCAGAGTGTGTATTTTGAGCAGGAGAGAGTTTCTTTGTTTCCCTTTTACAACCTAATTTGCATGTTTATGGTGGTGTCACGATTAGTACAGTTTTACCCCATAACATAATGCATTTTATCGTAACATAATATACATCATCAATTAAAGCATCCAGAGAGGATTAAATCAAGACCAAATACGATAGGGTGGGAAGACATCATACGGTAAAAAATACCACATATGGTTACAAGCGTTTAAACTTATCCTAAAATAACTAAAAATCATAACTAGGCTAATTACAACATGGGGACATGCATACACACAGGAATACATCATTTAACATTCTGGAATAGTTTACTTAATTAAATTCAGAGAATTTCGGTATATGCGTGTGTGTGTGTGTGTGTGTGTGTGTGTGTATGTGTATGTGTGTGTGTATGTGTGTGTGTGTGTGTTGTGTGTTTGGGGTTTTTCCACAATGTTTGTTGCCACATGGCCTCTGTGCCTAGCATGGGGTTTTCTAGGAGCTCTTTGAAGTCACTTAGGAGCTATGAGGATGTTCCTGCTTAGAATCAAGGCAATTTCTGAAGCAGTCAAAAGCCAAAAGCTTTTCTGAGGCTTATAGCTGACTCGATCACCTTGATCCCGTCCAGACGCTACATAGCAGTTACTAGAATGTAAAAGGGTTAGTTTACCCAAAAATGAAAATTCTGTCGTCATTTACTCACCCCCGTGCTGTTCCATCTTCAGAACACAAGATATTTTTAATAAAATCTGAGCCAGTTCTGTACTCTCCATTGACACCTGACAGACTACCACTTTGACGCTTCAAAAAGTTCATAAAGAGATCGTAAAACTAATCTAACTGACTGGTTTAGTCCAAATTTTCTGAAGAGACACAATCGCTTTATATGATGAATAGATTGAATTCAGGCTTTTATTCCAAATTTGTGTTCCGAAGATGAACGAAAGTCTTACAGGTTTGGAACAGCATGAGGGTGAGTAATTAATGACAGAATTTTCATTTTTTGGGTCAACTAACCCTTTCATTACTCATTTGTTCATGTGTAGTTATTCATTAATGATGGAACAGTATTCTGAAGTGTTACCAAATTATCTTATGAATTCATATACTTTGGGGATGTGCAACCTTATTTTGAACATGATTGTGAGGTTTGCTGAGCGTGCATGTGCATCATTACTCAGGAGAGACCAGTGAAGCTGCATTATAAAGCAAGTGAGTTTGAGCTGCTGATGAGCACTGTTCACTTTAGTATTATCACATCATATTATTGCTGTACATTTCATTTCGCTTGAGTAATTGTGCCTACCATCACGAATAGATGACACGTCCTAATGTATTTATAATTGATAACCATTACCAGAGGAGAGAGGCGTTCAAGGTTTGCTTTTATTGCATTTCCTCCTTAAGGTTTTATTACGAGGGTCTGTGATCGTTCGTGTGAGCAGCTGTTCTTAGAGCCCTTCAAACCCTTTTGACCCCCGTCTGTCCTCTTGAGAGAAGCCCACAATGTTTACCCACAATGCCTTATGCTCCAGAGCACACAGATAGCGCTTGTTTGAGTGGCATTTGAGGTCTGTTAGAATTGGCGGTAAACCGATATGGGATCTGAAGTGCAGGGTGGTGATTTAATGTGATATTATTTATTTATTTATTTATTTATTTGGTTGGGTTCTGACTCCCATAAATGTTGTTTTTTCTTTGTTATACATACTTAAGTTTTAACATACGCTTGAATTAATTTACTTTCTTGTCTATTTATTTTCATGTGACTTTACCACCCGCCCAATTGGGAAATATCCTTGTTTTTTTACTCTTTCCTGCCAGCGTTTTTTTAAAAAGCCAGCCAGCCAGCTCCAGCATTTTCACAAAACTTTCATGGCCCCCATAATATTTTGTTGTATGAATATCTGAACATACAATATATCAAAAACAGAGCATCTGCTTTTAAACAAACAATAAACATTTTATTCTAGCTTCATGCATTCTTTTTTATCAACACTTGAATGTGGGTAAGTTTCATAAAAAAAAAAAAAACGTAATATTTGGAACAAAAAGCTGAGAACAAATATAACAAACATAGACTGAGTAGATCGAGTCCATCAACACCCCCAAAGCTTCACAGTTCTACTCTTCCTAGGACAACATTTCTTGCAGTAACTTTAGGCAGTTTTGATTTATATGCCGTTGAATGTTTGATGATCTTGTTAGCTCCTGCTTCTTTGCTTGTTTTTAGATCGATCCTCACATGAAAAATAGATCCTAAGGTGTTTTTAACCCCTTAATTGTATTTATTTAGCACGAATTTCAGTGTGGAAAATGTGGAAAAATAAACTATGTTAGCAAACTATTGTTTAGATTAGAATTATTTCTCCTACACATCTGAATATGCTGAAACACAGAACCAATCACTCACAGAGAGCGTTCTGTCACGGAGACCTGTGATGTGTGTGAGAGAGGACCCAGATGCAGAATGAACGTGGGTGATGTTTATTGACAACAATAGACACAACACAAAAAGGAGGGTGAGGTATGAGCACAGTCCAAACAGTAGGGCAAGACACATGACAGGAGAACAGGCAGGTTGAGGATGTCTGCTGAGACCAGCCCTGGGTGACGTTAGGCTGGAGGACTGCGGAGGAAGAGGCAGCACCAGACAGGATGACAATGATGGAGATCAGGCAGCAGCACAACAAGGAACCAGAGGCTTGACTGTTGGAGATGTAATTGAAGCTGCACCAGTCTAGCTGCCAGGCAGGGAGAATCAGTGGCCAGGGAGGATACAGGAAGCAGGGCAGGGCAGGAACCCAGATGACAAGTTCAATTTATTTAAATTGATCATTAATAGTTCAAATGGATTGTGTTATATTCCATAATTGCTGTTAATAATGTGTTAGGAAAAAAAAAAAAAAAAAAATGTGCAAAGGTTTTACCTTTAGGTGTACAGCAGTCTGTCACTAACAGCCATTTACAAAAAATTAACCATAGTTTTACTACATATCACAGTTATATAACTATAGTATTGTAGTAAAATTGCAGTAACCACAAATTTGCCATGATTACCACTACAGGAACCATATTTTAACCATAATATTTGTACAACAATGGTAATTATAAAAAACACAGTTACTGAAATTTTACTTATGTACCACCATGGTAATTTTTTATGAGGTAATCTCAAAGGTATCAGATCGAAAATAAAATAAGTGGTATTGCACATCCTTAATCCGGAGATTCTGTACTCTTTTAGAAGATGCATAATAGCCCCCCCTACCATATAACAGTGAAAACGTTGATTGCCGGTAAATTCCATCAATGGCGGGGAAAGAGTTAAAGGCACTATACTACTACTACTACTACTACTACTAATAACAACAGCAACAACAACAACAACAACAATAATACATTTTAATTTTTATTTTTTTTAATTTTTTTTTTATATATATATATATATATTTAATTGTATATAATAATAATATAATTTATTCATGATTTTATTTTTTACTTGTATTTATTTAATGTGTGTTTAACAATAATAATAATAAATTATTAGTATTAGTATTATTATTCTGTCAGTCCGCCCTGGTGTTGTATTTGTTCTGTGTGAATGTCCCACACTGTTCAAGTTCTTGGTTTAATAAGGGCTTGTCTCAAGGGAGGACACGGGCCTGAATGTGCTATGTGCTGGAGGAGGCGGACAGGCAGACCAGTGCAAGGTGCACTGGCTCTCTATGTGGGTGGACAGCACTCCGGGCAGCATGCCGTTCACATTTCCTGCCACCCCTGAACAGCTCGTGTGTCTGAAACACACCGCGCTACCACTCATCTTAGCCTTTGGGACCAATGATTAAAGTGGCACTGTCAGAGCACATCACATCCCTCTTCTGAACCAACCATCTCTTCACACCACACAGAGGTACAGTTAAAGTTAGAGAATGTAGATCACCAAAGACTGTAATGTGACAGGTGCATCTCACTAAAACATACTATATCCAAGTCACACTTTATCCAGTGTAAACATTAAATAAATACTGTAATAAATAATGTTACCTGCTTTAGAAACATTCCATTAAACACTGCTAATAGGGATTAGAAGTAAAAGGAAGTAAAAATTAACCTACATTTTAAAGCATCCATTAGAAAACATCCCTGGAATGAGACTAAGGGGAGAAAAACGAGATTCTTTGCGCATTCCAGTGAATTATTCATGGGATATATTGTAAATTAAATCGGGAGAGCGGACCTCGAATGTGCAGTATATGTTGTTGTTTTTTTTTTCTTCATACTGTTACAGCGGAATACAAAGAAGAAAAAAAAAGAAAATAATCAGGAGGAAAATGCAGTGACTGAAAAGAGCTCTTGCCATAGATATTCTTGTTAGATCATGTCACATTAAGTGCCTGCCATAATCTAAGGGTACATGACAACAGTGTACTAAAAATGGAAAGTTTTTTCTTTACATTTTTCACGTACAGATGACAACATTGTCAAAATTATCACCGTTCACACGGATCCACGAAAACGACTAAAAATGCTGTATTATGCATGCCAGGCCAGTAGTTGGTGATGCCACTTTGTAAAGAAACACTACACGCCTATAGACTGAACATGTAATATGTATGCACATGATGTCACCATAAATTCGTGTTTTTGTAGTTTACACAAAGAAGATAATGGTATTGTTTTTAAAAACATGCACTTTGAAACCCGTTTTCAAAATTTTGCGTTTTAAGGCCAAAACGCATTTTCTGTTTTTATTTGAAAATGGTGTTGTGTAAACGGCCCCTAAAACGCAGTAGGCTCATTAGGAAAAAGGTGAATACACAGTCATTGATAATTAACAAACCAGGTGTGAACCAGATGCATAACTCAGTTGGAAACCATGGAAACTAACAATAAATAAGAACTAAGGCAAACAGGAACAGGGAAAACCAAACTAAAACACAGTAAAATTAAACATAACCCTTACAATAATGAAGAAAATTATATATATATACTTTTTACTTTTGAGTTTTCTCATTACTCAAATTTTTCTCATGCTGATTCTAGTTACTGCAATTCACTATTTTTATTTTGTATTAAATATATTTAAAAATTAACACATCAACAATGTTTTTTGTTTGTTTGTTTTCTGTTATGGTAATGATACCACGGGGTGTAAATGCAAAAATAGGCTCCATTTTCTTTATGCAAAATATGAATTTTCATTTCTTTGTTGTTTTTGGAGTGAAATGATCTGAACCTGTTCTTGACAGATTTAGTGAGATTTACCCAATAGCTGATTCTCTGTTTCAGCTAACTCTCTTTTACAGCTTCATTCTCCATGCAACATTCAGAAGAGCATGTGACACACTGCTGGATTTAATGTCGTTTAAATGGAAGACAGCGCCAGGTGTTTATCAGGACTCTCTTTGTGGTGGAAAACTCCAGAACTATGGATTGTGAATGCTTTGATGTTAAACTGAGGGACATTTCTGCTGATGAGGCCTTATATTTTTTCTTGAAGAGCAAGTCAGTATCCAGCGTCACTGTGACGCTCTCTGATATCCCTTACATTAGCCTTGGGGCGGCTGTTCCCTGAGAAAAATAATGGTTCCTTTAAGATAAACGAGCAATTATCAATTATGTAGCACATCCACACAATATGGCAAACAGCGGCACGATTCAGGAATTAAACTTCTCCGAGGTTGCAAGAAACAATGAGCTGCCAAAAGAGTTAGTCATTCATTTTAATAATACATGCAGACATGCTTCATAAGCAGGTGTTATTAATGTCATTCATTATGGGGTTTTGGAAAACATATGAAGCATTATGGAAATGCAGAACTGCATAAACCAACCGAGACTCCTTCCATCATAAGTCTTAGAGTTTAGCTCTGTATTTCCAGGACATGTTAATGACAACATTCCACAGTGACTTCCATAACTTTCAGAATGAAATATTTAGCAGGAAATAATGTCGATCGGGACTTTGTAGATGCATTCATCGCATTTATCTTCCATAATGTGATGTTTTTAACAGTGACAGGGAATATTCATGTGGAAATAATGTGTAATAATGTAGTATTATCTATCTATCTATCTGTCTATCTATCTATCTATCTATCTATCTATCTATCCATCCATCCATCCATCCATCCATCTATCCATCCATCCATCCATCCATCCATCCATCCATCCATCCATCCATCCATCCTTCCATCCATCCATCCATCCATCCATCCATCCATCCATCCATCCATTTTTAAATTGTTTTCAGTTTTTATTCAAATTTGATGGCGACATTTCTCATTTTCATTTAGTTTTTCAATAGGTTTTTCATGTAATATTTATATTTTATTTTTCAGTTAACAAAAATGTTTTGAATAGTTTTAGTTTTAGCTATATTTAACGATAATAACCCTGACATGAATAGATTTTATCTATCAGGATTTAATTGGATTATTTCTTTGAATTTATTTTTCTTTAAAAACATGCACTGTATAACCAGGAACTTGAATTAGAGAAATTCAATTGACTGGTTTAATTTTGACTTCAATGTATGTGTGATTTGTCTCATGTGGCCATTGTGATGGCAGCAGCTTAATTATACCTGAAGATATGATAAGTTTTCAGTAGAATCTTGTAATTATGGTAATTCTGCTGTCATATGAATGCAGCAAATTATTCAAGTCTTATGCAACAATTAAAGATCAGCATGTAAGCAGTTTGAATCATTATCTTTGCTTTCAGACTTCAGTGGTTCTTGTTTCCATGGCGAACGGGGCGATTACTCACGAAGGAGCAGTTTGTCAGATAAAGCTATTGAAAGCTCAGGTGGATCAGGGTTTTGGGTTCAAGTGACCCTCGCTGCAGGTCTGGCACTGGATGGAGGGCAGAAACGTGAGCGTATCACTTCAGCCGAAGGGCTTGAAATCAGAACTTCACAGTGCAGTGATGAATGAGATGATCTAATGCGTTAATTAATTATTTACTGACACTTACATTTAAGTGTTGACAACCACAGTCTGATAGGCTGAATATTTTAAATCGTACTGTGAATATTTGAGAAGGTAGCCTGTAGCTGCTGTGTGCTGCATGTTAGAGTCATGGTGGGTTGTCATGAGTATCATGTTACTGCTTGTGTTGTTTGAATATGTTCTTAATAAGATTCTGATTGGTCAATTGCGGCTTTATAGAGTCCAATATTATGGTATATTTGGCCATTGCTCCTATCTGTAAATAATTAATAATGAAGAGATCCAGACAGGATCGTTATTGTAGAATAACCCTCTTCAAACCCTGTTAGGATTGCATTTTGCTGTTATTTTAAGAGTGACTGAGTGTACATTATCACACTCACCAAAAAATGTAATTAAAGAGAATATTGATCAATATTGGGTGTAAATATTTAACATAATGTTTATTATTTAATATCAATTTAAAATAAAATGTAATGCTATTTTAATATGTTTAACACATTCAAAAAATGTGAAATAAAGTAATATTTTTATTCAGCAAGGAAACTGATCAAAAGAGACAGGAATTAAAGGAATTAAATAAAGGATTAAAAGAGATTTAAGGGAACAAAGAAAAAGAAATAAGAACTGTATGTGAAGTTCGCAGCTCCATTCCTGCAGTAAACTTGCACAACGTTCTTGAATGAATAATTTATTAGATGCACACTGGATTGTTATTGCAGGGACATCGACTTTACATTTTCACACCCCTAAACATGACGCGTAACAAAACGAACTCTGATTGCTTGCTTTACATGTCGGTCAGACGTCCTCATGGGTGGTCCTTGGCCAATGAAAGCTGCGATGGAGTCCAGACCTTCTGCCGTCAGTCTGAAGGTCTGGCTACGCGAGACTATGAAGTAACCGATTTAAACTATTTGCAAATATTTTGTAAATGATAGAATATGTTCAATTCAAAATGGCAAATTTGTGGGGAAAAAAGTTGAGTAGCGTGCATCACTATCAGTCGTTTAACATTTCTATCATAAAACAGTCGTCACATATTAAATCTTATCTACCTACATCTTACCATGCACTCTTTCACTATTAAAACTGAAGTGTCGTGTTGTAATTCACACTCCTCTTTTGTGAACAGTAAGGCCCGCCTTCTTTGATTTGATTGGCCATCTGAATCATTTTGACATTGACGAGCACTGTTAGAATGCTGAGGCAGACCAACCAAAAACAATATTTAACTTTTGAAACTTTTTGTCATCCTAACCACAAACAGAGCAGTGCATAATGGAGTGCAGCAGAGAAGCATCAAGAATATCAAATATTGGAGGGGACAATTTGGCCATTTCTAATTATTGTAGGGTGGACTTGTCCCCCTCAATGAGTGCGTTTACATGCATCCTCATAATGTGATTATAATGGGATTTTGGCAATATTGCGATTTAAACTTTACCTCATGTAAACGCAATACTTCGATCAAACTAATGCGATTAAGTTCATAATCATAGTGACCATATTCGCATTAAACTATGTGGTGTACGCTGATTATAATCGCAATAAACAGGCATGTAAACACCTTAGTCACATTTTTACCACTCTGACCAAAGTGCACATGTGCTCGGTGTAGACCCGTGTAGAACAGATGCCGTGTGTTGTTCACACAACTTCATGAATGAACTCCGTGACATTATTCTAAAGTTTTCTATTCTCCAAATTACTAAACTCCGTCAACACAGCTCGTCGCGAAGTCTCTGCTCTGTATCTTCATCCAGACGGGGCGAAGAACACGACGGCAGCGTAACATGCATACTGTATGCCTATCTGAGTGTGGTATGACCGTACTTATTAGTGAATAATCAGAATATGAAAATTGCATGTAAACTGGAGTGAAGAGTTCTCCTCGTGTCTTGTACATCAGAAATAATTGCATTATTGGTGCACATGTAAACGTAGTCAATGTCTATGGTGGTTACATCCCTGTGCTGCACTACTGTGATTAAGTCAATATGAGTCCTCCATGTCTGTTGGAGGTGATATGTCCTCACGTTTGCGCTGGGAGCAAAAGGTTACGGTGCATATATGCTGACATGTCTCCTCACTGTAGTTTACATGTCATTCCCCGTGCTAGACAACTGCAGGAGTTGCGTAAACTACTCTCTTTCTCTCTTACTGTCATTTCTGAGCTATACTTCCCTGTGCTTCCTCTAATGGCTGTCAGACTCTTGTCTCCTGAATCCACTTGCTGTGTACCTGCTGTAGGTTACCCACAATCCTCTCTGACCTTTATTATGTGGCCAGTCAGAGTCTATATCACAGCACCCCTGCCAAACATCCCACCAGGCTGCTGAGATTCTGTCGTCTGTCCGCGTTGTATCCATACACATGGGCAAGTTTGTGTGTTTTGATCTTTTCTGACAAGTCTGGGATGAGCTCTACTTGCTCTGGCCGTGTGCACTTACAAAACACCGCAACAAACGTCCAGATCGTTCTGGTTGATATCTGACAAATCAAGCAGATGTACTTTTCCTCTGTCTTCACGAACTACATTTACTCCATTATATTTAGTAAATTATTGGAAAATTTGTACTTTTAAGAGTAGATTTAAATGCAGGTACTTTTACTTTAACTCAAGTACATTTCAAATGAAAAAAACTGTACTTTTACTTCATTACGCTGGCCGACGTTCCTCTCGTTACTTTATTTTAATGCAATACATGTTAAAGGATTAGTTCACTTTCAAATGAAAATTACCCCAAGCTTTACTCAAGCCAAGCCTAGGTGTATATGACTTTCTTTTTTCTGATGAACACAATCAGAGATATTTTAATAAATATCCTGACGCATCCAAGCTTTATAATGGCAGTGAGCGGGACCAACAAGTATGAGCTGAAGAAAGTGCTTCCATTCACATCCATCCATCATAAACGCTGTACTCCACACGGCTCCAGAGGGTTAATAAAGGCCTTCTGAAGCGAAGCGATGCGTTTGTGTTTTTACGAAGAAAGTGTAAACAGGCGTCGTGTCAGTTACACTTTTTCCGTAAGTTGAATAGGGAAGGCGTAGGACGTAGCATAAGCTTTTTGAACTGCAAGAGTTTTACACTTTCTTCGTATGTTGAATACAGAAGGCGGTCTGGCGGAAGCTAGATATTTTACTTCATAACTTGTTAAATATGGATATATTTCTCTGATTGTGTTCATCAGAAAGAAGAAAGTCATATACACCTAGGATGACTTGAGGGTGAGTAAAGCTTGGGGTAATTTTCATTTGAAAGTGAACTAATCCTTTATAATATGCGTAGTTTATTTCAAGCATGCTGTCTCTTTTTCCGGGGCATGAGCGATGCCCCATTCACAAATGAATCACTCTTTTGAGTTGATTCTGTTCAAAGTCTAAATTGTTTCGTGAATCAGTTTAAATTAGTTTTTCAGTTCCCTGCACACACTGAATCATCTGAAGTGGTTTCTCACTCTGAGTCGTAACAGTAAATTTAAGAACATCAAGAGCGTTGGATGAAGTGGCTGTGGACCTACAGTCAATTGAACACTAAGTACTACTACGAAGTATGACATTACCAATCTTTTGGACATATACCTTAATTTATACATTAAGCCGTTGTTCACAGAGTATGATTTGTGGGTATTGATTGTCTTGAAAAGAAATGCCTTTGCTTAGAAACAAAAAAACTGTTTACATGCACCTGCAGAAATATACATTTGATTAAATTTTGGAGAAGAGACGGAAGAAGATCCGTCAATGTATATTTGATCGTTGTTTGTGTTCAGATGTTCAGTAGTGGTCATGAGCGCGAGCACATGTGAAGAGTTTTCACTCTTTCTTCTCTGTGTCAGTGGTTCCCTTTACATGCCCTTGAATGCAAAACTCTGCAGGTTCACTTTATTTTGCCATTGTCTAATAATCCAAATGTAGCTGTATACATTATTATACAAATTGACCTGCAGGAAAAAACAAATCCTTCGAGTTGGGGAACATTGTCAGAGCAGAAGGAAGCTCATTTTCTTCCAAGATAACCTTGTACATGGCTTGAGTCACGCATCCGTCACAAAGACAGATCTGCTTGATTCTGATCTTCTCTAATGAGTCCATTTTTCAGCTTTGCCCAACACCTGGTCCTCTAATGTTTAGACAGAGACCTGGAGAGGCCTCTTGCATCCACTGTGTAATTTGGTGGAGGATTGGTGATGATCTGGTGGTTCTTCAGTAAAGCTAGAATCGGGCAGATACGTCTTTGCGAAGGATGCATGGCTCAAGCCACGAACAAGATTATCCTGAAAGAAAAATCGCTGCCTTCTGTTCCCCAACTCGAATCCACACAGCCAGGCCTATCAGTGTGTGAATGGAGGACCACCAGATCAAGACCCTGTCATGGCCATCATAATCTCCAGACCTGAACCCCACTGAAAACCTATGGAATGTAAGCAAGAGGGTCAACAGCCATTAAATAAAGCTGCTTGAATTTTTGCCAGGAGTGGCATAAAGTCGCCCAACATGACAGATTGATAGGGAGCATGCCAAGGTGCATGAAAGCTGTTATTGGAAACCAGGGTTATTCCACTAAATATTGATTTCTGAACTCTTCTTAAGTTAAAACAGTATTGTGTTGTTTAAAAATAAATATAAACTTGTTTTCTTTGCATTATTCGAGGTCTGAAAACATGACATCTTCGTTCGTTATTTTGACCAGTTGTCATTTTCTGCAAATAAATGCTCTAAATAACAATATTTTTACTTGAAATTTGGAAGAAATTTCATCAGTAGTTTGTATAATAAATCAAAAATCTTAATTTTACTCAAACAGATACATATAAATAATAAATCCTGAGAAACTGTCAATTTTGCAGTGGTCTCTTAATTTTTCCCAGAGCTCTGTGTTCTTATTGTGAACAATTCAACTGTGCACAACTTGTTATTCAAAGTAAAACAATTGTTTGTTTGTTTGTTTGGTGACTGTTTGCTCTCCATTTACTCTCATTGTCTTGTATAAACAATTGAGGTATTAAATACATCTGATTTGTGATTCTTCATTTCCTGTGGTGTCCTCCTGGTTACACACAAGTGTTATTTTAGTATTATTTATATACTATTATAGTTTTATATTCTATTAGTTGTTCACTATTATAGTTTATTATAGTTTATTTATGTACTACAGTAGTAAATTATAGTGCTTTTATTTTTAGATTTTCAGGTTAAATTTTTATTTTAGTTTATTTATTTATTTATTTTTTTTTTAGCAATTTTGCTCCAGTTTTAGAACAGTTTTAGTTGTTAATTATTTCCAGTTAGTAATTTTAATAGTTCAACTTAAACTTTTAACAGTTAATTTCCAAGGCAACTTTTCTCATTTTCATATTTTTCAGCTTTATTTCATTGAACAAATGTTTTTAATAGATTTTTTTTTTTTTTTTTTTTTTAGTTAACAATAATAACCCTGTTACATACTGATGATGTTTGTGGAATGTCTTCAGACACTAAAGCTCAGTACATTACTGTGTCTCAAACCAGATGCATGACTCATGTCTCATGACTCTTTCATTTTTTTTTTTTCCCTTTCATTTGCAGAACATGACAAGCATCGTCTATGCAAGAGCACAGAGTACATGAATTTGCACTTCAAAGTCAAATGGTTCCACAACGAGTACGTCCGAGACCTGCCTGCCTTTAAGGGAATTCCTCCAGAGTATTCCCTGTAAGTATCCCACGTTTTTTTCCTCCTCTCCTGTTCACATCTCTTGCTCTCTTATAGTGTTCAAACCATTGACTTGTGGTGTCTTCTGAAATGAGGAGTCAAGTTCCCCTCTCTGCATTCATTTTTTTTTTTTAAATCATTAATGTAAAAAAAAAAAAAAAAAATCATATTCCAATTGATGTTTACATAGTTTGGAACATTCCCTTATGGGAATGACAATCATATTATCATGCATATTGCTTGTTATTCATAATTTAATCCTGTGCATACTGCAAGTCATTTATTTATTTATTTGGTTTTGACACTAGTAAACTGTCTTTATTGTAATCTCATTATCATAATTTCACATTGAAGATGGACCAACAACAGACAACAATCCAATACTATATTTAGTAACACTTTACAATAAGGTCTCATTTGTTAACATTAGTTAACTAACATTACCTAACAATGAGCTATACATTTGTTACAGTATTTATTATTCTTTGATATTAGGCCTACGGTAAAATTGTAAAGGTTTTCATCTTGTTGCCAGAACGAGTGTTTTGTACACTGTAATAGGACATTAGATAATAAACAGGTAAGATTTTAAAATAGTTTCTTCTCAAATCAATATTTCATGTCCCCGTCATTATTTATGTTGAAAAGCAGGGGGACTTTAAATATCTTGTTTGAACTTTGTTCATATTGGTTTAAAGCTGCTTGCTATAATCTGTTTTTCTTTGCAGAAGCTTTGCCTTTAAAGAGCTAATGAAATATTTCAACTCATCAATATTTTGTGTCTAATTACTTATATTGCAAGTAGCCATGTAATAAGCGTTATAATGTACATCCAGTCGGTTTTTGTTACAAAATAAGGGATCCTGTTCACTCTGTATGGGTTTTTTCATATCAACCGGCTGGATGCACATTATCCCTTATATATATATATATATATATATATATTAGAGGTTTATACATAAAAAACATAACTTAAAAAAGTGATCATTTCATCATATTTCTTTTATTTTTGTTTTTATGCTTTCAATTAAAATCCGAATTTCACCTCTTCTTAGAAAGTGCCCCTGGTGCACATTTACAGTGAGTGTTGATCCATCCATTCACAACCCATCATGCATCTGTCCTGGATCTGCACATGCTGGCCTCTCATTGGCTGCTGTCTGTTGTCAAAAAGTCACTCATTCATTAATGTGAGTTATGAGCGTGGAGAGGCGGGATGACAGATGGGACAGGACATCAGGGAAGAGCCACACAGCTGTCAATCAAAAATCATCTAGAGGAGAATTGATTTTGCCATGAGAATGAGACCGCACGTGAGAGCTGATCCGCCCATCATATTTACTAACATAAGTGACACGAGAAATGAATTCGCATTTGCTGAAGCAAATACCAGTGTTTGCAAAGCAGCAAAGGAATAATACTAATAATATTAAAGTTTTAGGTACGTTTAGGTTTAGAAAGGAGGCTATAGATGGTTAATATATAGATTTAAAAACAAAACAAAAAAAAAACTAACTTTTCAACATTTAATTGTACAGTGTATTGTTTTCAAAACCACATCTAGATGGCACACATACTATCTGACTGAAATTAATTACTAAATTAAGTTTGAATGGATTTTGTGGGTTAAACAATTCAAGCTGAATTATTTGCTGAGGTAAAAGGGAAGAATAAAAATGTTAAGGAATATTAAACTAGTGCTGCCTTGCAAACATGGTAAAATGTTTTTAAAATGATTCCTACAGTAGCTATAAAAACTAACAATGTGACAGCATCACTGTACAGCCTGTCAGATGTGAATTTATCATTAAATTGACAAATCTTCACACACAAGATTCCTTGTCACCTCCTCGGTTTCATCACCTTTCTGATTTTCTTTCGACTCTCAGCTGTTAAAATCACTCACTACACTACGAGTTATCAATATTCTGGGAACATGTTTTTCTTATATTTTTAACAATTAGGCACTAGTCTCTCATTGAATCTGGACCTAACATAAGCTGCGTATGTTACTGAGAAATCTGAGAGAGAGCGCTGCTGGAAAACATTGCACTTTAAATGTCATATTTGAGAACAAGCATCTGATAAAATTGCGAAAAAATAAAGCATGTTCATTTAAACCCATAAATGTTGGCAAGAACATCTGCTAAATGTCGTTCCAGCATCCAGGGACATACTGCAAATGAGAAATTGCTGTAAAAATTACACCTCCTAGATGAAAAACACACAGCAGATAGATCTATCTGCAGCTTTCCTGAGCAAACAGGGTCTTATCTGTGGATGTGTGGTTAGGAAACCTTCATGTAGAGCAATCCAGATCAATATTTAAGATAACAAGCTAAATGTCATCATATTAATTCCCTTATTACTGTCAAAAACAGTAAATTAATGCAAACCATCTCAATCTGAGTAAACCGCTAGCTCAGGTTCATTACATTAGCAGAGCTATTAGTGTGATTCTGCCTGCCACAGGCCATCTACAATGCTTTACTTGATTTAAAAATATGTTATTCTCATATCTGTTGTCTGTTAAGATGTTCAGTGCCTCGACAGAGCAAATAATTGTTTGCTTAATGTAAGTGAAATGTTTTTAGAGCTATGAGATGATGTTTATACTGTTGCTGAACGTCTCAGATTTAGACAGTCTGTTATACTGTATATCTTTACTGTTTCCCATCTGTACGAGTCGTGAAAAGCATTTGAATGTGTTTATTTGAATAAACAGTGCTGTGCCCACATTTTATTAGTGATATAAAATATCTTGAATTTTATTTTTATATTTCCAGTTTTCATTTTAATTTAAGTTAAATTTTTAATCATTTTGTTATGTGTTGTTTTTTATACAATGTATACATTACTACATTAAGTTTAACCCCCCCCCCCCCCCGGTTTTAATTATTTTCAGGTGGTAATTTTAGTTTTAAAGGCAACTTTTCCAATTTTCATTGAGTATATGTTTTCATCTAATATATATTATATAATATATTATATATTTCAGCTTCAGTTAACAAAAATAGTTTTAGTTAACGATAATAATCCTGTTTCATATAAACATTAAGCATTAAACTTTGGCACATAATTTGTCTCTCACATATCATGAATGATAAAATAGGGTGAAAAAAATCATATATAAAGACCAGGATAACAGAGAGATTTTACTGATGGGCCTTTTTGCTACAGTTTAAATCTCTGACTTAAAAAGCGCTCACATCTAAAGCCTTTATTACACTGCTTTGTGTTGTTTTCTCTCTCTGCAGGTGGTTTGAGCCGTTTGTTATCCAGTGGTTGGATGAAAATGAAGATGTAGCAATGGATTTTCTTAACGGAGCTCTAGAGAGAGATAAAAAAGATGGGGTGAGTTTTTCGTATTGTTACTTTGCTTCAGTAGAGCTTTTCATTTGTAAATGTGCAAATAGTCTAACTCTGCCGTTACCATCTAAACCTCACATTAACAATAAATGCTGCATTTCTCTTTTGCTTGTATGCTGCCTTCAAGTGCTCCTGCGAAGTTCCTACTTAAAGTTTTACAATTCGAATTATGATTCGTCACAATAAAATACATGCACTGGATGAGTTTATTTCTTCCTCTTTTTTTGGCATCCCAACAAAGACGGGACACTTTTTAGTGCAACAACAAAATGAAGTGCAAAGGATATGCTTTGAGTATACGTAATTGAGTATAATGCTTGATTTCTGTTCTTAATCATTCTCATTCTGTTCTTATATTAATGGAAAATGTAGCCTGTCACATCATTAACCTGTTAAATCAGTATTTTCTGGCAAGCTTTTCACTGTTGTTCATAATCAGTACACAAATGCTTGTAGACTAAATTGTACAGTCACAGTTGCAACTTAATTATGATCAATATCAGTTACCATGTTTCTTTAATTGACACTTCTAATTAAAGGCATGGCTCAAAATCCTGAGTTTTCACTAGTAAAAGCAATACTGTACCCAGCTAACAGGGAACGTTCTCAGAACCTTGGCTAATGTTCTCTCATACTTCCAGCAACATTAATAGAACTTTTTTCTAAAGTTATCTGGTCTTCAATAATGTTCTCAAAACATTAGCACAAAAACATTATTTATACATGGTTAAAGAAGCGTTTTTTCCCCAAGAATGTTTCAGTTGGACGTTCATCTAACATTTTTACTTGTTTCAGAATGTTCAGAGAACATTCAAAATTATATATGTGTGTGTGTGTGTGTATATATTTTGGACATATTTTTGTTAGCTGGGCACTGGCATTCATGTTCATCTCATAAATGCATTCATTCTGACATGAGTTGAAGGCATTTGAACAGGTTTATAACAATTCCAATTTCAATAAGCTCTCTCTTTGGATAGGAGTATGAATATTAGAGATATTTTTCTCTCTTATGACATTTGCGCTGAGAATTTATTAAGCAATGAGTTTTTCTCAGATGTAAACACGATGAATGGAATCAGACATGCTGGTAAACTGGTAAATTGAAAGCATTAGGCTGATGAGTGTTCGTGAAATAAACCAAAAATGCTTCTGATTGGATGATGTGAATATGAGCTGCTGTTACTGTAAGGCAGTACAAAAACACGGATTTATCCTGCTCAATGTTCCCCTCGCTGATGAAAACAAATCACCGGCGTGATTGGTTTCATATGCTAATTTCTTCCACCTGAAACCAGTTGTGGTGAAAACACAAACCATTTAGTGCTGTTAATATTGGCCTACACATTATCAACTGCTGTGATGAACGGCCACGTTATTATATGTAATATGTGACACTGACAAATATAATTGCACATGAGCATTTTCAGATGCAGATTAGTGTTGCAGAGCAATGAAAACAGTGTTAAAATGTGTGTGTGTTTTTTTCCTGCTACTGTTCACAGCGGAGGGGGAGTTTATTTATAGGCTGTGCTGGTGCTGAGATTACATGAGTTTACACGTACTGGGTTGCTAACTGTGTTTAGATATTTAGCTGCACTGGGGTTCAAGTCTTGTGAGAGTCAACTCTACATTAGGATGCTAATGGAGCAGCACTTTGAGTTAATTGTCTAATGATTATTAGGCTTGTGTTCGTTGGCAGAAGCGCCTGGAGAATAAGGGCAGAAGCGCAGGTTAATTGTGTCATAGGTTATGTTGGCAGGCATTCCCGAAGGCTCTGAATCATACCAGCGCTGTCTTCTTAAAAACATCTCAGTGCTTGCTGGCAGCATCTGAGGTTCAAGTCTTCTCATCACAAACCAATATCATTCCTTGATATTTAATTCTGGATTCTTTAGATCAGCATATTGGTTGTAGGTAGAACCAATATCGAATAGTTCACCCCAAAAAAAAAAGTTTGATAGGTGACATCCTCAGTCTCCTTTCACCTCCACAAGCGTTCAAAAGTTTGGGGTTAGTAAGATTTTTTAATGTTTTTAAATATTGTAAAATATTATTACAATTTAAGAGAACTGTTTTCTATTGTAATGTATTTTATATTGTATTTTTCCCTGTGATTCCTGAAATTTCAGCATCATTACTCCAGTCTTCAGTGTCACATGATTCTTCAGAAATCATTCTATGTTGATTCGCTGCTCAAGAAATATCTAATTATTATTAAAGCGTTAGTTCACCCCAAAATGAAAATAACATTTAAGAACCATATTAGAACTTTATGGAAAGTTGGAATCAGGCTTCCATTATGTATTAAATGCTGAAATTAAGGGAAACATAAAAATATATAATTGCTAAAAGCATGACATCCTCTGTATTGTGTGGTGAATATTAATGTTTTGATTGTTGTGTTATCATTGCAGTTTCAGCAGACATCAGAACACGCTCTCTTCTCTTGCTCGGTGGTGGATGTGTTCACGCAGTTGAACCAAAGCTTTGAGATCATTAAGAAGCTGGAGTGTCCGAACCCTCAAGCTCTCGCTCACTTCATGCGCAGATTTGCTAAGGTAAGACAGAATCAGAATAGAAAGTATGTCCCTTGAGGCTGTGCATTGGTGATTTTACCATGCTGCTGTGATGAAAAGCAAAGTAAATCACCCTTAAATGTGGTAAAATCATTGCAGCACAGTCTCGGTGGCAGTATGATAAAAAGCACCAGTCTTCAATAAAGAATTACATGAATTAACAATAATAATCACAATAAAATGTTCTTCTGCCAAGCAATATTACTCAGACTGTAGGTTGTCATATGGTTGCCAGGCAGCTGAGAGCATAAAATGATGAACAAATGATGGAGAAAAGCTTTGAAACTAGACATAAATCTAGACTAGCATTGCCTGGAAAAAAATTAAGGGTGTATTTTTGCAGCATTACTTGATTTTCTTTAAATGTCAAGTATATGTACAGTAATTTCTGCCCCACTGGTATCACCAAAAGGAATTGTAAATATTAATTGAGCCAGGGTTGTTGTGCCGGGCAGGGTATGGATGAATGAATGAAATGAATAGAGCAATGTTTTAAAAGCACTACAGTGTTACACTTTTTAGGGAAAATCTACAGTGCCTTCAAAAGTTTGGGGTCAGTGAGTGTTTTTGAAAGAAGTCTCTTCTGCTCACCAAGACTGTATTTATTTTTATTAAAATACAGTAAAAAAACAAAACAAAACAAAAAAAACAATATTATTACAATTTAAAGGAACTGTTTTCTATTGCAATATATTTTAAACTGTAAGTTATTCCTTCGATGCAAAGCTGAATTTTCAGTATCATTACCCTTCTTCAGTGTCACATGATCCTTCAGAGATCATTCTAATATGCTGATTTGCTGCTCAAGAAACATCTGATTATTATCAACGCTGAAAACAGTTGTGCTGCTTTATATTTTTGTGGAAAACGTGATTCTTTGAATAGAAAGATCACAAAAGTTTTATTTGAAATATATTTTTGTAACATTACACATTAATAAAACAAACACATAAATGTCATTACTGTCACTTTTAATCAACTTAACGCATCCTCGCTGAATAAAAGTATTCATTTCTTTCAAAAAAAAAAAAAAAAATCCTTGTCCTTGTGGGGATATTTTTTAGTCTTCATAAGGAAAACAGCTTATAAATCAAACTAAGTGATATTTTTTGAAAATTTACAAATGCAGAACATTTTCTGTGATGGTTGGGTTTATGGTTAGAGGATAGAATATACAGTTTACAGTATAAAAATCATGTCTATGAAATGTCCCCATAAAATATGAAAACCCAACTGTTGTGACTGTGTGACTGTTGTCTTGTTTCAGAGCCTAATGTTGGATCAGACATACAGATATCCTCACAATTCAATCCATTGTTTTATTGGTGACTGTTTCCACACAATACATGCTGACACATTCAATCAATACACAAACTAAACTAGTAGGAACACTAATAAATAAACATTGAATGTAATAATGAAACTACAATTACTTGTTCTATTAAGATTTTAAGTGGTTTTTGCCACTGTGAAGCCAGGATGTTTGCCAGCTTGATCACATCACTAAACCTATAAGCAATACTAATAGTGATGTTTAACTTGGAAAACGCAACAAATTAACACATCTATATTTAGACAACTTACAGATATGGTGATCATATTTCTTAGTATATACTCGCTCACTCGAACACACATAGCGGATTTTATAAGTCATTTCCAAGAGATTTCAGGCCAGCTAGTGTATTTTCCTATTGCTGATGTCTCTTGTGAATGCAAATGAAATGAGAGAGAGAGAGAGAGAGAGAGAGAAAGGCTTTGAGACCAGCACTCCTCCCACAGGATTGTGGGTAAAGGGTCTTGTTGGAGGCATTGATTACTTCATGCAAACTTGACACAAGAAATCTATTACGGCGGCCTGAGAACGCATATCATTACTGCCCTCATTTACTTATTTACATATTTATGAATATGTTAAGAGTTTTACTCCCTTTCCCTTTTAAATTGTAATTATATTTCAGTATATTTCACAGTTTCTGTTTTTACTTTATTTTTGATCAAATAAATGCAGCCTTGGTCAGCATAAGAGACTTCTTTCAGCAACATTTTGAATGGTAGTGTATGTACATCTGTATTAGGTTTGTAAATAATAACAGTATCACATACCCAACTTATTGCTGTCACAAAGTTAAATTGTATTTTATAATATTTAAATCCACATTTTATTCTCTTTCCAGACCATAAATAAAGTTCTTCTCCAGTATGCTGTGATCATCTCCAAAGACTTCAGCAACCATCTGAACAAGGAGAAAGTGGTGAGTCTATGAACAGGTTTGCACACACACGCTTTCAAAACTGCTTCGTCATAAATTGTCAGCGTGTTTCTTAAAGTCATGACCCTGCAAGTGTCCGAACATGGCTTGATCAGATTATACTGGGGACATTGCCATGGAGACATTAAAGTTGACTTTGGTTGCGTTCTGCATTATGTCTTTGTGAGATGGCAATATGTAGACGACAAATAAAGAGCGAGACCTTCTCGCGTCCTCGTCTCCTTCCTCTGTGCTTTTAACTTTCTGTTCTTTTTGTAAAATGACAGCGTTAACAGCGCTAACTCAGAGCTGCTTTTGTTCTACCTCTTATTTTTCACAATGTCTTCCTGTAATGATTATAAAAGCTTGACATGCAGGACGTCTGTGGTGGGGAAGAAAGACAGATGTATCTTTTAAGTGCAGTGACAGGACCACAGAGAGAAAATCATGCGTCCGGTAATTAAAGACATATCTCTGTTCTGTCTCAGAGGATAGAGCCGCTCCTCGGGTCTCATCCATCGCGTAATTGACAGCACGGTTCATCCTAAGAATATCTACATCTTTAAACGCACCGATGCCCATAAATCAGCACAATAACCACCACACAGGAGTTTATATACATTGTCTTAAATTAAATTTACGACTGTGTGAAATCACCAGCTCTTGTCATTGAGACGATGTTCCCTCATTTCAATTAGCGCAACTGCTTCATATTTTCGGTTCAGAGTTTTACACCTATTTGTCACACGGCTGACATGTGACCTTTAGGAAGTGTGCCGGTGCAGACAGTAAGAGCCCATTTTAATTAGCTTATGGACTCCTGCACTAATTATGCACTCCTACCCATCCAGTTAAATCCTGGGACACTTACACAAGAGTGTTTTGACTGCTGTATCTCTAGTTCATCTGCGTGTCAACACAATTCTGGTCAATGGTTATTTGACATTCACTGTAACAGACACTTTTTACCCAAAGTGCATTGCGATAACAGTCTCACCTGGAGCAAGCCGGGGTCAAGTGTTTTGCTCATTTAACACTTGTCATCAGAAACTGATCCTTATGAGTTAGAGAGTCATAAACATTTCACCATCAAACTAATGTTTTTAATATAATATTCTTTTTTATATAACATTTTCTGTTACAGATGTCATTTTACACACATAAAATGATATACTATTAATAATGTATGTTTTGTTGGTAGTCTATTCTTAAAGGGTTAGTTCACCCAAAAATGAAATTTCTGTCATTGATTACCCACCCTCATGTCATTCCACACCTGTAAGACCTTCGTTCATCTTCAGAACACAAATTAAGATGTTTTTGATGAAATCCAATGTTTGTTTTTTTTTTATATCCCCCATAGAAAGCAACGTAATTATCCTCATTCAAGGTCCAGAAAGGTATTAAAGACATTGTTAAAATAGTCAACACTACTACAGTGGTTTAAACTTAATGTTATGAAGTAACGAGAATACTTTTTGTGCGCAAAAATAATGACGCCAGCAGCCTGAACCATTGATACAAGGCAGGATGGATCCAAGCTTTCATGTTGTTTACACCAAATTCTGACCCTACCATCTGAATGTCACAGCAGAAATCGAGACTCATCAGACCAGGCAACGTTTTCCCAATCTTCTATTGTCCAATTTTGGTGAGTCTGTGCAAATTGTAGCTTCAAATTTCTTATTTTTAGCTGACTGGAGTAGCACCTGGTGTGGTCTTCTGCTGCTGTAGCCCATCTGCTTCAAGGTTCAACGTGTTGCGCGTTCAGAGATGCTCTTCTGATTACCTCGGTTGTAACGAGTGGTTATTTGAGTTATAGTTGCTTTTCTATCAGCTCAAACCAGTCTGGTCATTCTCTTCTGATCTCTGGCATCAACAAGGCATTTTCACCCACAGAACTGCCACTCACTGGATGTTTTCTCTTTTTCAGACCTTTGTCTGTAAACACTAGAGATTGTTGTGTGTAAAAATCCCAGAGATTTCTGAAATTCTCAGACTAGCTTATCTGGTACCAACAACCACGCCACATTCAAAGTCACTTAAATCACCTTTCCTCCCCATTCTGATGCTCAGTTTGAACTTCAGCAGATCGTCTTGACCATATCTACATGCCTAAATGCATTGAGTTGCTGCCATGTGATTGGTTGATTAGATATTTGCGTTAACAAGCAGTTAAAAAGTGGCTGCAGAGTGCATGTGGTTTATATGATAAAACTAATCTTAAAGTTAAGATATAATAGTTTTAATCATTTAAACAGGCTTTTGAGGTTTGGGCAAAAAAACTAAACAAAATGAGATAAGAATTTATATATATATATATATAAGTGAAAAAATTCAATGCATGCATTGAATGCATTAGGGCAACCTACTGAATATATTAATAACTACTATGACTTTAAAAACAAAATACAACCAACTATAAATATTATTAGATATAAAAGAAACGTTTCAGGTTACACATGTATCCATGGTTCCCTGAGAACAGGGAACGAGACACTGCGTCTTAACACGCTATGGGGAACGCCTCCGCGGGAACCGGTGTCTGAAACGCTATCAAATAATGACAGTCGTATTGGCCGGTGACAGCCTATGACGTCTCTACTAGTGCAACCCGAATGCACATAAGGGGCAACTAGAGAACAAGTCATCCACTTATCGTCTGAAGGGACTGTTCAGCAGGCAGTCCCGAGGCATGGCAGGGAGACGCAGTGTCTCGTTCCTTGTTCTCAGGGAACCATGGTTACATGCGTAACCTGAGACATTCCCTTTCGAAAGGGAACTCGCACTGCATCTTAACACGCTATGGGGAACGAAATACCCACGCCGCCATGCTGAGGGGAGTGCATGCCAAAGAATGGCTGACAAAAAAACAGATGGACAATTTCAAAAGAAATGTCAAAATCACTGCTCCTATGTGTCTAATAGGCTGTCAGTGACAGCATTCCCTATGGCCAACACTCAAGCTATAAGCCTCAAAGAGGCCCCCAGAATATTCAGAGGCCTGCCAAGGCTGCTCAAAGGCTTGGAACCAACAACTTCAAACAGAAGGGGTCCCTTTAAGGGAAAGGAGCCCTGGCCAGTCACTTCTCAGGGGAGCATAGTCTACCCCTAATGCCACCAGGGAGGCCGACCTGGTTCTACTTTAGTACCTAGTCTGGCCAGCAACCTGTCTGTTACAGAGTCTCTAAAGCACTTGCCTCCAGAGGAGGCGTCCAGAAAGAGGGACTGCAAACTGGCAGTAACCAACTCAGACCGGATCGTAGAGACGGGCATCCTGGGGAGCAGGACTCAGCATAGCGCTTAAAACCCTTTCAAACGAGGGGAGTTACTCTGCTTAACCTAGGATCTACAGAGCGCTTCTTAAACAAGGCACTCTGGAGGCTGAGTACTCTACATAGGGTCCCTAATGAGTGGCACACCTCCAGCTCCAACAGGAGCTGATCTACCAAGGGAGTTCTTACTAAAAGTATCTCTTAAACCTTTAAGACCAACTCAGGGAGCGAGGTCCTCTATATGACGACCCACACAAGAGAGGGGAGTCCCTACAGCCTAAAATACTGATCTACCACGAGAGACCTTCGACCTTCCGTCCAGAACTCGGGAACGCTGTACTCTAAGGAACGACCCTCAGTGCGAGGGGAGTACCAACTCGACTCAACTGAGACGAGTATTGACCAAGCTCAACGCAAGTACCAGGGAGGCTTCTGAAGAGCCTACACTCTGATATTACTCTAGGGAGTCAGGATACTAACTTAGCTGGAAGTACTAAGTATCGTCTTCAAGGTGGCCCGCTCGAGGGCCAACTACTTGCTAGCAGATCTAGAATTCTATGTCTAGTATCAGGGAGGCTCCACTGGAGCCTGAGCTACCTGATAACCGTCTGCTCAACTCCAGGGAACTAAGATACTCAGGAACCTAGCTCAACCTGGAGGATCGCTCTCAAGGAGAACCAAGGAGGGCCAACTACTTGGTGGCAAATCTAACTCCAACAGAAACAGCCACTAGAGGTATTGCAGGCTTGGAATACTCGTTTGCATTGCCACAATGAGCAGTGTACTCAGCATAACGCTTTTTATCCTTAAAACAAGGGGAGTACAAATCTATGCAACCGAGCTTACGAGGAGGCCACAGATAGGGCCTACTACTCTAGCTTAACACGGCCACAGGCCCGGGGCTAATGCTCAAGCTCTAAGGGAGCGTGCTCAACTCACCCTGAAAGGAGGGAGTACTCGATACGCTCAACCTGAGCTTCGCTGGTGATGGGCACTTAGCTCTGGGAGCGAAGTGAGCTAAACCCGAGAAAGGGCTCAAGGGTGAAAACCTGAGCAAAAACTCTTGCTCCAAGACGAGAATGACCGTCTGAGCTCAGCTCTGAAGGAATGGCCTCCCTCCTGAGGCCTCAACAGGACGAAATTCCACAGGAGGGGCCTGCAACACTCAACCCCGCGACTTGATAATAATCAAGGAGATTTTGGCTGAGAGATTGCTCTAAGCTCGAACCAGATAAAGCTACTACCAAAGCTATAGAGAGCGGAGACTTCAGCATAGTGCTTTCCACTCTCTATACGAGAAGAAGTCTAACAACACTCAAGGATAACCACCGGGGAGGCTTTCTACGAAAGCCTACAACACCTGGCTATCTGTCTGTTCCTAACACCACTAGGGAACTGAAGCTCAGCATATCGCTTTTACTCTAATATCAAGAGGCGTCTCATCTCAACCTAGGCAAAATAAGGAGGCCGTAAAGCCTGCTACTCACATTAATAGCCTAATGCAGAAGGCGGGCCCTGGCCGGGGATGACTTTCACAATGAGAGGAGGGGTACTAGGATCACTAGCTGCCAGTCCTATGCTGGAGAGGCTCTCCTAGGAGTAGCCTACTCCGAGCTACGGCATGCTAGGAGGCGGAAAAGCTACAGCATAACCGTCTCTGTCTAAAAGACACTCCTAAAGTACTAGCTTAGGCCGGATATAGGGGTAGCCCAAAAGAAGGGCCGACACACACACACTCATGACCTTCCTGGAGCTCAATGGAGCGGAGACTTCAGCCTAAAAACTCTAAAGAAAGGAGGCCAGCTCACAACACACAGGTGAACTCACCACCTGGAGCTCAATGGAGCAGTAGCTTCGTATAGAGACTCTCAAACGAGAGGAAGCCAGCTCACTCACCACAGGGTAATGTCAAGGCAGCCCAGAGAGGGCCGACACCTACAGTCATGATCTAACTGGAGCTTGGGGGAGCGGAGGCTTCAGCGTGTCACCTTTTACTCTCTCAGCGAGAGGAAACCACTTCACTCGACCTACTGAAGGTATCAAGGGGGCCTAACAAAGGCCATACACCTCAAATCGTGATAATACCTGGAGCTCAGCAGAGCGGTGGCTTCAGCAAAATGACTCTCTTTAACTAGAGGAAGCCAACTCACTCAACCAGGAGGGTTATCAGGGCAGCCCCGAAGGCCTGAGCACCTGACATATCAACTATCTGGAGCTCAGATGAGCAGCGGCCTAGAAAACAGACTCTCAGATCGAGAGGAGGCCATATACGGGCAGGACCAGAGCTTTTAACGTCGGTGCCACTCCAGCCACGCGATAGTTCGCAAACATCTCGTCCGATGGGGGCATCGACACGTATCTAAGCTCCCGCAACCCCTCGACATCAGCATAAATTACATGCCGATGTTAACGGATGCAGGAATAAAACAGATTCTTCCACGCCCTGTCGATCTCGAAGTGGAGATCAAAAGGGAAAGGAAGGCTCATATACGCGTGTGCAGATAAACAACATGTGACTGGGGTTGCCATGGGAAACACACACAGCGCGAGCAAACAGTTTCCTCAAAAATAGCGTGATAGCGTTTCAGACACCAGTTCCCGCGGAGGCGTTCCCCATAGCGTGTTAAGACGCAGTGCGAGTTCCCTTTCAAAAGGGAACATTATGCTTTAATAACACCTTTGCTGTGCATTATTTTCATTTATTTTCAAAAAGGAATGCGCGTTTGAATCAATACATTTATGTTCAGTTGTGTAATTCTTGCATTTCTCTGGAGAGGCAGAGGCATAGATTTTACGTAATGAAATTCAGATTTACCGCCACTGATGAAAGTAAGATGTGCAAACTCATGTCAATGACAACCATCATCATCAGCATCCAGACAAATCAATGCCCATGTGTATGTATTTAGAGAAGTCTTCTAGTGAAAAAATGTCTCCTTGCATTAGGATGGTGGAGGGTTTTGAAGACTGAATGCATCTGGAAAGGAAGACAGTCGATTAATCATGAAATATCTTGTCTATTTTTGTTCTCCTGACAGCCCTGTATCCTCTTGAACAACATCCAGCAGCTCCGAGTTCAGCTGGAGAAGATGTTTGAGTCCATGGGAGGAAAACAGGTTGGGAATCTGATCAATATTACTGCAACACTCCACAACAATGTTTTCCCACTAACTGTTTGTGTGAGTTAAGTGTGAGTTGCTGTAAAGCTGCGTTCATGACATGTCACATTGCCGTAATTATGAGTCTGTTTAGTTGCAACTAGAAAGTCCATCAGTTTCAGGTGGCAGTTATACAGTATGAACAACCAGTCAGAAATTACACACTTCTCACAAAATACAGTAACATTCAATAATTATAATGTCAACAATGAGTGATTCAGTCAGTGAATTGTTAAATTGATTCAAACCAATATGAGTTGAGACAGATTTTTGAATCTTTTAGTTTGATTCATTAAAAAGAACCGGCTTTATGTTGCCTCTGAATAGTGATGCAGGAAACACTGTTGTATGTTTGGTTAGCATTGACAGAAAAGCACTGTTCAAGAACCGTTAACAGAACCATGAAAAAATCAAGAAAAAATCATTCCCCCTCCCTCAAACCTATTCAAGATATTTCAAAAGAATTTAGGTTAATTAATGCAGTGATCACTGATAGCCACCTCATAATTACTGGAATTCTGTCATGATGTGAACACAACTTAACATCCCATGTGAATTTTGCATGCATGTTGTGATGCTTCTCTCTCTTCTGTAAATGTGATAAACCTCTCCAACTATGACAATGTCCTTGTTTCTTGTCATTCCCGTCTCCTCTGGGCTCTTGCACCAGGAGGAAGGGACTGTGGTCTTCTGCAAGGTGTGTGGACAGGTTTCCTCTAACATCTCTCTAGGCCATTGCTCTACAGCCAGACCAGCTGCAGAAATCAGTAGAATCCTGTCATCATTTACTCACGCTCATGTCGTTCCAAACCCGTAAGACGCAAGTCTTCTGTGCAAAATAGAAATGGGTTTGGAGCAACATTATATGACAGTGAATGAAGACACTGAACCAGATCTCTGCAGCTTTCTTGTTGTGAATTCCGGCTGTAGTGTACGGCCTTATTTCATTCCAGTTGATCAGTTTTACTGGCCAGGTTTGAGCAGCACGACCGCTTTCACACCCATTGAAACCCACCTCACTTCCTGTCACTCGTACTTCCCTCAAGAGCATGCCACACCTGCTCGAGTTACCTGGCATGAAACCTCACAAGAACGATTATCTTCAATAACTGAGGCTGCTAATCCTCAACTTCCAAAAGTGAAATTTCTGTCATTATTTACTCACTGTCATGCCCTCAAATAAATATTTATATCTAAATTTAAGATGTTTGTATTTGAATTACATATAACATTTCCATCCATTTGGATTACGCGGTTTTAACATTAACTAAGGAACTTAATGTGATGCATATTTGTCAGTCATACATAAATGAAATGGGTAAGATTTCTGGAATCTGGAGAAGAAAAAAAAAACTGGAAAAAAAAAATCATGGAATAGTTGGTAACATTTTACAATAAGGTTCAATCTGTTAACATTAGTTAACTATATTACAGTACCTGTCAAAAGTTTGGAAACATTACAGTTGTTTAATGTCTTTGAAAGAAGTCTCTTATGCTCACCAAGGCTGCATTTATTTAAACAAAAATAAGGAAAAACAGTAATATTGGAAATATTATTAACTGTTTTCTATTTTAATATATTTTAATATGTAATTTATTCCTTTAATAGCAAAGCTGAATTTTCAGCATCATTACTCCAGTCTTCAGTGTCACATGATCCTTCAGAAATCATTATAATATGCTGATTTGCTGCTCAAGAAACATTTCAAGTTATTATCAATGTTCAAAACAGTTGTGCTGCTTGTTAACATCAACTAACAATAAAAAATACTTATAGCAATTATTAATATTAGTTGGTTTTAATTTCGACATTTACTAATACATTATTAAAATCAAAAGTTGCATCTGTTAATATTATTTAATGGGCCTGAGCTAACATGAAATAACAATGAACAGGTGTATTTTTATTAAATAATGTCAACAAAGATTAATAAATACTGTAACAAATGTATTGCTCATTGTTAGCTAGTTCCCATTCAGTCAGTCACGTTCGACGTTACATCGATACTGCCCAATCACCTCCAAGTGGTACAAAACGAGCCAATGGGAATTGGCCAGTGAGATTTACATGCCGGGCCACACCCCCGGCATCCGGGTATAAATAGGACCGGCATACTCACTTCCATTCATACTTTTACTTCGGAGCCGAGCGGTTGTACAGCGATCACTCTTTCCAGTTCACCTCTATTGAGAGTAAATTTCTGAGCAAATAACAGCAATTTTAATTGCTATCAGGAGAACACTCCGAAAACAGCAATTTTAATTGCTATTTTGCTTGCAGCTTGTCGTGGGATCTCTCTGCAGGTCTGATGGCGCATTCCAGTGGTGTTTGTATCCAGCTTGCTGTGTACACAGGGCAGCATTTGCCCCTGGGCGCTTTGGCTAAGAGTATTTCCCTAAAAGAGCAAGCACGGGCAGCGAGCGTCTTTTTAAAGACGCCTCTCTGTCTGTGCATTCCTGGATGCGGTTGTTTCCTGTTTTCATCCGACGGCCACGATTGCTGTCTCACATGCCCAGCATGTTGATACAGCGTTCGTGGGTGATTCATGTTCTCGAGGGAACATGATCACGTCGACATGCCGGTCGGGACTCTCCTTTTTCGTAAAGGCTTGAGTCCCCTTTGTTGTTGCCCTTCCGCCGCTTTTGTGTAAAAGCACAGCCACGGGTCTGCTCAACACTTTGGGAGACTGAGGGTTACAGCAAGAGCTTTCTGCCAGGAAAACCCCTGCGGATCTCCCACTCCTCAGCGTGTTGTGTGCCAGTGAGCTGCCTGCTGACAGTGCGTGTTGCCACGGCAACTCAGCGCGTCATTGGGCGCTCCAGATGAGGATCAGATGTCGATAGCTGCATCGGTGGGAGGGCTGTCGTTCTCTGGAGAGGAAGATGAAGTTGAGCTTTCCGCTTCGGCGGTGTTTGCTCATGTTGAATCGGATTCAGAGTTGACAGCCATGCTTTCCCGGGTTGCTTTCGTCTGAGTGATCACGGCTGGTGGATCGGTTCTGGGCTCGGAGCGCGACGTGAAAGATTGCCTCGCCCTGCCCCCATGCCTTTCTTCCCGGAAGTGCATGAAGAGCTTTGGCAGTATGGAGGTACATTTGTGCCAAAATCTGTTAAAAGTTTTTCCTTTCTCACTACCCTCGTCTGTGGGGCGGTCAAGGGGTTCATGGGGGTTCCTTGGGTGAACTGTGCAATTGCGGTGCATTTATGCCCACAGAGTGCTGCCACCTGGAGGAATGTTCTGTGGCTCCCATCCAGTGCCTGTGAGGTGATGGCAGCTCTAGCTGTTAAGCCTTGTGGTGCTGCTGGACTGACCGCCTCCTTCTTGCATGCAGTGGTCATCCTGCTGGCCAAAGCAATGCACGAGAGTAGTTCTGAGCCAGGGTTGATGCAGGACCCGCGCATGCTGACTGACCTTGCCCTCTGGGCGAGAGAAGTCGCAGCACGGGCCCTCGGCCAGACGATGTCCACCTTGTGGTCCAGGAACGCCATCTCTGGCTAAACCTTGCAGAGATGCGAGATGTCAACAAAGTGCGCTTTCTTGACGCTCCCATCTCACAAGGTGATCTCTTGGCGACACTGCCGGGGATTGCACAGCAGTTCCCGACAGTTCAGAAGCAGTCTCCAAGAACATCCCCCTGTGAGCAGTGCTCTGCCCGGGCTCAGCCGTGAGGCCGAGCCCTCTGCAGGAAGGTGATGCAGCCCGTCCCCAGGTCACTGTTAAACCTATTTGGTTGGGTAGGTGGCCCTGGGACGGGTGACCCGGAGTTGCAGGGAATGGCTCTTTCTCTGGAGTTGGTGTACGCACCACTCCTTCCCCCGAAGGAGGGCCGGGTGGAGAATCTTACTTCTGTTCCGCCCAATGGCCAGTGGTCCCAGATTCTCAAGAAAGAGCAGTTTCCTGACTCTCCGGTCATACAGGGTGTGCGTGGGCAGTGAGCGACACTCTGCTTCCTCTTTCCCAGCCCCTGTTCTTTCGCCACAGGCAGGGAGTGTACGTTAGAGGACGCGCTGCTTCCTCTAACTGGGCTGTGCGATTCAGTTCGCCGGGCGGTCCCCCAGGTTCAGCGGTGTCTTGCTTGCCTCATGGCAGACAAGCACACCCCTTTCCTGTGAGTGGAGATTGCGTTCCTGCTGGCGAAGGACGCAATAAAGCCTGTCCCTCCAGCCGAGATGAAGGATTACAGTATACAGCAAGCGTCCTTCATCGTACCCAAGATAGCGGGGTTTATGGCCAGTCTTGGATCTGCATGTTACAGGCTTCCGTTCAAGTTGCTCACGCAAGAATGCATCCTCATATGCATTCACCCCATGATTGGTTTGCAGCGAAGGACATGTACTCTCGTTTCACCTCGACACCTCGACAGATCGTTTCTTCGAGGGTCGAGCATACTAGGTCCCCTCCCCATTAGGCTGTCCCTGTCTACCCGCGTCTTTCCAAAGCCGCGGAAGCTGCCCTTACCCCGCTCAGAAAGGTGGGCATTCGCATCGTGAACTGTCTTGAGGACTGACCCATTCTGGCTCACTCTCGAGATCAGTCATGCGAACACAGGGACCTGGTGCTCAGGCACCACAGCCATCTAGGGTTTCGGGTCAACTGGGAAAAGAGCAAGCTCTTCTCTGTGCAGAGCACCTCTTTTCTCAGTGTGGAGACGGACTCGGTCAGTAGGACTGTGCGTCTCACCAGCGAGCACGCACAGTCGGTGTTGAACTGCCTGAATTCGTTCTCGCAGAAACAGCGGTTCCACTGAAGCAATTTCAGAGGCTCCTGGGGCCAGTGTTGGGTGTAACGCGTTACTGTAATTAAATTACTTATCCACTGAAAAAGTAAAGTAAGGGATTACTGTTCATTTTTAGGTAATTTAATTACAGTTACTTATAATGTACTTGCGTTACATACTGTAAATTAGTTCAACAGTTCTGTTTAAATCAATATTGAATTTAAAATCTAAATTTGTCATCTAAAGGTAAAAGTGAACGCTGCCTCTTTAAAATCGTTAGCTGTAGTGCAGTTGCGCGAGTTCGCAACTTCGCACCAGTTGGCTGCGTAGTCGCTGTCTGAAGATGTTGGCAGAAGCGAGTGGCTGTTTTGCAGAATGGAAATATTCCAATTACTTCACTTTTTTGACACAGGTAGGCAAGAGCATTACGGTAAAATGTAAGCTATGTCCTAGGGAGAAAAAACTGCGCGTGCTCTCTGAGAGACAGTCTTCAGTCAGTGCGCTCTCAGCCAAAGCGCGCACACATAGCCAACTCTCGCGAGTGTCAGATTTTTGCGGTTTATTACACATAAACATTCAAATACATGCACAGTTATGTCAAAATGCCCGTCTTGGCGTATATTCGCGTTGGTTATGTGAATGTGAACAGTATGTGTAACAGCACATTGTCTCCGTCCATTAGGTCTTAGTGACGGCAGCCTTTAAAACATGCTACTGTCTACTATTGGCTGTCTGTATTATAAATGATAATCAAACAATAAAAGAAAAGCTTTAATAAGGATTAATCTATTTATTATTATCTATCTATTAATCTATTTAATTTATACAGTTATGACTATGCAGAGTTATTTTATATTTGATTATTCAATTTCTGTGGTATTTTTACTTACTATTAGATCTACCTGGAAAAAAATATATAGCATTGTTTTATTTGTATTTTTATATATTTTTACCGTGGTATCGAGTATTGTGCACTTTTGGTGGTATCGGTACCGATTACTAGATTTTTGGTATAGTGGCATCCCTATTTGTTACTAAAAAAAATGTAAGCATTATAAAGTAAATAAAAGTATTATAGTATATGTTTTAATAAAGTTAAAATGTTTTAAAAAGCTATAAAAGGCTAAACTATTCCGCGATCACGCCTCTCGGATTGCTGCATATGAGACCCGAGGTGGGCATGGCGCCATGCCACGCTCTGTGTGGTTATCACACCGAGCTGTCACCGTACATTCAGCCCGTGGTTGGACATTGCTTTCTAGGGGCCAGGGTGCCCCTAGTACAAGTGTCCAGGCATGTTGTTGTAACAACGGATGCCTCCACCACCGGCTGGGGTGCCATATGCAATGGTCATGCTGTGTCGGGCTCCTGGACAGGACCCTTACGACAGTGGCATATCAATTGCCTCGAGTTGCTAGCAGTACTCCTTGCCCTGCGCCGGTTTCGACAAGCTGCACGACAAGCAATTACTGGTCCGGATGGACAACACATCGACCGTAGCGTACATCAACCACCAGGGTGGTCTACGCTCCCGTCGCATGTCGCAACTCGCCCACCATCTCCTCCTCTGGAGTCAGCAGCGGCTCAGGTCACTACGCGCCATTTATATCCCGGGCGAGCTCAATCGTGTGGCCGACACGCTCTCACGACAGCTCACGCTCCCGAGGGAATGGAGACTCCACCCCCAGGCGGTCCAGCTGATTTGGAGCCGATTCGGGGACACACAGGTGGACCTGTTTGCCTCCCAGGAGTCCGCTCACTGCCAGTGGTTTTATTCCCTGTCCAAGGGGACCCGTGGCACGGATGCACTGGCACACAGCTGGCCCCGGGGCCTACGCAAATACGCGTTTCCCCCAGTGAGCCTTCTCGCACAGACACTGTGCAAGGTCAGGGAGGACGAGGAGCAGGTTTTGCTAGTTGCGCCGTACTGGCCCAACCGGACCTGGGTCCCGGAGCTGATGCTTCTCGCGACAGCCCCTCCCTGGCGGATTCCCCTGAGGAAGGACCTGCTTTCTCAGGGACAGGGCACCATATGGCACCCACATCCTGACCTCTAGAACCTCCACTTGTGGTCTCTGGACGGGACGCGGAGGACTTAAGTGGCCTACCGCCAGCGGTAGTTGACACTATCACTTCGGCTTGAGCCCCCTCTATGAGGCGCGCTTATGCCATGAAGTGGAGTCTGTTTGCTGAGTGGTGTTCTTCCCACCGGGAAGACCCCCGGAAATGCCCGGTCAGCTCTGTGCTTTCCATCCTTCAAGATGGTTTGGAGCAGAGGCTGTCCCCCTCCACCTTGAAGGTCTATGTGGCCGCCATCACAGCACATCAGGATGTGGTCGGTGGCAGGTCACTGGGAAAGCACGACCTGATCATCAGGTTCCTGAGAGGCCATCCCCTGAGTAATGCCCTGTCCACTCCATCCCACTGGTATGGAAGACTTTTCGGGCTTACTCCGGACGCTGGAAGGTTATGACATCAGTGGTAGCATTTGCATTTTGGGCACACTATGGCTTGCCAGCATCTGCTTCCCCAACAATCGTAACTTGGTTCATTTGCTATGGCGTTTTCCATTGGGACCCCATTAAGTCAGTATCGACGTAATGTCGAACGTGACTTGTTGAATGGGAATGTCTAGGTTACTATTGTAACCCCCGTTCCCTGAAGGAGGGAACGGAGACGTCACGTCCCCTTGCCATAGCCCTGAGTCACCGCTGAATGGCCAGGTACCCTGGCTCGGCTCCTCAGCAAAATATGAATGGAAGTGAGTATGCCGGTCCTTCATACCCGGATGCCGGGGGTGTGGCCCGGCATATAAATCTCACTGGCCAATTCCCATTGGCTCGTTTTGTACCACTTGGAGGTGATTGGGCTCCCAAGCGAGACCCCATTACGTCAGTATTGACGTAACGTCTTTGTTCCCTCCTTCAGGGAACGGGGTAACAATAGTAACCTAGATGTTAATGTTAGTTAATGCATAAACCAATGTTAATGTAACTAATGGAACCTTATTGTAAAATGTTACAGAATAGTTTTATTGTTAACTATTTTAGTCATATTTTCAAAATGCATGTATTCAAATTGATTAGAATCAGCATAAATCTGTTCATTGTGAAAACAATTACATTTATTCAGTTAAAAAGTATGAACATGGCTAAAATATGGCTAGCTGTGGAACAAGCAATATTCAGTTAGTTAAGATGTATAAGACTGAAACAAATTGGATTTATTGATGATAAATATATAAACCTGGTTATTATATATTTAAAACACATTCAGTTTATTAGTACCATTACAGAAATCTTACCTGTTTAATTTATATATGACTAATATGCACCACATTAAGTTTATTAGTTTGTTTATGTTGAAACTCTGTATTCCAAATGGATTTTTATATGCAATTTAAAAACATAAATCTTAAATTTAGGCCTGAATATATATTTGAGTGTGTCGTGGAACCTGTGGAACACAGAAAGAAAATTTGACAAGAATGATTATTCCTTTATGCAATGTAAGTAAATAATGAATGGCAAAAAAATTGAGCTCCAAAAATGACAAAACAGCACCTTAAAAGTATCATAAATGTAGTCTATGTGACTCATGCTCATGCATATATTCCAACTCTTCTGAAGGCATATAATAGCTTTGTGTGAGGTACACACTCAGAATTTAGGTCAAAATTCACAAATATATCACATGTTACATTTTGGTGCTTTTTGGAGCATTAAAAAAACATTCTTATTCATTTTCATTGCATTGCATCATTTCCCTTTGGAAAAGAGATGCATGAACATATTGCCTAACTTCTTTTATGTTCCATGCAAAAAAAGAAAGTGACAGCATGTAAATTATGACAGGATTTTCATTTTTTGCTGAACTAACACTTTACTGACCACCAAGGCTGTTCTGCCTGAACTGGCTTTTTTAATCATGTTCAATGTTTGTGGTTAATTTGGGTACAAGAGTTTGGGCTTCAAGAGGTTTTAGTTTGGTCCTGATGTTTAGGTTGATCTTTTCTCCAACTCTCGAAGTTTTATTTATTTTGCTTTAATCAAAATTTACCCTGCTGGCAAAAAAATATTCCCAACTTCACTCTGTTACTGCATTGACATCTGTATGGTTTTGTATACAGCGGTTGTTGAAAGATGTTCCATAATATGGTGAAATCACTGGGCAGTCATAAAACACTTCAAAATCAAATTAAAGATTTATAAAGTGAGATCATTTGTATGAGTGCCAGAGGTCTGTCAGATTAAGGTTATATGTCTTACCTCTGTTGAAATTAAGGCTACAGGCTACAGTGCATAAAAAGGGATTCCAGCTGTTTGAAAGTGTGACTAATTTATGAATTCTGCTTCCTTTATGAAACTCCAATTCATTCTGAGGGAGCAAAAGCGAAATGCTCCAAATATAACCCTGCCCTGCTCTGGCAGCACCACCGTTCCCAAAGCAATTAGCAAACTGAAAGAAAAATGCAATTACAGTGGCTCGTTATCATGGATTTATAAATATAAGATTCCGAACTGTCCAAGAAAAATTAATTGCAGAAGTCAAAGATAGCTGCAATACAGTCAGTCTGACGCAGGGCCTCAGGGTGTAAGCGGCGCGCTGAGGGTCCGCAGTGGTGAATAAACTGACCGCCTTCAAGCATCTGTTATCTGCCCATTAATGATATGAGGCAGACCACAGGTGCAGTATACAAGAGTAATCTTTTGTACAATTTCACATCATGATTCCCTAATTATGATTCAAATTAGAATTTAATGAATTTAGTTATGACTTAACATTGTTAATATTTCACTTCTGAAAAGTGGTTTTAGACCATTATTTAACACAAATATGTCTCTGATTATTGTCCCCACTATGAGTCAGACATCCTCGTTTTTTCTTATACATTTTTTATACATATTTCTTATCTTATAACAATATTTTTGTAAGTAAGGTCACTCCTTATCTTTTCTGGGTCTCATGGGTAAATCTTTCCAAAAAAAAAAAAAATTTGGTGCTGCTTTTCTTATATAACAAAAAGTAAAAAAAAAAAAAAAAGTATCAGTTATATGTATCCCCACACTAAATTGTCATAAAAGCAATGTGGGGATGCCTATAGACCGAACACATAATACGCATGTGCATGACGTCATAGTTTTCACAAATTCGCAGTTTTGTAGTTTACACAGAGACAATAACGGTACCATTTATCATTTTCAAAAGTTTGAGTTTTCAGGCCCCCAAAACGCCGTTGTCGTGTAAATGAACAGCCAAAATGCATAAAAAGTTTTCAGTTTTTTGTTGAAAAGGGTGTAGTGTAAATGGCCCTTTAGTTTTTGGTGACATTTTTTATTTGACAATGCAACAAATGGTACCATGAATAAATACTAATAATTTGCATGCTAATATTTACAGAATTTATTTAAGACTTTATTTAATAATTTATAATTTAAGACTTATTTAAACAGTTTATTTATGTCATTGAAATCATATTTATATTAAAGTATAAAATAAAAGTTTAAGATTTTTTTTCAAATTTTTTTTAATTTTAAAATTTTTTTTTTTTTTTAAGTCTCTTATGCTTTTGATTATTTCTTAATCAAAAATACAGTAAAAATGGCAATATTGTGAAATGTTATTATAATTTAATTATTACAATTTTTGTTTTCTATTTGAATATATTTTCAAATGTAATTTATTCCTGTGATGCAAAGCTGAATTTTCAGCATCATTACTCCAGGCTTCAGTGTCACATGATCCTTCAGAAATAATTCTAATATGCTGATTTGCTGCTCAAGAAACATTTCTGATTATTTTTAGGATTATTTGATGAATAGAAAGTTCAAAAGAACAGCTTTTTTTTTTTTTTTTTTAAACAATCAATATCTTTTGTAACATAAATGTCTTTACTGTTCAATTTAATGCAACCGTGCTGAATAAAAGCATACATTTCTTTAAAGAAAATCTTACTGAATCCAAACCTTTGAACAGTAGTGTGTGTATGTATATATATATATATATATATATATATTACAGTAATGCATATGAGATTTATTCACATCATGGTAATGAGAATGGGATGGTGGTGCTCTAAAAAAAAATAGACTTTTCATTTAGCGCAATATAATTTCTTTTAATTTCTTTTATCCTTTTTTTTTTAATTTTGCAGATTAAACAAGCCTTCTTAATGGGTCACACTTGAAAAGCATTTGTTGTGTTTGTTATCAGTCAGAATTACCTCCATTACCTCCATCGCTACTCTGTCAGTGACCGACATCTCCTCTGATCTCCATTAACCTGATGAGGTCTCTTGCACGAGCATCGGCCATCTGCCATCATTGATTGATCTGGCCGCCTCTCTGCTTACCGGGAACCATAAATGCTGTTACAATTCACAAGTCAGCCATCCATCCCTGACTACATGGATGTCCTGCCTCACCCAAGCACAGCTATGGTGTTATACAAGAACATTGCCATTGAAATGAAACTAATAAACATAGGAATCATAGTAGAAAAACTTTCTGGTAACACTTTATTTCGATGGTCCACTTTAGACATTCTACCATGTAACTTTGCAGCTACATGTAAAATACTAGTAATTAGAGTATTAGTAGTCAGTCTGCTTAATATCTGCTAACACTTTATTTTGATGGTTCCCCAACAGACATTCTACTGACTGTAAGTAACTTTGCAACTACAGGGGTTGGACAATGAAACTAAAACACATGGTTTTAGACCACAATAATTTATTAATATGGTGTAGGCCCTCTTTTTGCGGCCAATACAGCATCAGTTCATCTTGGGAATGACAGATACAAGTCCTTCACAGTGGCCAGAGGGATTTTGAGCCATTTTTCTTCCAGAACAGTTGCCAGGTCACTATGTGACTTGCTGCTCCAAAATACCCCAAAGTGGCTCAAAAATATTTAGATCTGGTGACTGTGCAGGCCTTGGGAGATGTTCCATTTCACATCAAACCATTCTGTCACAAGTCTTTCTGTGTGTATTGGTGCATTATGATGCTGATACATGGAACCCCCTTCAGGGTACAATGTTTGAGCCATTTGGTGCACATGGTCCTCCAAAATGGTTCGGTAGTACTTGAGAGTAGCTCAACAAGCACGGTAGGGAATGCCATGCATTCCCTACTGTGCGTGCTTCACTCTGGGCAGCAACAGTCCAGGTGTTAAGCCTCTTTGGGGATTCTCCCACATAACTCCCACGGATGTGGGAAAGACAGCGAAGGTGGACTCATCAGAGAACAATATATGTTTCACATTGTCCACAGCCCAAGATTTGCAATGTTGTCACCAGTGAAACTGACATTTGGCATTGGCATGAGTGACCAAAAGTTTGGCTATAGCAGTCCAACCATGAATATTGACTCTGTGGAGCTCCTGACGAACAGTTTTGGTGAAATCAGGAGAGTCTAGGTGTGCATTTACTTCTGCAGTGAGTTGGGCAGCTGTGGTTTTATGTTTTTTGGATACAATCCGGGTTAGTACCTTGACATCCCTTTCAGACAGCTTCCTTTTGCTTCAACAGTTACTCCTGTTGGATGTGATTTGTCCTACGTGGTGGTATGCCGACATTACCCTGGATACCATAGCTCACGATACACCCCAAAGACTTGCTGTCCTGGTCACAGATGAGTCAGCGAGACGTGCACCAACATTTGTCCTCTTTTGAACTCAGATATGTCTTCCATTATGTTGTGTGGATTGCAAAATTTTATGTACAGCTGTGCTATTACTCTTCAGATTCAACCTTCACAGTCTGCTCTTACTGATGGAATGAAAAATCAGTGAAGATTGGCCAACAGGCCACGCATTTATAGGCATGAAACCTCGTACACTATATTGGCCAGTGTTTCAGTTTCATTGTCCAAGCCCTAACACCTAACCTTAACCCAGTGGTTCTAAAAAGTGTTGGGCACACTCCCCGGGGGGGGCGCACAGGTACTGAAGGGGGCGCGGAAGATCAGCAGAAAAAAACACCCAAGAAAACAGCCGTTGCAACGGCGTTCAAAAGTGTGAACAGTGGTTGGCGCTCTGTCCTTATAAAGCGGCACCGAACGCCAATTCCACTGAATAATTCGTATTCAGTCCGTTGACTTGTCACCATCTGAACAAGCCCGACATAAAGTTCCTCACCATAGAAAAGCACCTCTTCAGCGGATGGCATCACAAGCTGCTTTTGTAAACGCGTCGAGAAGACTGTGAAAAAAGCCACTGCAGCCACTGATTTTATATTGTTCATGCAAAGCATCACTGAAATATTTAATTTTTTTTATCTAAATTAAAAGTTATGCTCTGATCTATTAATACAGTGTGCCTCACAGTTTTATCATTTTCTCTGTTTGATATTTTCCTTGTAAAGGCTTTTAAAAATGGTCCTTGTTGTCAGTATTTATGAATAGCACTCATTTTATGCAGAATTACTTTGGTTTTCTGTAGTAATTCAGCCCTTAGGGTGTTGTGAAAGTGTAATTGACAGAAGTTTTGGATGAATGTTTCAGCAAGTGCATTTTGAAGTCATTTCCACTAGGACACATTTTGTGTGACTTGAAGAATCTGCAAATATTAAGCATTGTTTTTGACTGCACTATGATGAATACAGTCAAATGAGAAGTAGACCGGAGCTTCACGTAAAGAAATCCAGCGTGCATTATCAGTAAAATCCACTTGTGTGAAGCAGACACGGTAATGTTTGAATGCCGAACACCTGAGTCCCATTGGCTCATCTGCTCTCATGCCTCTGATGTGGTGAGAAGCTTGTATTGAATTTGCAGTCATCATTAGTCAAGCGATTCCTCAGTCAAGACCTTTTCAGAGGCTGAGCATGCTTGACTGAAAGCTCGCTGTGCAACGGCAGATAAAATCACCAAACCATGGCATGAAAACAAAGCTGTCAGCCAGTTCTCTAAATCAAGTGAACCTATGTTAAAAACACAAAATATACAACCAGGTCCAAAGGGGATATTTGTTTTTAACAACCTTACAAGTTCGAATAACCCATCAAAATATGTCGAAAATTTTTTATATTTTTTAAATATTTTAAATATGAGGGAAGAACAAAACACTAAACTTGGTTAAGGTATCTATCTAGCAATTTTTTTTTTTTTGGCAAAAAAGGCAACATCCACAGCTACAGGTTTTATTTTACTATAGAAAAATCAGAAAAAAAGCATACATTGACTACAAAATAATAAGTTATTAATATTTTGTTCATTCTCTCTTGTTTTTTTTTTCATGTGTACATAATTAATTTGTATGAAAGTCTGGCCAAATTATGTCAGCACAATTTGCATGTTTCATTGCGTTATCACAAATAAAACAATTGACTCCAATAAAACAATTTATAACAAGTAAATAATAATTAAATAATTAAAAATAAATAAATAAAATGTAATTAGAGAAAAGTTGGTGTTCAACAAGGTTACTCCACTGTTGAACATCATAAAATGTGTATATTTCATTGACAGAAGTAATACAAAATATTTGTCCCTTTGACACTGGGATTATTTACTGTATCTCTTTTACTCCTAGCATATTTTTGACACATCACAGGTCATTGTGTTACTCACTGCATCATGTACAGGATGAGTCAGTCTCCATCGCTCTGTAAATCTGCAAATGACAGAAACATAAAAACACTGTAATTTTGTTCCTTTTTTTCTTGAAAAACAAGAAAAAATCCTAGATGCACTTTTGATGGCAAAATTTCCACTAAGGCAAAAGTTGTTAGAAGTTACACAAGTTACTGGTGTGTTCAATTCAACTTTCTTTCTAATACTGACTAAATGGATAGTAACTGTTTTATTTACTCAAACTCAAGTTTTATTTGCAGTTGCTTGGCTTGGTGAGTTTTAAATTTGGACCCTGGGTATGAATAATAAATGTATTTTTGTATAACAAACTACCATTTTTAATTAAGAAGAGTTTAGTATTTGCAATGCAACATTACATATTTCATACAGGCATGTGACCTTATTGGTTGATTCTGAGTCTTCAGTACTTCCTGTTCCTGTCATATGTACAGTAGCATGTCCTGGTCACTGGCAGTGATGCTGTGTGTCTCTTACAGCTGGACGCTGAGGCCAGTGAGCTGCTCAAAGAACTTCAGAACAAGCTCAATACGGTCCTGGATGAGCTCAGTGGGGTCTTCGGCTCCAGGTAAAGTAACAAGGAACAATGGATAAAGTTGTTTAGCCGGTGTACATGTAATGATATTTTGGTAACACTTTACTTAAAGCCTTAAAGGTATTCATAATGCATGTTAAAGTGCCATTATATGTTTTCATAAATAATTGTAACCAAAATGCATTATAATATTTGCAGAAATGGGTTGTTTATCATGTGTTTTAATGCATTATACTTTCTAAAGGTTGTTCAAGTATTATAATGTATTATAACTGTGGTTAAGATGCATTACATTACAAGATGCATTAAAAATACATAGGATGCATATTATTGATTTATAGCTTTGATTACATCTGCAGAGATGAAGAAAGTTAATGCATTTAGATGAAAAAAATGGGAAATCATTCAAGGAATCATTCATAATAAGACCTGCAACATTTATGGACAAAGCAAATAGCATCCATTTTCCATTTGTTTCATGTTGCCTTCTGTGATTAAAAAGCATAGACATACAGACGATAAATGATAAAAAATAATTTTAGCTCAAATTATAAAATTGTGTTGAACATGTTTTCAAATCGAATGAAATCAAGTTGCGTGTAATTATGAATTTTGTTTAACACGTCCATCCGCAGTTTCAAGCCAGTGATTGAGGACTGTGTCAAACAAATGAACCAGGAGCTCATGCAGATGAAAGGAAATGCAGGGAACAAGAGTAACGCAGCCATGGATGCAGAGACTGTCCTGCGACCCCTCATGGACCTGCTGGACAAGAAGTAAGAAAACTGCAGAACTGCATTTCGTGAAACATGGTTACCAGTTGCATTTCTGTCTTTCACTCCATCCCTTCATCCCTCTTTTTTTTTCTCTCCAGCCTAATTCTGTTTGCTAAGATCTGTGAGAAGACAGTTCTCAAACGGGTTCTGAAGGAGCTGTGGAAAATAGTCCTCAACACCATCGAACGACAGATTGTTCTTCCGCCACTCTCAGACCAGACAGTGAGTGTAACACATGTCTTAGCCAAACGCACACACACATGATTTGAGTCTACACTGCATCTGCTCCTAACAGAAGCTTATGGAAATGTGAGAGAAGACACAATTCCAGGGCCATCAGCTGAGTGTAGAAAGAAAGGTGTTGGTCTTTAAAAAGTGTTATTTAGTGGTTAAGGGATCTAAGATGAATGCTCATCATACTTACCAAGTAACACAAGCTGTTTTGTTTTATTGATTGATTGATGGATTGATTGATTAAAAAAACATTTTACAACTCCCCTAGAGTTAAACAGCTGAGTTTTACCGTTTTCGCCTGCTGCACCCATGGTACGGCAGCAAAGTTCCTTGATTATTATGCCGGAATGAGAGTATAGTTCCTAGACATATCGGCCTAGAAAATCGCAACTTTTAATTTTCTGTCGGTCTTAGTACACAATGTAACTACAGAAGAGTCAAGTTTTAAATAGGAAAAATATCGAAACTCTTTGGTCATTTTTGAGCGAGATGCTAACAGTTTAATCAGATTCAATGATCTATGCTAAGCTGCAGCTAAAAGTGGTACCGCCAGACCCGGAGATCGGCTGAATGGATTCGAAAACGGTAAAACTCAACTATTTAACTCTAGGGGAGTTGGAAAATGAGCCTATTTTTAAAAATAGTGGCGTGTTCCTTTAATAAAATTATTTTATTTAATTATTTTATTTCATAGCTCAAATAAAATATTTAATGAAGGCCTTATATATTTTACTATATATCTAAACTAAAATATTTAATGGTGTGCTTATATATTTTATTTTATAGCTAAAATGTAAAATAAAATAAAACTTTTATAAAAATTATATAAAATATTTAATGGAGGAAAACTACCCTTTATTGTCAACATGACAAACACTTGCCAAACAGGTGAAAATTTCACAATCTAAGGTAGAACATTCAAAACATTTTTGAATTCTTTACACTTTTCCAGTAATTTTTCCTTAACAAAATAAATATCTTAATAGAAAAATCAATTCTAACGGGTGATGTTTCAAGTCATGAAACAATACAAATGATTTGTGTATGCTTATCTTCTGTAGTTTCCAGCGCAGACTGCAAAATTAATAATATTACATGTTTTTTTTCTCTTAGAAATGCACATTAGGATGCAGATATAAATTTATGTTCATTAACAAAAACAGTAACATTGTAAAAATTGTAACCTCATTTTTATATGGTAAAATTTAAATATTCTGTTTGAGTTTATTAAAATTAACCGTTGGTCATCCATAGTAGCATACATTTAGATCATGATAACCACACATATAGCACCTCACTGCCATGGTAAAATGTAGGCTAACTATATGGTTTCTATGGTATTTGTATGAAAAGCAGTAGCCTAAATACATTTAATATAAAAGCACAAATGCTATAGCTTAATCACAAAAATACTGTAATTATATTCCATTACTCCTTTAATACATTTAATACATGTCTACATTAATAATAAAATTTGATATGAATATCCCACATTTCTGCCACAATACCATGGTACAGTTAGTGTTACTACAGTAAATCCATGGTAAATTATGGTGATTTGTAGATTGAAAAGCCTTCTGACTCTTTTCTCCTGTTTGTCATCGCGGTTTCATCTGGCTTTAACCTAGCTTAAATCACCAAGACATTCGTGTTTTTCGCTGAATTCAAGAGCTTCTCACTGGATCTCACAGCGCTGTTTAGTGGTCACATGACCGAGACCGATCAGAGAGTAAACGTATCCGCTTTAGTGATGTATCCTTCATGAACGATTCGTTCAATTGGAATGAATCTTTAATATGACTCGAGAACATTGAGTTGTCTCATCGAAGGATTTGTTCTTTTTTGTTTGACCGCGCATACGTAACATCCTATAGGTTCTGTACACGACAACAGACAACAGAATTGATTAGTTCACCTCACAGGACTTCGGGTTCAGGTTTGAGTCGTTCGTTCATCCCGTGACAGCTCATTGGCTATAATGCAGTCTGTACCGGAAAGAGAAATGATTGCCTCCCGAGTCTTCGGGTCTGAGTCGTTCGTTCTTTTGTCACGTGACGTGACAGCTGTATTGGATATGGAAATTAGTTAATAATTCCCAAACTTCCTTGCAAACATGGGTAGTAAGTTTTTTTTTTTTTAACTCTTACAGTTATGTGATGTGTTTCTGGTCTCAAACTGTAGCTTTTTATTTCTTACAATTTATACATTTGTGAATTTCTGTCATGATTTCCATAATCACTTTGATAAAGCAAAGATACCGACATATAATACCAACATACAGTTGTAATACTAATGTAATGTTGTTTGTTGTAAGATACTGAGCCGGAAAGCGGTCACGTGACAAAAGAACGAACGACCCAAACCCGAAGACTCAAGAGGTGAACTAATCAATTCTTTTTTCGGTTCAGACTGCAAAGCTTTAGCTGAACGAACGACTTAAACCCAAAGATTCGAGAAGTGAACTAATCAATTCTGTTTCCGGTACAGACTGCATAGCTTCAGCTTATGAAGATATGACTTGACAAAAGTACGAACGACAGATCGGGATGTGATGTAATCTAACAGACTGCATAGCCTGGAGCAATGAATTAATCGTTTCTGTTTGTCATAATTTGGCCTTGGTTGCATTATAGTTTTTTTCTTATTGGAAATATGATCAACGTCGTAGTAGATGTGTTGAGGAATTTGGCTATTAACATGTAACATTTTAATTATATTATGCTGAAATGAGCAAAATGACTCGAAAAAAGATTTGTTCATTTTGATCAACGAGATTCAAAGATCCGAGTCAGTAAAATGATCCGAACTTCCCATTACTGATCTGCTTTCGTAAGCTCACGCCGCGCTGCCATATGAACTTTGAGCCGAGCGGAAAAATGGTCCGTGTGGTGTGCCATTCAAATGAGTTTTGTTCCGCTTTTGGTGCATAAACGTTATTGAACATTTATCGAACTCTTGATATCGTTTTGTTGAGGAAAATTATATTGCGATAATTATCGTTATCGCAAAAAAAAAAAAAAAAAAATGCAAAATGGCAAAAAAATTATTGAACATAGAATTTATTACACATTAACTTTTAGGCTTTAACGCCCATGAGGGTGAGTTAATGATGACAGAATTTTATTTTTTGGGCAAACTATACGTTTAATGGGTTTTTATTAATATGGAAATATGATTTTTTTTTATTTATTTTTTTTAATGAAATAATACTCTAAATAAGAAACTAAAACTGCCAGTAGTAAACGTATAAATAATCATTAGTTCACCTGATTGATTCACTCAAAACGCAGATTCATTCAGAAATTAAACACCGCTGTGTTTTGCTTGAAGACACAACAGTTCAAAAGCAGACAAAAGCAGACAATATTGTGTCTAAAATACAGTTTAGACACTATAATAATACAGTTGTAATTATAATAATAAAAAAAATGTTTAATGGAGGTCTTATATATTTTATTCCATAGCTAAATTAGAAAAAAAAAAAAAAAAAAAATATATATATATATATATATACTTATATATTTTACTTTATAGCTAAAATTAAATTAAATATTTAATGGAGAGCTTTTTTTTTTTTTTTTTTTTTTTTTTTTTTTCATTTATACCTGAAATTTAATTTAATTTAATTTGCACAGTGGTCCTCATCGTTTTAATATTTGTGAACATCATCATGAACAAACAAAATGTTCTTTCAGGAGTTTTCTGCCCATCTTCTTAATAAGCTGAATCAGCACCCAAAAACCCAACTGCCAAACACACTAAACAAATTCTGTTTCACTCACTGAATGACACGTCTCCTGAGACAGTTCATTCCTAAAGGAGTGAATTACTTTTTGACTCTTTGTTTTGTACTTTTGTTTAACAGCAAGGGGCTCAGATGATTTTCAGTGCTGCCAAGGACCTGGGTCAGCTCTCCAAGCTCAAGGTGAGGATTTTGTTTTGTAATCCATGCTAAATAAATTCTGGGGTCCCACTTTATATTAAGTGTCTTTAACAACTGTACTAACATTTACATTTAAATTAATTATTTGAATCAAATTGTACTTGCATGCACCTGCTTGTAATTACATCTGTAAATAATTTCTGTAATTACATCTAAAATTACAGTGTTGACCCTTACCTTACCCCTTTACACACCCTTCAACCTACCCATACCACCAAACCTGTCCTAAACTTACCCATAACCCACCTCAATAGCAACATAAACACATTAAGTACATTACTAAGTACCTAGCTTTTCTTTTCTTTTCTTTTTTTTACTTAAAAGGACAAAAAAACAAGGCCTTCGTGTGTTTGAACATGACCCTCAAAATGGGAGGTAATTGGTTTAATAATCAAGCCTCTGAATACAAATCTGTGTGTATCATATTGTAGATGGGAGCGAGGCATGTTCAATTTAAAGTGTTGTTTTCCTTCCTGACAGAGGGAGGAAAGGCATAAAGGCTGCGACTGACAGGGAGTTTTACGTTTGTCAGATTTAGAAGGCAGCGCTCCTCGAGGACACGGAGCAGCAGTAGATATCCTCCCTGAGAAATTACAGCAGGGCTTGGGGCTTTCATGTAGCTCCCGTTTTACTATGATTGCTGTTAAAATGGTTTCCAGCTTATGCTAAGGCTTTGTAGCTGTCCGTCAGAAGCTTCCACCGCTGCCCTGATGCCCGTTTATCATTGCAGCCTCTCTGTAATCGCGCTGGAAAACTTTTCCGGTTGTGAGAGATCTGCTGGAATAAATATATCCGCCCCGCTGAGGAGTTTAAGTCCAGAGAAGGACGGGCGCTTTGGATCTGAGCTGGTGTCAGACAGATAGAGGGTTTCTTGTGATTATGTCCCCACAGTTCAGTCTTGTTTGTCCCTTTCTCTCATTTCATATTGCATTGAGACATCTCTGGTCAATTACAGCTTTACCTCAAAATGCTTTTTATGGCTCCTGTTCTCTGTGCTTTAGTAATTGTGTATAACCTTTAGAACAACATTTGACACTTTAAAAGGCTGCTTATGTTGGAAGCTCACTAGGTTTTGGTACAGAATCTGCATGTCATTTACTACATTTTCACTATTCTACTGATTACCTTTGGTTGCTAAGCTAATTATCTGTGGTTGCTAAGCTGTTGCATTGTGCATCCAGTGAGATTTTTGAAAAGCTTTAAATGTGCAGTAACATTCAAACACAATGAGTTATAAAATGTGCATTCAGTATTTGTGGATTTATTGGTCAGTCTGAAAGTGTATACTGAACTGAAAAGAGAGTTGTCAGTGGACGTACAGACCATCTTAACACCTGATCAATACACTCGGTCGAAGTGCCAAAGGTGTGAATGCATCTTTAAAAAGGTGACCTTAAACTGGAAGAAGTCAATGGACAGAATCAGCTCTTCCTACACAAACACACAGATTAACTTAAACAGATTTGATGTGGGATTAATGTTCACTCACAGGCCACCCTGTTATCACTCTCAGGCTTATTTGTATTAAACTTTGCACCACCATTGACCTGTGAGATTAAATGAAATTGAAGTTTAACTGCCTGACTTCTTGTCTTGAATCATGGTGAGGCCACAAAGTCTTCTGGGAGATGTCACATTTGATTTTAATAAGCGGTAGGGAGCTCTCCAAGAAAGGCCCTGTTCACCTTTGAATGTTGTATACATACAAAAACTCACATTAAAAGACTGATGCACACTCGGGATTCTCAAAAATCCTGAAGGTTTTTTTGGGGTTTCACCTGAATGTTCCACCTAATATAATCAGGTCAGGGTTCTGGTGAGCAACTGACTGGAGAAGCTGGAGGGAAAGTTTGAAAACAGTTGGCCATTTTAGAAAATAGAAAGAAGCAAAACGGCAAACATTACAAGCAAATCCGAAGTTGCGATAGGGTCATTCCATGTCGAATCAACCAAAAACTTCCCTGGCTCAAATTTTTGATTTTGTTAATATTTTTTTCTGTACAAAGATAAACATAAATAGTGATGGAAGCCAAAATATTAAATGTCACTGATGTATATTTACTGAGTAATCCACTATTTTGGATTTTTAATTTTCACCTGAGATTTGGAGACATTTTACAGAGGTGTAAAAATGACTATAGAATGATGGCAGCATCATTATTTTATTTTTACACAGAGATTGGTAGGTTTATTAGTAAAATCTGTTGACTTTAGCAATCTTTGTTTCATTATATGCCAACAGTGACAGTTCAAAAATGGTAAAAAGCACTTTGTGTGTTCCCTTTCGAAAGGGAACTCGCACTGCGTCCCCTAGGGGTCGCTATGGTGAAATGCCTCCAGCATTACCAGTGTCTGAAGCATGAGTCTAAACACAACAATGAACTTGACATTGGCAGGCAGCAGCCTATGACGTCATATCCGGTGCGACCGCGAGAATAAAAGGGCACCTGTGAAATACGTCATCTTCTTTCTTGTCTTCAGGATACCTGTTTGTTTGAACGTGTGTCTAAACAAGGCGATTATGGCTAGCACTAGCGCCAAGTCTTTTAGGCAGTGTGTTCCTCCGTGTCAGCGTTATCTGACACGTGATGACACACACGATATGCACGATATGTGCATGGGCGAGGAGCACTGCGGCTGAGGCGAGTAGGAGACTGAAGTCATGGGGCTCGCAGATGGAGCTTGCGGATGAATTCGAGAAAGGTATAAATATTTCTCATTCATCTGTGGCTGACGAGAGCGAGCGGTTGGATTGTGATGATGTGTTGTCTCTCACGTCATGTGATCCGGCAGCGAGCGCGCAGGTCTCGGTCTCCGATCAAAGAGACGCTGGCTAGCTTTCTCTCAGTGGGTGAGGCGTCCGCATTGAAGGCTCAGTCTCTGCCTACTAAACCGTTGCACGTCACCTCGCGCCTTAACAGCAGAGCATATGTGGCAGCAGGTCAGGCTGCTGTGGCGCTGCACACTATGGCTGTGTTGCAGGCCTACCAGGCTGATCTACTGAAGGACCTGAATCAGGGCCAGGGGCTCCCCCCTGAGGTGGTAGAGGAGCTGCGCCACAGATTTGGTTCTCCGTGCCACTAAACAAACTGTTGCCACAATCGGTCGATCTATGGAGGCCATGGTGGCTACGGAGAGACATCTCTGGGTGAACCTGGCCGACATCGGAGAGAAAGAGAAAAACTCCTCGATGCGCTGGTTTCGCCATCTGAGCTTTTAGTCACATCTGTTAAAACGGTGTTCGGGAAGTTCAGAGAGGTGAAGTCGTACTCTGCTGCTTTTAAGACCTTCATACTGCACCGGTCCAGGTCCACGCCTCAGCCCGCGAGGGGGTCTGGCCTGTCCCAGTCTCAGGACCAGAAAGCTAGCGCGGCCTCTCACACTCCTCCTCCTTCGAGGAGTAGAGCACGGAGGAGGCGTGAAATCAGAGGGAGAAGAAAAGACCTGAGAGAAGTGATCCAAAATAAATACGGTCAGTGTTTTTGGGTCCCAGAGGCAAAATAACATCTGCCTCTTTCCCTTGTTAGGCTCTCTGTGAGCCTACTTGGCTACTACGAGTGTCGCTAGGCCTCTTCTCTCTAGAAAAGAAAGCTCAGAGCTCTGCTGGGATAGCAATTGTGAGTTGAGCCTCCTCGCCACTTATCCTGAGTGTGGGGTGTTGCTAGGTATCCCCTCGATTTAGAGAGTCGTTATGCCGAGGCCTCTGCTCCTTGAGCTTGGCTATGTTTGGTGGTAGAGCTGTGAGCGTCGACGGGCCTTGCTAGAGAGAGTTATTTTCTTGAGGCTACCACTCCTTTGAGCTCCGCTACTTTGAGCTCCGCTAGATTAGTGATTATGGGTAGTAGGCTCGGTGAGCCTCCTTGCAAGTTATCCTGAGCAGGGGGTGTTGTTAGGTCTCCTCTCAATTCAGAGAGTCATCATACTGAGGCCTCCGCTCCCAGAGCTCAGCCAGGTATACTGACTTACTAGGCTTTCTGTGAGCCTTCTTGGCTACTGCAAGCATTGTCAGGCCTCCTCTCGCTAGAAAGAGATACATTTATTGAGGCCTCTGCTCTCTTGAGCTTAGCGGCTAAGGTCTGTTAAGTTGGTAGGCTCTCTGTGAGCCTCCTTGCCTACTTTGTTCGTTGTCAGGCCTCCTCTCACTAGAGAGAGTTATATTTACTGAGGCTTCACTCCTTTGAGCTCTGCTCGGGTAGCGATTGTGAGTTGTAGGCTCTCTTTGAGCCTCCTTGTAAGCTGTCCTGAGCGTGGAATGTAATTAGGTCACCTCTCATTTTACTGAGTCGTCATACTGAGGCCTCCGCTCCTAGAGCTTGGCTAGGCGGTAAGATAGTATGCTGGGTATGACTCTCTGGGAGCCTCCCTGTCTACTAACCTTAAATGTGGAGTGTTGCTAGGCCTCCTAGCATTTTGTCATTGTATTGAGGCCTCCACTCTGTGGAGTTTCATGAACCAGTATTTTGAGAGAGCTTAGCTTTTTGAGCTTTCTCTGTATTGCCTTAGAGTGTTGCCTAGGCCTCTCTTTTGAGGCCTCCACTTTTCAGGGAGATTTTAACACAAGTTCTGAGTGTTAGGCTCTCTGTGAGCCTCCTTGGATACTGGCCAGAATGTGGAGTCTAGAGTCTTCCTGATGAGGCCTCCGTTCTTGAGAAGCTCCGGTCTATGATCATTGCTGGTGTACTTTAGGGATGAGGAATCCTTTGAGTCCTTTGACTTAGTTCAGCCAATAAGTCACCCATCCCTTCAGCATGGCAGTGTGGGTATTTCGTTCCCCATAGCGACCCCTAGGGGAAACAGTGCGAGTTCCCTTTCGAAAAAGAACGTCTCAGGTTACGCATGTAACCATGGTTCCCTGAGAATAGGAAACAAGACGTTGCGTCCCTTTGCCATGCTTCAGGCATTCCTGCACATGTCTCCATCAGACAAGAAGTGGATGACATATTTCACAGGTGCCCTTTTATACTCACGGTCGCACCGGTGATGACGTCATAGGCTGCCGCCTGCCAATGTCAAGTTCATTGTCGTGTTTAGACTCATGCTTCAGACACTGGTAATGCTGGAGGCATTCCCCATAGCGACCCCTAAGGGACGCAGCATCTCTTTCCCTGTTCTCAGAGAGCCATGGTTACATGCTTAACCTGAGACATTTTTTGCCTCAAGTTTGCATGCCTGTAACTCAAGAAATATTAAAGATATCTTAATATCCTTTTAGATTCTGGTTCTTTTCAAACTTTCCTTTTGGTATCTTCATTTTAAAGGCCCTTGATGGTTAAATCCCAGAGATCTTAATGCAGCTAATAAATTGGTAGTAAATTGGTAAATTGTACACATTTTCAGTGGTCAAAAACCAAATGTGGGTCACTTTTTACACAACTTCTACTTTTTTTCTTTTACAGAGGAATATCTGAAGAACAAATAATGTTGGAACTAGAAACGTATCTCATGTTTTTCTAACAACTCAATTGCATAGAACATACCTGTCTAAGTGCCATAAATATATCTTTTCCAAAGTTTGCATGCCTGTAACTCTAAAAGTATTCAAGATATCTTAATATCCTTCTAGATTGCCATTCTTAATAAACTTTCCTTTTGAAATCTTCATTTTCAAAGCCTTATATAGTTCAGTTCCATAGATATGGGGATCTCAAAGCAGCTCCATGTTCAAATTGTTGAATTTTACCCATTTTCAGTGATTGAAAACCAAATGTGGTTCACTTTGCACACAGCTAATACTTACTGCATTTAAAAAGGAATGTCTGAAGAATAAATAATGTTTAAACTAGAAATGTATCTTGTTTCCCTCTATCAAAACATTTGCATAAAACATAACTCTCTGAGTACCAAAAATCTATTGAAAATGGTAAAGTTGAGGCACGTTAACTTGCTCTCAAACATATTTATAAGAATCTGTATTTGAATCAGTTTTGGGGATATTTTAACAGCTTCTGAAGCTACCTAGAGTTCAACTACACACTGCTGCATTGACATCCCTATGTCTATAAGATTGAATCATATAGGGCCTTAAAAATGAAGATTCCAAAAAGAAAAGTTTCATAAGAACAAGAATCTAAAATTACATTAAGATATCTTTAATTCTTGTTGAGTTACAGGCATGCAAACTTGAGGCAAAAAAAAAAAAAAGATGTGCTTTTTGCCATTTTTTAACTGTCATTGTTGGCATATAATGAAACAAAGATAGACCTACCAATCTCTGTGTAAAAATAAAATAATGATGCTGCCATCTTTCTAAAGTAATTTTTACACCCCTCTAATTTGGCTCCAAATCTCAGGTGCAAATTGTTATTTTGGCACCCTCTACAAAATAGTGGATCACTCAGTAAATATACATCTGTGACATTTAATATTTTGGCTTTTCATTATTTATGTTTGTCTTCGTACAGAAAAAATATTAACAAAATCAAAAATTTGAGCTGGGACCTCTGGTTGAGTTGACACGGAATGACCCCGATAGTCTTTTCTTTCCCTATTGTGACATATATCCGAGTGAAACTGCTTCTTGATCAATAACAAATGTGAGGTGGGAATTGATTTTGTCTACGGGGAATTGATTGGATGGTTGCTATTGGTGGATCTCATGTGAGTGACAGGTTGTCCCGCCCTTGCACCAGTAAACACGTCATCTGAGAACAGAAGAGATGTCGCTGCAAGAGGTTATTTTGTTTAAAAATTATGAGGGCACATGAATTAAAAAAAAAAAATAATGATGATGTGCACGGATAAATTATTTATAATAAATACTGCAATATTACATAAAAAATAAGAATTATCAATTTTCATTTCATTATGACTTTTAACCCATTTGAGCGGTACAGTCCCACATATGGGATTTTTATTTCTGTGCCCCTGAGAGTACAGTCTCACATATGGGATTTAGAATGTTCAGTGACATCATATAACTGCCAGATTCAAACTGTGCTTTCGTGCTTTGGCTGGTGCAGAGCCACAGACTGACATGCTCAGCGCTTGTCATATATCACAACTATGCAGTGTTTTCAACCACATAATGTTTATTTTAGGTTTCAGACATTTAAATACACATAAGCACCAGTAAAACAATACATTTAGAGTTTGTAAAATACACACTGATGTCTATGGAACCAGCAATAACAATCCATTCAAATATAATTTGCCGAGGTGTTTTATTCATATCAGACACAGCGGGCCTAAGTAACTATAAAGTTTACTCCATTCTTCTCCCAGTTCACCGGCCACTTACTTACATGTATTTCGGGAGAAACTGATTAATCCATGTGCTGTAAATCTGACTGACAGGACTCTTTGAACTGCGGCGCAAACTAAGATGGTGGCGCCCATCTCACATTATAGATCAAGATAAAGATCATTTATAAAGGTTTTTAAACGACACTCATGTCGTATTTGAGAATCGGAATATCAGATAGTTGATGACATGGTAAGCAAGTTTGTGAATATTTTGAATAAAAAAGGAAAACATTAAATAAAATCGATAGATCTTTCATACAGCGTTATTGTGGCTGCAGTGTGTCACGTGACAAGCATGACACGTCGCCATGGAAACAGTAAGGGGATACATTCTAAAATAATGGTCGCCTTAAAAAACTCACTCTGGGGGGTCAGTTAGAATATTTTAAATTTGCGCGTGTATCAGGTTTTGAGTTTGTTTTTTGATCTGTTTCTCCATCCTGTTCATGTTTGAGTTTCTTTGTTCATCCTCTAGTCTGTTAATTACCTCCGTTCCCTTCCTGTTTGTTTCTATGGTTTCTAATTGATTGCATTAGTTCAGTTCAAGTGTTTGCCATTATCTCATCAGCTCCTCTGTTAGTCCTCACATATTTAAGCCCTCAGTTTCTGTCTGTTCATTGTCAAGCTTTGTTAAACGTCATGTGTGATAGTGGTATGTTTCTCTTTCATTGATTCTCCTGTTTATTGTTTTGATTGTTATATTAAAAGTCTCTTGAATAGATCTCCTTCTTTGTGCGCTTTAATACAGCCACCACTCGTGACAGCATGAAAGGCTTAAAGGGCACCTATTATGATAATTTTTTTTATTATTATTATTTAATCTTTCTATTAGTGTGTAATATAGCTCTTTGTGCAGATAGCGATTTGCAGTTACAAAGCAAAGTCCACGTCAAAGGGAGTTCATCTCTCTAACACACTGCAAAAAAAAAAAGAGCAAATAGTTATGGAAAACAAGACAAAAATACTAATTAAAAAGTAACTTTTTTGCAGGGCAGAAAACACTTATTGGGGCCGTTCACAAATATGGGGCCGTTCACACAGAACGCATTTTTCCATTCCAATGCGCTGCTTTTTCATTGTGTTTCTATGTAAATACGTGCCAGATGAACGTGTATATGACCGTTGTCTTGCGTCTTTTGCAGTGTCTCGCGCATGACATGGCGTTCTAAAAATGTGGCGCTCCAGTTCAAATCAGTTCAACTTTTAAAAAACGTGTCTCGAGACCTTTTTGAAAGCAAAAATGTGCTCTGTGTGAAATCAGATACAGATAAATCAGATAATAAGATACAGAAGTGAGTACACCCCTCACATTTTTGTAAATATTTTATTATATCTTTTCATGTGACAACACTGAAGAAATGACACTTTGCTACAATGTAAAGTAGTGAGTGTACAGCTTGTATAACAGTGTAAATTTGCTGTCCTCTCAAAATAACTCAACACACAGCCATTAATGTCTAAACCGCTGGCCACAAAAGTGAGTACACCCCTAAGTGAAAATGTCCAAATTGGGCCCAATTAGCCATTTTCTCTCCCCGGTGTCATGTGACTCGTTAGTGTTACAAGGTCTCAGGTGTGTTTTAGTTACTAAGAAATATATGCTAGAACTTTTCAGTTTCTAAGCTATTTATTGATAAATCACAGAACCGTGTTGACATTAAGAATTCTGAATGCGCACGGTCTATCTGCACGTGATCTGCGCGCTACTGTCTGTGTGCGTGTTATATAGCAGTGCAGTTTAGAACGTTGGCTAACTTACCTGTACAATAAGCTGTGTAAAACGTGCATTTATCTGATGAATGTTGAGCATCCAGATCATATAATCAAACATATCTTGTGGAGCACTCTTGGAGTATGCAGTTATTTGTCATTAACTGTTGGACATGGAGCATAAAGGTGGACTTCAAAGAAGTCAGCAGTAGTAATATAGTAATATACAGTAAGAGAAAATCATCCTTTCTCTCTCTCTCTCTCTCTCTCTCTCTCTCTCTCTCTCTCTCTCTCTCAGGAGCATGTGATCCGGGAGGAAGCTCGTAGTCTGAGCCCTCGACAATGTGCCGCCATGGATTTAGTGCTTCCCACCATCAAGGTATAAGCTTCTCTCTCTCTCTTCTTCTGCTCTGATTCTCCCATTTCAGGGGCCAGTTGCAAAAACTTAGCTTTGACTAGTGTTACTAGTGTTTCTTTTTTTAAATTAGTCACATAAAAACATAGCTGTGGTCTAATGAAGAATGAAAAGACTGATTATCCCTTGGCCAACTGCTAGTTGGTCAGAATAGTTTATTCAACTGACCCCAGTTTTTATAGTTATATTATGTACACAGACTGTTCACTTACCAACTCCTAAATATTCCACACATAAAAATACTATAACTGCCCAAAACTGCAGTATAATCAGTCTGAATGCATTTTGTTCTGTGATTGTGTACTTGATGTTTTCAGTTCCTCTCCAGGCCTCTGGAAGTCAGTGCTATTCTTATGGAAACTCAAGTGTATATGCACATATTCAAGAAACTTAGGGGCCGTTTACACGACACCGTTTTCAACTAAAAACGGGGAAAAAATTTAAAAAAAATAATGCATTTTTGGCCGTTCATTTACTCAACAACAGCGATTTGGTGGCCTGAAAACGCAAACTTTTGAAAACGGGTTTCAAAATTCCAAGTTTTTGAAAATGATCTCCGTGTAAACAACAAAACGCGAATCTGTGAAAACGATGACATCATGCACATGCGCATTACATGTTCAGTCTATAGTGTTTCATCGCCATCTAATGGCCTGCCAGCAGAATACAGCGTTTTTTGTCATTTTCTTGGATTCATATGAATGGGGATCGTTTTTGACAATAGTGTCGCCTGTACGCGGAAAAACTTCTCTGTTTTAACCATATCGTTGTCATGTAAACGTACCCTTAAACATACTTCTTTTTTCCTGAAATGCAGCAGGTTGAAGGGATGATGTGAAGTCCAATTTTCCACCTCTGAAACAGATTTTTCTTCAGCTGAAGCATGTGCAACAGAGCTAGATTAGATCTGGTCTTGATGTGGGGGGTGTAAGAGAGCATTTACCCTATTTATCCTGCATCACATATACAAACACACACATGGTTAGAATGGTGTGTGTCTTTAGTTGTGGTGTAAATGTGCATGTGAGCTGCAGATACATGCATCATCAGAGATATTATTGATTCAGTTGTCTCCATGGAAACACACACCCCTCCCTGATTGAATCAGTCATGGAGTGAGAATTATGCTCATTGGTATTCTGAGGACAGAAGCTAATTAGGGAAGTTCACAAAAGCCTTGAGTAAAATTTTGGCAATGAAAACGGCTGCACACAGTGATGAGCTCAGGATTCTGTGCTTGAGGTAGCAAAGTAACAACAGTGAAGATATCTGAAGAGATTAATGAGAATAATAATTAATGTGTGAGTGGAAAGAAAAGATACACAGACAGATAAAAAGAGGGAGAGCGAGGGAGGCAAACAATCACAGTCTGATGTCTTTGTCATCAACTGTCTTTTTAAATATGTCTGAATCAATGCACTGCAAAACACACATTCTCCATTAACATTTTCCTTTGAAATATCTAAACATCCTTAAGATACAGTAATAATAAGATGCTTAGCATCCTCATTTCAGAAGACCACCACACGCCACTGCTCTCAAACACACAATATAAAAAGCTCTACAAATAATGCAGCTAAAATAATGGGCCACCAGATGATCAAAAAAGCATGCATTTGAAATCAACTGCATTTTAAAGTATTTTCAGACTGATATGATCAGTACATGGAAGCACATCTGTGCACTTATTGGGAACAAATAAACATGATCCTTAATATGTCCATAGAACAATCTGTTGCCCTGATGAGTTTCACCAAATCTTGTTTATTCTTTATTCTGTATTATTACCAAAGTAATGCTCCACCTGACCAATCAATACAGCCAACAAACTACATCAGCCATTCATCATCGGCTCAATTAGAGTCCAGCTCTCAGCCAGAGGCTGTCATCACAAGACAATGAGGGGCTGTTTACTGAATTTCATCACACAAACTGTGAAATGATTGAGAAAGAGCCAACACAAAGAGAGGATAGATAGATAGAAAGACAGACAGATAAAGAGACAGACAGAGATGAATAGACATAGATTGCATAATTTTTAAAATTTATATTTTCATTTTCTTGTTTATTATGAAACAGAATCTTCTTATGCATGCATGATGCTTTACAAATGCAATATATAATTTTTTATTTATTTTTATTGAGTTTTATTTTTTATTTAATTTATTTATTTTTATTAAGGTCAAAGTGAGGGAAAAACTAAATGCAAACATTGAAAATGACACCTGCCCTTTCCACAGACCCGGAGCAATTGATTCCTCAGTGGAAATCTCATCTGTCTCAATCACAGCAAACATGAAAACGTCACCGCTCCGTCCACACCGCTCCCTCTCTAATCACCCCTTATGCTAATAGAATAATAAACTAGATCTGATCAAATGCCAGCCTTCACCTCACACTAATGTCTAGTTGTGGCCAATATCTCCATGTGCCATTAACTCTTTGCCAGTGCCTGAAGCTCTGGACTCCTGTTTTAACTCTGATCTGATTGTGTTCAGCTGATGGAAGTGACTGTGACAGATGCTGTATCAGTCTTATGTCTCAATGTTACTTCGAGATTAACTCATTTAACAGTGTGGAGGTATGAATATTACTGAACTGCCTCCTGTAGCATCTGTGGTGATATTCCACTGAGAATCATTTACGATATTCAAATTCTTGTGTTCTGTTCTAATGAATTAATGATTTTTTTGTGTGTGTGCATGTAGCATAACAGTATTTAAACAACGAGGCAATGCAACTCTATAACATTTGCAGGTGTTGTAATTTAAGGGAGCATTTTTAATAAAGGGTTTATCAGACATTCAAAAATATGCTCAAGTCAAACAGATGCTCAGAAGGGGGCTGAGAGTTTGCTTTCATGAGGACAAGTTGACAGAATACGTGATGAACTTTTTATTTTATTATATTTTTTATTCAAGACAGACACTTAAACTATCATTGCTCAGAGTTATCTTCAGTGTTGGAGGAAACACATTATAAGTAGTCAAGGCAAGTCACATTTATTTTTATAGCTCTTTATACAATAGAGATGGTTTCAAAGCAGCTTTACAGTGATTAACTTCAAAAAAAAAAAAAAAAAAAACCTTGGGAGAAACCAGGCTCACTCAGTTCTCCTCTGGTCAATGAACAAACATGGTGTAGGTTAATTCCAGGCTGCATCACAACTCAGAAAACTGATTGTGGATTGGCATCATTCAAAATATTTCATCCAGTCCCTTCTGCTTAAAGTTCGGATTCATCACAACGGTATGGAGATGAAGCTCCAGAGAGACTTGTCTGGTTCTCATGGTCTTTGCTGAGGATCTGTGCCGATTGCTTTCATGTCGATGAGGTCTTCACAGGGGATTGTCTAGTTGACGTGGTCTCTGCTGACATTCAGGGTTGTGTTGTGGTTGCATCTAGGTGCAGATCCACCATCTGATCTGGATCTGGTTGACTACAGTAACCTCAGGATAAGGATGAGACAAAAATTAGTGTAGATGACATTCTTCTTACGATGTAACAAGTACATTGAATGTTGTGGGAAGTGTTCCCGGTTCCAGTTGACCCACTTTATGCAGCCTAAGAATCTTTTAACGGATTTGAATTTATATAAATGTGATAGCATGTTATGTGTATGCTAGGTTAAAGAGGTGTATTTAATCTAGATTTAAACTGACTGAGTGTGTCTGCCTCCCGAAGAAGACTGTTCCAAAGTTTACGTGCTAAATAGGAAAAGGATCGATTTTGATATTGTAGGTATTATCAGCTGGTCTGAATTTTGAGACTGCAATAGACATGAAGGACTATAATGCGTACTGAGGAGCTAAACCATTTAGGGCTTTATAAGTAATCAGCAAGATTTAAAAATGTATGTGATGTTTAATAGGGAGCCAATGCAGTGTTGACAGAACCGGGCTAATATGGTCTCACTTCCTGGTTCTGGTAAGAACTCTAGTTGCTGCATTTTTGACCAGCTTGAGTTTATTAAGTGTGCAGGGCAACCACCCAGTAGAACATTACAATAATTACTAGCCTTGAGGTCATGAAGGCATGATGAACTAACTTTTCTGCATTTGTCATTGAGAGCATATGTCATAATTTAGATATGTTTTTAAGATGGAAAAATGCCATTTTACAAATACTAGAAATGTGGCTTTCAAATAAAAGACTGCTAGCAAATAAAACACCCAGGTTCCTAACTGACGACGAAGACTTAACAGAGCAGCCATCAAGTGTTAGAGAGTATTCTAGATTATTACTTGCAGAGGTTTTTGGTCCAATAATAAAAACCTCTGTTTTTTTTGTTGTTGTTTTTTTCTTCAGTATTTAGTAGTACTGACTGAGTAGTACCTACACTATATTGCCAAAAGTTTTGGGACGCCTGGCTTTACGTGCACATGAACTTTAATGACATCCCATTCTTAATCCGTAGGGTTTAATATGGAGTTGGCCCACCCTTTGCAGCTATAACAGCCTCAACTCTTCTGGGAAGGCTTTCCACAAGGTTTAGGAGTGTGTTTATGGGAATTTCTGACCATTCTTCTAGAAGCGCATTTGTGAGGTCAGGCAGTGATGTTGGCGAGAAGGCCTGGCTCGCAGTCTCCGCTCTAATTCATCCCAAAGGTGTTCTTTTGGGTTGAGGTCAGGACTCTGTGCAGGCCAGTCAAGTTCCTCCACACCAAACTTACTCATCCATGTCTTTATGGACCTTGTTTTGTGCACTGGTGCGCAGTCATGTTGGAACAGGAAGGGGCCATCCCCAAACTGTTCCCACAAAGTTGGGAGCATGAAATTGTCCAAAATGGTTTGGTATGCTGAAGCATTAAGAGTTCCTTTCACTGGAACTAAGGGGCCAAGCCCAACCCCTGAAAAACAACCTCACACCATAATCCCCCCTCCACCAAACTTTACACTTGGTACAATGCAGTCAGGCAAGTACCGTTCTCCTGGCAACCGCCAAACCCAGACTCGTCCATCGGATTGCCAGACAGAGAAGCGTGATTCGTCACTCCAGAGAACATGTCTCCACTGCTCTAGAGTCCAGTGGCGGCGTGCTTTACACCACTGAATCCGACGCTTTGCATTGCACTTGGTGATGTAAGGCTTGGATGCAGATGCTCGGCCATGGAAACCCATTCCATGAAGCTCTCTACGCACTGTTCTTGAGCTAATCTGAAGGCCACATGAAGTTTTGAGGTCTGTAGCTATTGACTCTGCAGAAAGTTGGCGACTTCTGCGCACTGTGCGCCTCAGCATGAGGTGACCCCGCTCTGTGATTTTACGTGGCCTACCACTTCGTGGCTGAGTTGCTGTTGTTCCCAATTGCTTCCACTTTGTTATGATACCACTAACAGTTGACCGTGGAATATTTAGTAGTGAGGAAATTTCACGAATGGACTTATTGCACAGGTGGCAACCTATCACGGTCCAACGCTTGAATTCACTGAGCTCCTGAGAGCGACCCATTCTTTCACAAATGTTTGTAGAAGCAGTCTGCATGCCTAGGTGCTTGATTTTATACACCTGTGGCCATGGAAGTGATTGGAACACCAGAATTCACCTTTGGAGGGGTGTCCTAATACTTTTGGCAATATAGTGTATCTATCAGAATTTAGTAGTACGTTGTACTGAGCCTTGCTGTATTTTATACTGAACTTGTGATCGATAAGATACCTCTTCATTTACTGCTACAAATTGATAATGGTCAGATAAGTATGATTTGAACCAAGCCAATGCAATTCTACTAATGCCAACATAATTTTTGAGTCTCTACAAAAGAATGTTGTGGTCGATAGTATCAAATGCAGCACTAAGGTCCAGTATCAGTAATAAAGAGATGCAACCACAATCGGTTGATAATAGCAAATCATTTGTAACTTCAATGAGAGCATTCTCAGTATTATGATGCGGTCTAAATCCTGACTGGAAATCTTTGCAGATACCATTTATTTCTAAGAAGGAGCATAGTTGTGAGGATACTGTCTTTTCTAGTGTTTTTGACAGACAAGGGAGATTGGTCCTAATTCTCTAGGATCAAGTTGTGTTTTTCAAACATTTAAAGAACAACAGAGAAAGTCCTGGAAAATGTATTACATTATCAGGTTTTCACAAATCAATAACTAGGACCAATGTACTGAAATTATTTAAAATTCACCCCGATGTTCACTAATTTGTGATAAATTAACTATGAATTTTCATCTTTAAAAATTGAGTTTAATATTATCCAATATATAAAGACATAAAATGTGCTGCTTAGTAGAAGTAACCCTGCTGCGAATATCCCTGAATTACTTCCCACAGTGACTGCTGAAAACTTTTATATGATTCATTAGCTCTGTCTCAATGAATGGATGGTTATTCAGGTTAAGGCTGTGATGGATAAGTGATCCGTAGCTACAAGCAGCATGTTTGACTCTTTCAGTAACCAGTGCTTTTGTTTCTGCATTCAGCAATATTTCCATGCGGGTGGGAACGGTCTGAAGAAAACCTTCCTGGAAAAGAGCCCCGAACTCAAGTCCTTGAAATACACCCTCAGCCTTTACACTCAACCCACAGATGCCTTGATCAAGAAATATATATGCACCCAAACCTCTCAAGGTAAGACCATGTTAGTGCTCCTGGCAGACCTGATCATATATCTCCCTGTCAGGACTGGAGGGAGCGAGAGGGGGGGGAGGGGGGAGGGGGGAGGGGGGGGGGGTTTCCATGCAGTGAGACAGTTCTGCTCGCTGTTATTATTTTTTAAACAAAAGAAATTCAAGATGGATTTAAACCTTCAGTGTTCTTTTTTGCAAATATACTTTGCAGACATTCTTTACAACTTAAAATTACTTGCTCTGCTTAGTTACACAGTAACTTAAATAAGCGCAAGTCAACCTGCCATAGCAAACAAGACCACAGGGAAATGCCAAAGGGCTGTATATAGCTACTATGCGGATCCATTCAGAACTATTAAACACACTAAAATACAAATGAAAAATTAAAAACATTCTGAATGCGTGGAAACTCTGAAGGCAGGTCGATGTCATCAGTGAACAGTTCCTCTGTCAGAACAAGCAATCGTGTCTATGTTTGGAGCTTCTGATGCCCATGTGTACATAAACACCAAGGATCCTCACAAACTCCTCCAAAACATGCTTCTTCAGTGAGTATCCGTTATAAAACGCTCACAGTAGTACAATAATTTTGACAACTACGCAAATATATTGAACTGTTTATGCAGAAATACGATGTTATAGCAATCAGTGAGTCGAGAGCACACATACACAGTTTGTTTGCGCATCAATAATAACGGACTTGTGCATGCCTAATGTACGACTCCTGTATGTCACTGTAATCATCTTTACCTTCTTTACAATCGTCATCCATCAAAACTTTGGTTTTCTTTATCCAACTGAGAGATGTAGTTTGCGAATCCAATGTTCATGAAGCAGTTGGGTGTTTTGAGCCTCAGTTCATTCTGTATTTCACACAGCACAATGAGAAACTGCTTTGGCTGCTCCGAAACACAGAATACGTACAAGAGAGGTGGTGCTTTGTTTTATTTTATTTTATTCTTTTTTAATTAATTTAATTGTCTTTTTTATGTAATGTATTAAATACATTTTAATACATACATTAAATAAACTTGCACTGCGTCAATGACGCTTTGGGAACGATAATGCCCAAACACCATGCTTACAAGTGCCTGTCCGTGGAATACTGAGAGCAACATTAGGACATGAGCACCCGTGAACCTGCTCACGCCCAGCAGCCCCAGAGGGTTGGGGACAGCAAGGGAGCTACCACTTGAACGCTTCCGCCTGTTTTTTACTTTCCTGAAACCTCTCGACAACATTATTTACTGCGTCGCCAAAGAGGCCAGGCGGCAAAAGCAGAGCGTCAAGAAGAAAAGACTTGTCTTTCTCCTTAATATCTGAGAGGTTCAGCCAGAGATGCCTCTCAGTGGCCACTAGGGCTGACATAGACAGCCTAATAGCTCTAGCGGTCTCCTTTGTGGCCCTGAGAGATAAATCTGTGCACCGAACCACGTCAGGCCCCACCCCCTCGCCATCATCCAAATCCCTCAGCAGGTCGGCCTGATATGCCTGCAAAATAGACATGGTATGCAGACACGCACCAGCCTGACCTGCCGCCGTATACGCTTTACCCACTAGCGTTGATGTAGTTTTTAGAGGTTTAGTAGGAAGCGTCGGGGCCTTCAGGGACGATGCTGAGCTAGGTGACAGATAGCTCGCAAGCGTCTGCTCAATCCTAGGCATCGACCCATAACTGTTCTCTTTCAACCCCCTGAATATATTTGCATTTGGGGGCTGAAAACACGTGATGAGAACATTTTATTTCATGATCTAGATATTTCACTGTGTAAATCTGGGAAGGCCCCATGGTGGTGTAGTGCTTGATGACAAAAAGTGCTAATCTAGTTTGCTTTTTGGACGAGCGCCTTGTTTTTCAGCTGGCCAATCAATATTTAACTTAGACACAGCGCGAGTAATCACCTCCACCAGCTCCTCATACACTGGGGAAGAGGTGGCGATTCCTCCTCTATGCTCATAATATCTAACCCCTCAGAGTCAGATAAATGAAGCACCTGGCTCTCCCCCTGGGCAGAAGAAGCCGCAGAGCGGGGCCAGAACCGTGAGGAACACTAACCTGAACACCTTCCTCGAAGAGTGACAGGCGAGAGCAGAGTGTGTGAAGCAGCAGCCTTTCACAATGCTCACAGTCAGCCCCCTCGAAGGTCTGACAGGGCAAGTCGTGTGTATCCCCACCTGTTAAGAAACGAGGGCAGGGAGGAACACACTGCTTGAATGTTTGCTTATTCGCCATTCTTACAAATACTGTGATTGTGCTGTACTAGATCGGGACAGACAGCAATAAATAAGACACAGTATGAACACTGGCTATTACAGATGTGCTTGCATGCTTTCCTGGTCTTGACGTCACCCGCCCGTGATGTTCACTCTCGCCATTGGACTAGTTGACACACGTGATTCAGACGCAATCAGAGGCGTTCCCAAAGTGTCATTGATGCAGCACGAGTTCCCTCGAAAGGGAACCACTGGCATACAGTATATATTGTGCTGTGTGCAGTAAAGAGTACAAACACACTTCCTGTCTCACTTTCTTTCGGAGCTCCTGAGGCAAAGACTGTAGACAGAATGTGATTTCTTTAATACACATTTTTGTGTGTGTGTGTGTGTGTGTGTGTGTGTGTTGAGGTGAGGATGTGTTTACTTCCCAATACACTGTTTATAATTCATCAAACTTTATGTTTGGAGTTATTCATCATTGCAGTTAGGTTTTTTTTTGGTTTTTTTGTCGGAGCAGGTGATGGATATCCGGGGCTCTTTTGGTTCAGAAAGAGAATCTCTGTGGATTTTACACAGCAGACACGTCACACTGGGTTGTGCTTACATTTTTTTTAAAAAAAAAATTTGCACGTTTAAACTTGGTTAAAAACTGAATCTAATAGCATTATATAGCTAGACTAGTGTAACGATCAACCCTGTTGTTTATAGATATCTAGTAGTAAATGCTTTTGTGTACATCTTAGGTATGTCGTTGTGTATTTCAATGCAGTGAAGATGTGATGATGATGTGCAAAACAACTGAGAAATGTAAAGTAGCTTATTTTTATCTTGATTTAGATAATGTGCTCATCTCCAGAAATTCAAAGCCTAACTCTGTCTCGGTTATATGCAGAAATATCAACACAATTTAATAAGCGCTTCTATTGTTTGCTGTGACCTCTGACTCCTTCAATCTAGCTTTGGAAGTAATCAATTCACTTTCCATGATTCAAGGGAAAATCTTCCCCGGTTCCCCCAGTTTCCTCTCACTCTTTTCTGAACTGTCTTTAAAATCCCTCCAGAGACAAGTTTGTTTTCTTTGTCTGTGAAAAGACCTGTGAAAATGTGTCCTGTGGGGTCCGGCGAAGGTACGAGACCCTGTCACTAGAGTTCAGAGTCAATGTGAATGATTCTGGAGAGGATTTTTTTTTTTTTTTTCAGTCTGACCAGAGGAGAGAGTGTTTTTGATTTTAAAGTCATACAATATATTTATTATTATTATTTAAGTTTTCTCCATGAGGTCCATTATAATAAGATTTTATAAAGCTCACATTGTAATTCACATTGTAAAAGATTCATAATTTAATGGAAAAAGGTATTGGAAATCTCAGAAGATAAATGAAAATTAGATTCTTCATGATGTGATTTTTTTCTTCAAAATGCTTAATGTCAAAATGAAAGTTCATGTAATAAAATTCTGGTGATCACATTTTTCATAGTTGACCATTTGTAGCCTTATTGTAAAAGTCTTTTAAATTTCCCTAATTGTGGCCTGTAAAATAAATCCAGAGGCCCTTCAGGCATCTGCCAAAGAGACTCTTTATGAAACAGTGATTGTTACGAGGTCAGAGAGCAAATGAAAGCAGAGACGAGGTTAATCCAATCTTGATCGATTGTTGATGTCTGCCGTGGACGCTGTAGGTCATTCTGTAGCTGTTCATTTAGCTGACACATGTCATGCGTTCTTGAATTAGTTTGGGCAAACGTGGCCTTGACAGTTTCTCTGTTTGCTGCAAACCTTGAAGGGCAAATGCAAAGATACAGAACACACCAATTACTGCCAAGTTATTTTCCCATTCAGGAGCGATCTGTCTGAATCTACTCCAGTAAGGATAGAGTTTAATTTTTTTAATGTTTCTCTTTGTGAGCTTTGGTTAGGGGTGGTAGAAAAGCAACTTTATGCACAACTTCCAGCCTGCATGGAGAGGTTCTTTGGGACTCCAGCAACTTCAAATGCCTGTTTGCTGCTCAACAGTGGCATTTTTATTGCTGCCCTTTTAATACAATTAATTTGTTTGACTGAAACTTTCCTTAATAATCCTTTATCTGACCGAGTTCTTCTGTGCTCTAAATCACTCTCAACTGTTTTCACAATTCGATAATCTATATTCAGTTTTTGCAAAATATTAGTTGTTTTCATGCCTTTTGCAAGACATTGCACCATTTAATGCTTTTCATCTTCAGAAAGATCTCTTCCTCCCCATATTGCATGAGAACTGTGACTTACTTAATAAGTGGAACAACTAAGTAGGTTTTCCATTTACCTAAGAAGATGTGGCAAACTACTGAACAAACCTGTCTGTGATTGATACCAGCTATCTAAAAAGATATGAGAAATAAAACACTTTCTTTGAAAAACTGTTGAATGTGCTGAAATCCCACTGATATTTCACTTGGATAATAATTTGGAACACAGTGTTTACAAAATATGCTTTATTTGTCCTGCAACATAATAATTGATTACTGATATCTATGGTTTTACTGTATATTTGATGTGTGGGTCAGTGTGTTACGCATGCTCTTATGTGACTCAAAACTGATTCCAGGTCAGTCCACGTCTGGATCCATTGGGGAGGTCGCCATCCAGGTGGATCTGATCTCACACCCCGGTACTGGAGAGCACAAAGTTAGCGTCAAAGGTAACACGCACACAGTGATTAATTCATGATTAAGTAACTCTGAGGCCTAAATTATTCTAATTAGCATGTTTCTCTTTGGCACAGACTTTGGCACAGTGTAATTTCACTGATAAAGTGTTTGGATTGTGAGACTCGTTTGCTGTTGCTTGGTTAATGACCCGCAAGCACAACGTAATAAAGCAGAATAGCTAACTAGTCCATTGCATTAAAAAATAATAATAAATAAATATAAAAAATGCATAAAAAAACAAAATTCCACTTTTGTAATCAAAACAATACCAGTTACATTTTGTTATTGTGAATTTTATGTATGAATTTGAGGCACATCACAAAACAGACATTATAATATTCATAATTAACTGTTTCTCCATGATTTATTGTATACATTACGTTAAACTATAGTTTATTAATGTGTAGGCTGTTTACTGTTGCTGTGCAACTTTGCACATTAACATAAAAATAAATTATCAGAGATGTGGCCTGGTCTGCAATTTCGCAAAAGCTTCCAACATGCCTCATCTGATCAGATAATTATGTTTTATAACAATGCATCTATTTTACAAAGGAGGTCTGGATGTTCCATGTTGGATTTCTCATTGCAATCTTACAGCGAGTCTAGACAAACCGCTCTGGTAGTCAAGTTTAGGTTTAGTTTAGTTTCACACAGTCCTAGATCTGAATACTGAATACTGAATTCTAGTAAAACACATTAGAGAGTTTAAAGTCGGCATGAAACAAATGTTGTGATATTCTTTTCTTCCCTATTATGACGTATATCTGAAACGGCTTCTGGAACAAGAACAAATGTAGGGTGGGACTTTATTTTGTTCATAAAGAATTGATTGGATGGTTGTGATTTGCAATTAGTTGATCTCGTGTGAGTGACAGGTTGTCCAACCCTCACGCCAATAAACGTCATCAGAGAAGAGATGTCGCTGCAAGAGAGAGGGGAAGTTATTTTGATTAGAGATTATGAGGCACATGATTTTTTTTTTAAATAAAAGATGTGCACAGATAAATCACTTATAATAAATACAGCAATGTTCCATAAAAAAATAAGAATTGTCAATTTTCATTTCATGGTGAGTTCAATGTCTTATTTACCAGTATAGTGTTTGATGATCTAACTCAAGACCATCCTCTTCTTCTCTGCAGTTGTGGGTGTGAACAATATCAACTGGCAGACCAATGCCATGTTTCGCCCCTTCGTGGAGATCAATGCCATCGGCCCACACTTGGCTGACAAGAAACGCAAGTTTAGCACCAAAACCAAGAATAACAACTGGTCTCCAAAATACAATGAAACATTCCAGTAGTGAGTATTCATTTCATACAGGAACAGAACTTTTCTATAGTTTATACTCGTATATAAACTATATAACAGTTGGTGTTTACAAAAATATTTCAAAATTATGATGATTATGGAGATGGAACCATGGTAATATCTTTTTTTTTTAATGTACCAAAATATGGTATAAGTGCTGCCCTTGTTCAGTATCACATACACTAGTGTTCAAAAGTTTTGGGGTATGTAAGATTTTTTTTTAAATGTTTTTAAAAAGAAGTCTCTTTTGCTCACCAAGGCTGCATTTATTTGATCAAAAATACAGTAAAAACAGTAATATTGTGAAATATTATTACAATTTAAAATAACTGTTTTCTATTTGAATATATTTTCAAATGCAATTTATTCCTGTGATGCAAAGCTGAATTTTCAGCATCATTACTCCTGACTTCAGTGTCACATGATTCTTCAGAAATCATTCTAATATGCAGATTTTGCTGCTCAAGAAACATTTTTTTATTATTCAAGGGTGGTCTTAACGGTGTTCTGCACAAAAGGTTCAAATGACAGGCTGGCATCAAAGATGACTCCAAGATTTTTATTTTACTTTGTAACTCCAAGGAAACACTATCAACAGGAAAAGAAATACAGCCAGCATTACGCAGTTGATGAGGAGAGCCAAGGAGCATGACTTTTAGAACTATTTAAAGGGTTAGTTCACCCAAAAATGAAAATTCTGTCATTAATTACTCACCCTCATGTCATTCCACACCTGTAAGACCTTCGTTCATCTTCGGAACACAAATTAAGATATTTTTCATAAAATCCAATGGCTCAGTGAGGCCTCCATTGACAACAAGTTAATTTACACTTTCAAATGCCCAGAAAGGTACTAAAGATATATTTAAAACAGTTCATGTGACTACAGTGGTTCAACCTTAATGTTACGAAGCGAAGAAAATACTTTTTGTGCACCAAAAAAACAAAATAACGACTTTATTCAACAATATCTAGTGATGGGCGATTTCAAAACACTGCTTCATGAAGCTTCGAAGCTTTACGAATCTTTTGTTTTGAATCAGTGGTTCGGAGCGTGAAAGTCACGTGATTTCAGTAAACGAGGCTTCCTTACATCATAAGGGTTTCGAAATTTCAATGGTTCACGTGACTTTGGCTTGATACATGTTCCGTGTATTACCTTCTGATAACATCATAAAATTGATTTTTAAGAGCTGGATGTCAATTCCACAGGGTAATATTACTGCAAATGACATCCCAGCTACTAGTAAGTGAATATGTCATGGTTCGATATGTGATCACTATTATTGCCTCTGTAATCACATATTTCTCTGTCATTTTGTCCTTAAAGGTGCAGTAAGTGGTATTTGAACTACGCTGTTGGACATTGTTGATATTTGAAATCAACCCAAACAAACCCACCCCTCTCTTCATTGCTCCGCCTCCAAAACTCACACTCTAATTCTAACCACCCTGCTCTGAGTCGGTCTCGAACCCCAGCCCGATCGCTGCTGGCATGAGAGGCGAATGCACTACTAATGACGCTAAACACCGCATTCTCTAGCAGCTGTCAGTGTGCAGTGGTTTAACTGCAGAACTCTATCTGGCCGCTGTTACACACGCAATGCGAGTGGATGTCTGTTTATCACAGCTGACGCGCAACAAAATGCTTCACGAAAAATAAAGCGCAGTTGATGAACGAACGACAAGGAAGCACAAAAAATGAACATACAGTACACAAGAGTAAATACAAAGTGTTCGTTGTTAGTCGCAAACAGCACAGCAGCTCCAGACAATCAAAACCCAGTGTACTCACATGATAAGCAGGATCAAAGCAGTTTTCAGGCCTTCCCTCTTAGCTCTCTCCAGCGCTGGAAAGCTTTTCTAATATAACCGGGTCCTAAAGCACTTGCCCAGGCATAAACCTTCATTCCAGTGATATTCTTTTGAGCTGTTTTGTATTGTGTCCCATTTCTCGTTCTGCAGTTTTTTGTTTTTTTCTTATTTTCAAATCTCCCTCTTGCTCGTTCTCTCTCCTCGACCGTCATACGCCCCCTGATGCTGATTGGTTAGACGTTTGTTGTTGGACTCGGCCCGACTAACTTCCAAACAGTGGATTTGAAATATCACTGAGTCTCCTTTTAAGTTTTACAGAAAGAAATGAATCATTTGAAAGATCACGTAAGGCACCTTTGCTGCAGTCCAATTCCGAGCGCGATTGTTCCTGGCGCCCCTCGCAGCATTGGTCTAGTTTCATGCTCAACTTGAGCATGAAACACTGGTGCATTTGCATGCATCTTAAGTCATCACAAATGTACGCTGTGCATGATAGAAAACAGAATGCTGAATTGTGATTTTTATTCATTTGGTGCTATTATACGCAGCAGAGTGAACGACACTATGTGCATCGCATGAAGGCAGCTTTCTGCCACTTGCAAATGGACTCCTTTGAGGAGACAGTGGATTGCAAGCCATTCATTTGCCATTCTGATTGCACACATTAAGCGTAATTACACTGCATGCTCACTCTCGCTCGTATCCAAAGTAAATCATCACCACTGTCATCCCCTACATGCGTTGTTGAATGAGTGATGTCGTAATCCGCTAAAACGTATGCGCAGGTTACTTTACTTCCTGAACAAGTGCGCATCGAGTCCAAGTTGCTTTCACATTCACACGAATCATGCCCAGTTACAGTGCAGCTGAACTCAGACCACCTCCTTCAGGTAGTCTCAGGTTCGGTACCCCGGTGCACTCTCAGGTCTGTATGACAGCTTTCACATTAACAATTTTTAAAAGATTAGTTCACCCAAAAATGAAATGTCTGTCATTAAGTACTCACCCTCATGTCGTCCCAAACCTGTAAGACCTTTGTTCATTTTCGGAACACAAATTAAGATATTTTTAATGAAATCCAGGGTTTCTGAACCACACATAGGCAGCAACATCATTGCACCTTTTGAGGTCCAGAAAGGTAGCAAAGACATCGTTAAAATAGTCCATGTGACTACAGTGGTTCAACCTTAATGTTATGAAGTGACAAGAATACTTTTTGTGCACAAAAACAAACTTTATTCAACAATTTCTTCTCTTCCCTGTCATTCTCCTACGCAGTTGATGTAGTGAACGCAGTGCAGCGCTTCAGTGTTTACATCCGAACGCCGGCTCTGTATTGGCCAACGCTGTACATGTGAGCAGCACCACACGTGTGTGATGTTGACGCAGGAGCTGGCCAATAATAAGCCGGCATTCTGACGTAGAACACGGAAGCACTGCACTGCAATGACGTTGCTGCCTATGTGTGGTTCAGAAACACACGGATTTCATCCAAAATATCTTAATTTGTGTTCCGAAGATGAACGAAGGTCTTACGGGTTTGGAACGACATGAGGGTGAGTACTTAGTGACAGAAATTTCATTTTTGGGTGAACTAACCCTTTAATGCGAACCTTGCCCTGTTTCAAACGAAACTTCCAGTGTGAAAGCACCCTAATAAAAGCTATTGTATTTTATATGGAGCTCATGGACCAGCCAAATACTTTTCACTTTATCTTAGTAACCCTCCTGTTATTGGACCTTTTTTGCTTGTGAAATGAATGAATCATGTCTGACTGTAAATAGAGCATTATACATCAGCAATTGTCTTGTCTACTTCCTTTTTTTTTTCACCGGTGGCATTGACTTAACGGCTTTAAACTGCACAAATGCACTTGAACAACAGCACTGAAATAAACCGTTCACATGAAGATTTACTTCTGACAGTCTCATTTTAGGCCTAAAAGACCCTTGTGGAAGAAATGATAATTAATTAAGAAAGGCTTTCCAGAACAGTTGACTTAACAAAAAGACCTGCATTTGATGTATCAATGGCATTCAAAGCCAAAGACTAAAATATGATGGAACCCGGGCACAAACTCAGACACGCTGAATTAACCTCTCACTTAGAGCGCACATAAAAAACATCAAATCAAAGACCACCTTTGGATATTAAGGGCCTTTTAGCTTAATGGAGTCTTAAGCCATTTTTGTGTGGAATCATAAAAGAGCTCCTGTGTGGCGCTTTTCACTCTGTCAATGTGATTTCTGTATCTGATAGATGCGAAACATTAAGCTTATAAAACAGGCTGACCAGGTTGCTGTGTACTACTGTCAAGGGTGCTTTACAGACTCAGGGTGCTTTATCAGATCCAAGACATACCTGTATAGAAGACATTGCATTTACATTCATGAATTGGACAAACATTTTTGTTTATGTTGTGCTGGCTGATATTGACAGTCGCCTCAGGCGTTCTGTAAATTAGCAACGTGAATGAAGCATCCTGTAAAGGTTTTCAGTTACTCATGTAAAAAACAAAACAAAAAAAAAAACATAGCATGTTATTTTAACTTGTAAGTTGAGATCAAACTTAGTGATTATAATTTTAGGGCTTCTTGGCAGATGACCTTTTAAGTGTATTACACAATTTCAATACTCCGCATATTAAATAATCCCAAGAAGTTATTCTCCCTTTTATTTAACAAAGTTTAAAAGTGGCAACGTTTCGGTCAGAGACCTTCGTCAGGCACACATACATAGAAAGGCAACAACTCAATAAGTAGGTTACTCAGAATAAAACAATTTCAATTGGTTACAGCTGTTGGCAATCAAGGTCAATCATGTGAACAGCTATAGTGTACCACAATTAAAAACAAGATTGGCAACTACATTGGAGCATCATTTAAATACAAATCCAACATCAAAAACAATCAAAAACATTCAAACAACCTCAAGACACACCCAATGTCCCCCATCTTTTATACAATTTATAATTAGTGGTCCTAGAAGCAATCCATAAATAGTTATATTACACACATACTTAGGTACAAATAGGACTATATTAACAACATTCACATTTCCATACAAAAAATACCAATTAGAAAAATGAGTTGAGATCAAGTTCTAAATTCATACCTTTAGGGAAAAGAGTATTAAGTGTATAAATATAGTACGCTTCTCTTTTTAATAAAATGTTGTTGACATAACCACCTCTCCTAGGTAATTTAACATGTTCAATTTCAGTGTACTTGAGTGTGGAAAGGTTGTCTTATTAAGTTAAAATGTACTGCTACAGGATTTTTTTGATCATTTGTACGTATACTGCTTCGATGTTCTGCAATCCTAGTTTTTAAAGCACGTTTTGTTTTTCCTATATACGCTAACCCACATGGACATTTTATCATATAAATGATGTTTTTAGTAGTACAGCTGATGACACCCTTAATTTTAAACTCCTTTCCTGAATGAGGATGAGAGAAAACACTCGTTTTTGTAATAAAATTACATTTGGCACAGCGACCACAACTATAGTTACCTGGAGGGATAGATAAAAACTGAGTGGATCGTTCTACAGATAAATTAACGTCAGCTCTTACCAGAAGATCACGTATGTTATCAGGACGTTTGTACACATATCTTGGTGTTTTCTCAAAGTCATCATTAAGGAGAGGATCGGATTTTAGGATATACCAATGTTTATCTATGATCTTTTTTATGTCTGAACAAATAGGAGAGTATCGAACGACACATGTAGAAGTTTTATTTTCTGATTTTTAACTGTTTTTTATTTAGAGATGTCTCTTGATTTTCATTTTCAAATCTCCTAGCTGCAGACTGTATCCAGTCTTCATTGTAACCTCTCTCCCTAAATCTGTTAGTTAAATCAGTACTTTGTTGTATATATGATTCCTCAGTACTGCAAATTCGACAAATCCGATTAAATTGACTAATAGGTAAGTTACGTTTCAAAGTTGTAGGATGGTAGCTCTGTCCATGCAAAAGTGTGTTACGATCGGTGGGTTTTCTATAAAGATCTGTAATTATTTTTGTACCATCCCTAATAATGCAAATGTCCAGAAAACTAACACACAAATTATCATAATTAACTGTAAAACATAAGTGTTCATCACTTGTATTAAGAAAGCTGTAAAATTGTAGAAGTTGATTTTCAGTACCTGACCATAACATAAAAATGTCATCAATATACCTTCGCCAGAGTACAGTGTGTGAGAAAAAGGGATTTTGTAAACCATTGAAGATAAATTTCTGTTCAAAGAGGCCCACATACAAATTTGCATAATTTGGAGCCATGGTACTGCCCATGGCAGTGCCCTTAATCTGAAGGAAAAAATCATCTTTGTATCTAAAAAAAAAAATTTTGTCAACACCAGTTTGGCTAATGTTTTAATACAACCAATACTCCGCATATTAACAGCAGCTTCCTGATGCTAGCAAATTATTTACATTATAATTACCCAACTATATAATTGCAAGAGAAAACATTTATATAGAAAGAAATATATTTTTTCCTCCCATCTCATGTGTTTTCCCTTTAGGGGCTCCGTAGTACACGTCATTTCCTTTCCAAATATGGTATTCGGCTTCGGGCACATCCCTAATTGGTATATTATATAATATTATTATAATATATTAAATATCGGTACCGATTATAATAAGATCTCATTTGTTACCGTTAATGTATCAGCTAACGTGAACTAACAATGAGCAATATATTTTCAAAGAATGTATTAACCTTTCTTAATGTTATTTAATAAAAATATGTTTTTTTTTATTGTTTGTTCATGTTAGTTCAGAGTGCATTAACTGATGTTAACAGATTTTGATTATTTGGTAACACTTTACAATAAGGTTTCGTTTGTTAACATTAGTTAGCTACACTGTAACAGTTTATTACAACAACATTACAACAGTACTTCTGCATAATTAGTTAATCATAGTTAATATTCATCTCAACATTACTAATACATTTTTAAGATCTAAAGTTGCATCTGTTATTATTAGTTAATGCACTGAACTTGAACATGAACATTAACATTATATTTAACTAACATTTACAAAGGTTAATAAAATATACATATTTTAGCAAATGTTGAAATTAACATTAAGATTAATACATGCTGTAAAAGTGTTGTTCATTGGTAGTTCATTTTAACTAATGAAGTTTACTAATGTTAACAAATGAAAAAAGTGTATGTTTATGTCCTACATAATTTTTTTCAAAAGTTTTTATTTTAATGTTTATTTTGATTAAATGTCTTGTTTCGTGTGTAAGCCATTACAATGGCTTACAATGACTTCCATTGTAAATGCATTATGTGCAGGGCCGGATTTATGAATAGAAATTAGGCATGTGCCTATGCTCACACAATTACAATGAGGAGAAATAATGGTCTGTGGGTTTTGCAAATATTTAACCAATGAAGCGTGTTAAAAAGAGCTTGTGACTAATCATTGTAACTCCATTGGATCCTCACCTTTTAGAGAAGTGGTTCTTAAACCTTTTTGGTCATGCTACACCTCCCCCCTTAAACCTTAAAAAAAAAATAATAATAATTTTTTAATTGAAATTGAAAATCTGCAATGGAAAACACCTGCAACAACTTGTTTCACTTTCACCGTGTCTATACCTGACGTGAGGGGCGCAACGTGACAGAAGACAATAAAACCCATTATAATAAGTGAATCTGTTTACACTGGATGCAGTGCGATGCAACACAACAAATCCCCGACAGTAAACCGATGCCCTGTTCTATTTATGGCATACTCCAAGCACTCACGCTACTTCTGACACAAAAGACAAATGGATTTGCAACGGTTGCTTTGTCACGTCCGGTGTAGACACAGTGTTTGTGTTGCTGTTGAAACATTGAAAAATATAATAATAAGAAAAAAAAAATAGATCAGCACATAATTTAAATAAAAAAGTGAGCAGTGAGCTCTTTTGACGGCCACCTCTCGAGCTCAGCTTCTTGTACGCCCCACACATTGAGAACCACTGTTTTAGAGCATCTATGCTCCTTTGCAATGCAAGGGTAATTCAAGAACTGTTTATTTGAATAAGTACAGTGTTTTCTTTACTCAAGATGAGAAACACTATATACTGTATATAAAGGCTAATGAGCGGAGAAGAGCATCTTAGTCTAGAATTTGTTGTTGACTCATAGCCAATACTATCTTAACTCTTTCCCCACCAGCATTTTTTAAAAAAGTTGCCAGCCAGCGCCAGCATTTTTGATCATTTTCACAAAAGTTTCATGGCCCCCAGAATATTTTGTTGTATGAATATCTGAACAAGCAATCAAAAGAAAAAAAAAGAAAGAACAGAACCTCTGCTTTTAAACAAAAAACCTGTTTTATTTTAGCTTCATGCATTCTTTTTTTAAACAACATTTGAATGTGGGTAAGTTTCATAAAAATTCACAATGATGATCAAAACACAGATGGAGTAGATGGAGTCCATCAACACCCCCAAAGCTTGCACAGTCCTATATAGGGATGGGTATCGTTAAAGGATTAGTTCACTTCTGAATGAAAATTTACTCACCCCCATGTCATCCAAGATGTTCATGTCTTTCTTTCTTCAGTTGAAAAGTATTTTTGTCCATATAGTGGACTTCAGTGGGGTTCACTGGGTGGAAGGGCCAAATTGCAGTTTCAGTGCAGCTTCAAAGCACTCTACACAATACCAGATGAGGAATGAGGGTCTTATCCAGCGCAACGATCGGACATTTTCTAAAAAAATAAATAACATTTATATACTTTTTAACCACAAATGCTCGTCTTGCACTTCTCTGCGATCCACCATGCATGACGTAATCACGTTGGAAAGGTCACGTAGGTCCAGTGTCTACAAAGCGAATGTACAAAGATTAAGCCAAACGCCCAGAACAACAAAAAAAAGGTAAAACAACAATATTGGACGATTTTGAAGTTGGGAGGAGAAAATTAGATGGAGTTTTTCGCCCTACCACGGTACTTCCGTCTACGTCACGCGTGACCTTTCAACGTAACGCGTGGCAGATCACAGAGCAGTGCAAGATGAGCAATTGTGGTTAAAAAGTATATAAATATATATATATATATATATATTTTTTTTAGAAAATGACTGATCGTTTCGCTAGATAAGACCCTTATTCCTCGTCTGGGATCGTGTATAGTGCTTTGAAGCTGCACTGAAACTGCAATTTAGACCTTCAACCCAGTGAACCCCACTGAAGTCCACTATATGGACAAAAATACTGTAATGTTTTCCTTAAAAACCTTAATTTCTTTTCGACTGAAGAAAGAAAGACATGAACATCTTGGATGACATGGGGGTGAGTAAATTATTTATTATTAAATTATTAAATTATTATTTATTAAAGTTTTACTAACGGTATTACTACTCGTACTGATACGATCCGGTACTACGGTATTGCGGTACGCCCATTTAAGACACAAACTGTTTAAGTGAATATTCTCCACGCCAGTCATTTTGATATATTTTTGTGTGTATTTGATCATTTAGATTATTTGAAGCCTAAAGTATAATTTTCTTGTCTAGTTGCGGCCTGTTTTGGAGCACACACAGAAAGCCGCCTTGAAGATGGAAACAGCATCTCTTGTGTGGATTATTGTGCTTTTAATAGCAGTAACAGTAGAGACTGCGTTTTACAACAATCACCAATTGTGCTGATTCTGATGTTTAAGTTTGAGCTTTTAGGAAGGAACGAATGTGCACTGCTGTGAAGGGAAGGAAGTTGCGCTAGATGGAATGTGGCTAGTTTTTAATATTTTTACTTCAGATATCTTCTTTTTATATTTCTTGGAAGCGAAATACAGTATAATAAATAAAATTAGATTACCACACGCCTAAAGTGTAACCAGACGTTTTAACGTTTAGTTCTCTCAAGCATTAAGCAGGGACTTTCGTGTTGTGCTTGCTGTAGCTCTGCATGAGAGATCTCGCTCTTCTGGATTGCGAATAGCAAAAAATGCATCACAGACAAATGGTTCAATATTATCGCATATAGAAACGGCTGGCAAGATAGAATTTGCAAGATAACGTCTATATAGCAATAATAAATAGTATGTGTATTTTCTTATTTCTCTAATACCGACAGAAGAACCAGTAACGTCGGAGCTTATCGATACTGCGATCTTTCATAATTTAGCCCCAGGGCTCATTTAATAGCGTATTTCGATACCCATCCCTAGTCCTATAGCTCGTCCTAGGTCGACATTTCATTCAGTTACACACTTTTGATTTATATGCTGTTTAATGTTGATGATCATGTTATTTTACATATGCATCTGCTTACATATGCTGTTGCTAGTTTCTGCTTCTTCTTCGCCTGTGTTTTGATCAGGAGATTAAGTACTCTTTCAGAAGATGCGTAATAGCGTCCCCTACCGTTTAACAGTGAAAACACAGAAAGCCGGAAAATTCCATCAATGGTGGGGAAGCATTGTCTCATAAATGACGGAAAGTTAAATAGCCTGTCCGTAGCACTTCATCTTTTATGGGGGACCCAAAAATTTATTTTGCCTATGTCATAATATAAGGTAAATCCAGCCCTGATTATGTGCACACTTGTTTGTTTTTACAAACCGAAGGACGTTTGTAATCGACAGCATGTCAGGCAGCTTACACCTGGAACGTGTGCTTAATACATTAATGTGTATTAATATAAATTATGTTCTTGTACCTTTTCTGTCCAGTGTGCTGAGTAACGAACATGGCCCAGAGGCCTACGAGCTTCACATCTCCGTGAAGGACTACTGCTTTGCCCGAGAGGACCGAATCATCGGTATGACGGTCCTGCAGCTCAGAGAACTGGCCGAAAAGGGCAGCCTGAATGCCTGTTATCCACTCGCCAGGAGCGTAACGATGGACGAAACCGGTCTGACCATCATGAGAATACTCTCGCAAAGGACCAACGACGAAGTGGCCAAAGAGTTTGTACGTCTCAAATCAGACACGCGGTCAGCCGAGGAAGTATCGTAAAGAACCGGTGGGGAGAAAAAAAAGAGCGGGAGGGATATCGCAATGCAAGACGGTTGTGTTTGTTTTTGTGCATGTGTGTAAAACATCTGTTGGAATGTTCATTTTAAACTACAAGTACGTACAAAAGTGTTTACCTACCGTATGCTCTCTATCAAATATTATATTCTACAAAGTTATGTTCAAGAGATGTTGAATACAGTTTTGTTTTATTGACGATTAGTCTTTTTGAACAGATACTGTATTTGTTCAGATAAAGTGCCAAACCTGATGTTAAAAAAAAATAACAAACACATATGAATTATTGGTGAAGTTGGTATCTTTCTAAATTTGCTCGATTCTTTTGTCCGGTGTATATCATCCTCTCTTTCAGTGTGTAGCGGTTTTGTTCGTCTTTTCGTTTTCACACCATTTTTTGTTGGTTTGTTTGTTTGGTTTTTGCGTTTTTGGTAACACACCCTTCCTCACACAGCACTGGTGGTGCATGTCTCGTTTTCTTGGTGACGTCTCTCCCATGTGTTCGCAGTGACTGTGGGCGTCGGCTCGGACCCTCTCCCCTCCAACGTTTTGTATTTTAAGCCGACTTTAAAAAGAGACCATTTTTTAAAATGGCGATGACTGCTATGAATCTCTTCATACGTGTTTGTAATTTTATAGTCGTTGACAACAATGAAAACCACCCTGAGTGCTGCCGGTCCAGGCAGGAGGGGTGGGATGTTATTTTTGTTTGTTTCGTAGGTTTAGTTCCTTTACGTTTCCTTTTTTTTTTTTTTTTTTTTTTAAACCATAGGCTTTCGGCCTTTCTGAATTATCACTGTGAACATGGGCTCTGAAAGGCAAGCTTACATCACATTTGTTGACTGTTTGATATCATCTTTTTATTTTTTGAAACAACTTTGATTCTAAAAAAAAAAAGAAAAAAAAAGAAAAACTGCCAAAGTTACATGAAAATATTCATACAAAAGCAATCCATGATCTGTATGAAAATCAGTATATACTATGTACACGTGCTACATATTGTACATGAATCGTTTCTAGTATTGCTGAATCATATCTGATTGTTTATGGGCCAGGTTCTTCAGGATCTTCAGTTTTTCAGGATGATTTCTGTGAAGTTGTTTTATCTGGTATGAACGTGGTAAATGTTGCTTTACAAGAAGAGTCATATTGATCGCCGTCATCTCATTTATTTTTGTTTACAGAGGAAAAAGTTTAACATTTGGTATTTATGCAACATTCCTATGTATTGCACTGATGGCAAATTGTATGTCATGTAAATATATTTAGTGAGAAATTGTAATTAAGGTCTCATTGTTTTACATTTTTAAGGAAAGCAGCTTTTTCAACTCACTCATTCATCAGCATTATGGTTTACCATTGAACATTCAGGGTTAACAAAGTTATGGGGTGAATTTCAAAAAAACAAAAAAAAAACAAACAAAAAAACAAAAAACATGTCCAGGCCATCCCCAGTTTAAAGGTACACTATGTAACTTTTTTTCTGTTCAAATTAACAAAATTTAAGTCAATGCATCATTAATCCTCCTTCCAATACGTTTTGTCTTACCCTGATTTATTATGGTAAGCCTAATATAAGTGTTTATATTTGAGATTTGTCAGGATGTTTTTCACAAACTAAAATTGTGCATTACCGCCATCTATTATTATATCACGCATCTTGCGGATTTACAATTCACCGAGAATAGATCGTCTGATGATTTTGTAAAGGACAGGAGTGGGTTTAAAATGCTGTTTGTGTCGAAGACTACAAGCACATACAGGTGAATAATAGCCTTTTTAAACTGATTGTCCTGCTTTATTGCAGTCTATATCAAATGTATGCGAACTATTTTATTACAGTGGTGACCCGCCATAGTTTAATCTGTCCCGCCATAGTTTTATAATGAACCTAAAAGATCACTAACATGGTGTTTTGCATCATTGCATTGGCAAAGCATTCGTCAATTGAACAGAAAACAAAATCGCGATATAGCTTAGCGTGCTTATCACATGGCAAAGGCTGATCTAATAAAATAGGTTGCGCGAGTTTCAGAATAAAATGCGCTATGTTCACGCAAGAAGCGCGTGATTCGAGTCTCAAAGCTTCATCACTGCATGTGCTTTGAGTTTAACCTGCATTTTTCTGTGTATCCAATTTAAGCTGCATATATTTTGTTCTTGATGTGACATTTGTAGCAATTTTGCACTTTGACAGTGTGAGATATAGGCTACATTTGAGTATTGTATGATATAGTTTACAATATAAAACAGCACGCTTTGAAATCATAATTGTAGTGCACTGCGTTTAAACCCTAACCATTTTACTTAAACATTCTTCATTAACAGTTATTCAGTTATTTATAATAGGCTATGTCATTGTAAAAAAATAAATAAATCAAAGTAGTTTCAATGTAACTAGCTACTTTTTGATAGTAACTTTTAGTGTAGCTAACTACTTTTTCAGAAGGGTAGCTTGACTGTAGTTTAACTACTTTAATTTATGAGTAGCTTGTAGCTTGTCAAACTACAGTTTCAGTGTAGCTTCCCCAACACTGACAGAAGTTTAGTTCATACCTGTAAACTAGTCGCTTTTTGGCGAAATTCGCCATTTTGAATCAAAATATGTCATTTATGTGAATCGTGTAGATCTGAAGAGTTTTTTTGCACAATAAAATTGCAAGCACAATAAACCTCCCAAGAATTAAAAATGGGCTACTTTCCCATAGACTGGAGCGAGACCATAGACACCTCTCGAGGTGTCGCGATCTTTCTTGGCGCTCTGTGGTGTGACAGATCACTGTAGCACTTCAGGGGCCTCATTTATAAAGTGTGCGTACACAGATTTGATCTTAGAGTGTGCGTACGCTTAAATCCACGTCAACGCTCATATTTATAAAAACAGTCTTTGACGTGGAAAACGTCACGTCAGGGTCTAAGCAGACGTACGCACTTTTCCTTTTTTGGAAATCTAAGCTATTCTTGCAGCTCGCCATTCTAAATTAAAGGATTTGGATGATGACTGGTGATCTTTTATATGTAAATGACATTAATTAGGTGTCGTTTACAACGCGGAGAACTGAAACCATTCAGCTGCGCGCAAGTTCAAGATCATTTGCGATTTATAGATTTCACATCTGAAAGAGAGGCGTACACTCGTTTTCTGTGTGTACGTTCATTCTATGAATCACACGTACGCACATCTGAGAAATGATCATAATATCAAATTTAGGACTGTTTCTGTGCAAAATTTTATAAATGAGGCCCCAGTTCAAGCAGAGCAAACATGAACCGACCATCTCTTCCACTAGTTACAACACGAAACATGAATGAACATCCAAAGGTATGTTAAAAGATACAGTAAAACTTACCGAAATCTGTATCATGTCTCATGTAATCGATCAATCTGTGTTTCAACTGCGGAAAGGCGTCAGTAAAACAGCTTGTAAAAATGTCACATTTACCGTCACTTACATTTACCTCAGAAAAGCCGTTCAATGTCCAAATAATGAGTCGGCTACAAAAATTAACTTAGAGAGGAGCATTTTGCTACATATATACACTATAGGCTATTGCATATTCATTGTATTTGTACTTAACATGTGCTTCAATATAGAAACATAATTATATCATTAAAAATTTATTATAACGTTATTATAAAAACTTCCTTGTGAAATTTATATGTAAGTAGTTTACAAATCAATTAATTTTAACCTTTTAATATTATAACTGTATAATATTGTACCAACTGTGGTTCCCTGTAAAGTTTACAGCATTAGTTGAGAGATATTTTTTTCTTTAAGGAAATTTGCCATGTGCAGTACCTGATAGGCCCCAAATTAATCAATATTAAATCAAAGGTAATCAAATCGAAATCAAATCGCAAGCTTCTGAATCAAAATCAAATCCAATTGTGAAATTTCTGTCAATACCATACCCTAGTGTCAATAAATGTTTTAGGGTTTTTTTGTTTTTTGAAGCAAATGTTGTTTTTTCCCATTTATTTTCTTGTCAGAGTACACTAGAATGCTTCGTTTATGTTAAAATCACAAAAATTTTCTCATGGGGGACGATGCCCCCAGACCCCCCACAACAATTTCGTTCTTAAACATGTCACCTTTTTCGCCTCTTTTGAGTTTGCAGGTATGTTAGTTGTCACAATGCACAAGAAAGGTTGACATGGAACACGATAAATGTTAAATCTCCTTTTAACATATTTGTAACATGAACATGATCAACATGTGTAACAGTCAGAACAACTTTCACTTGAACTTTTCAAGTTTGATCATCGGCTGGAGGAGGGATCCAGGAGCTCTCAACACGATCATGACAAAACCAAAAATGAGCTCTCTGTCGAGTGCAGGCAGTGTCTTATAAAGGCCACGTCTCAACTGAACAACCAATGACGGTCCTACACCCCATCATCAGACACCTGTCAGAAGTCAAAGACAGAACAAGAGCGAGAGAGAACACTGTGCAACAAAACAAATACAAGAAACACAGGTCGTAACACATAGTGTAGCTTTAAAATAGGAAGTTTGCATTGACCCTGCCTTCCAAATTCTTATTACTCAGTAAACTTGTATTAGTATTTTTTTTTAAATGCAAATTCTGTAATACACTGATATTTTTTTTTAATCAACTGTGAAGTCAGCAGTAAAGGCTAAAATGTGTGTGTATATATATATATATATATATATATATATATATAAATTTATTATTTTTTTATGATTTGGGGTGAATTATGATGTTCTTGACTGATACCATAACATTCACCTTATAATATAGTTGTTCACACTGAGTTGTTCTCACTATTTTTGATATTTTTAAAAACTGCTCCTCAATATGAGCCCCTCTTCATCTGAATGGCCATAATCGACTCTTAATATTTGTTGGTTACACAACAACAGCAGATTTTATCACAGTATGTGGTAACACTGAGAATTTTGAGACGGCAGGAGGGAAATTACACCTGCTACATTTACATTCAAAACAGTCCTCATCGCTCAGCATATGGTAAGAGACGATAGATATGAATATGTAGATTCTGCATTAGCTACTTGCTGAGATCACCGCCATATTGGAAAGGTCAAACTCAAGCACGTAAACTGACAGATGTGGCGCACACTTCTGACAGCAAGTCTGTTCCGAACATTTGGTTCCTCATAAACATCAGACCATTCGGTTTGCAGATTTTGTAAAATGAAAGAGAAATTGGTAAAACGCTTTTGTAATGACAATGATTATCAGCTCTCAACCCGATCATGACAAAACCAAAAATGAGCTCTCCGTCGAGTGCAGGCAGTGTCCTTATAAAAGCCATGTCTCCACTGAACAATCAATGACTGTTCTACACCTCATCATCAGCCACCTCATCATCAGAAGTCAAAGACAGAACAAGAGAGAGAGAGAACACTGTGCAACAAAACAAATACAAGAAACACATAGTGTACCTTTAAAATAACAATTTAGTCTGCCTTCCAAATGCCTTCCAGTAAAATTGTATTAGTTTTTTTTTTTTTTTAATAATCTAAATTCTGTAATACACTGTTTTTTTTTTTTTTTCAAACTACATGATTGAAGCGCGCACTTCCGACAGCAAGTCTGTTCTGAACATTTGGTTCCTCATAAACATCAGACCATTCTGTTTGCAGATTTTGTAAAATGAAAGAGAAATTGGTAAAAAGCTTTCGTAATGACAATGATTATCAGCAAACTACATGATTGAAGGCTTAAAGATTTTTGATTAGCGATAATATATATATATATATATATATATATATATATATACAGTGTTGGGCACGTTACTTAAAAAAAGTAATGTTATAATTACTAGTTACTTCTCACAAATAGTTAGTAACGGAGTTACATCATTATAAAAGTAACTAATTACCAGGGAAAGTAACTATTGCGTTACTTTAATTCAAATATGTCAAATAACTTGGATGCCCCCAATATTAAATATAAGGCTAAAAATAAATGATGCTTGATCCGATTCGTGACTCATGATCCGCTCTTGCTCGCGACATGAAATTTCTCTGTACTGTACTACGTGTTGTTAGCCATTAAAGAAAACATAGTTTCATATTTATGTTTAAATAAGCCTATGTTATGTTATAAATTCATCTATTTGATTATGAAAAGTGAACAGCATAAGTAAGATAGAATACATCATACGATGCGCAATATATCGGCAGACATGGAGTGGGTCAGACATGATTTTGACCACTTCATTAAGTTTTGTTTTGTAGAAAGCCTTTCTTTAAAGTGAATTTCGTTCTGCAAAAATTGTTAATCTTAATTTCAATCAATGTTTTATCAACCAATTGCCTGGATTTAATAAATAAGAAGCAAATATAGCAGACAATATAATCATGACATGGAGGCGCCGGCGCGATCACTTGCACGTGAACTGGAGCGCGTCTTATAGGCTAAATGAACCGAAACTCAGCGGCTGCTTGCCTCACAGACATGAGAAATATATCTATAGAAAGCTTGAAATGTCTACTTTTAATAGAAATAATTCAAAACAAAAAGAAATAGGCTACTCTGATTATGTAATCCGTATGAAATGTGCATTCTCTCTCTAGGCGCGTCCAGTATGCGAAGATGAGAGTCAGCAATGTTAACTTCATCTTTGCAGCCGACACTGATTCAGAAAACATTACTTTATTAATAAACAATTAAAATGTCTCCTTGCTGTTTTTGTCACATTCATAATCATTACTTTTGCCAGTTCTTTATGGCAAGCTTTATGCGTGCACTTGAGTGCTACATAGCCAATCTTAAACGCTTATTATTATGGTTTATTCTCTCCAGTATTTAAGAAATTAAATTAATATAAATGTGATTAGTCAACTAATGGCTTAAATGAACAACTACTAGTCGACTAGAAAAAACTTATTTCACATATTTTCGCAGCATGTAACAAAGGGTATTCTGGTTTGAGCTCGCGCTCCGCTCGCATGCTCTGACACAGACACACACACACACACACACACACACACACACAGAGCCTGCATCGTACATTATTATCAGTTTAAATTTTATTTTTGTATGACTAACCTGTACTATTTCTTTACAATAAAACGCTTTGTAGGTATATCATCTCTAGTCACAGGTCCTATGGCTGAGAGAGAGACTACTCGGATGAAAACCTCTTCAGTGCTCAATTATAGTAACGTGGCATTTTTTTTGTTTGTTTGTTTTTTTTGTTTTTTTTGTCAGTAACGGTAACGGCGTTGTAACAGGAGAAAAAGTAATTCGTTTGATTACTCGTTACTGAAAAAAGTAACGCCGTTAGTAACGCCGTTTATTTATAACGCCGTTATTCCCATCACTATATATATATATATAGCACGTAAACTGACAGATGTGGCGTGCAAGTCTGTTCCGAACATTTGGTTCCTTATAAATGTTTGCAGATGTCAATCAGAGCAGTTTTTTGTCTGGCTAAAAACAATGATTGATATGATAATATTGAAGAAGTATGGTCTACAACAGTGGTTCTCAACCAGGGGGCCAGGGCCCACTAGGGGGCCTCAGCAAAATTCCAGGGGGCCCCAGTAATTTTTAAAATTCTTTCAATTGAGTTATATTAACAATCCAAATTAAAATGTTTAAAAAAAAAAAAAAAAAACACTAAAAAAATAAAGATTTACAACATTAAACTGACATATTTTTAGTTAATTCGTTTTATTACAACAGAAGTACCAGAGGTACATATCAGCTCAGGGGCCATTTACAGAACACCGCTTTCCACTAAAAACATAAAACTTTTCATGCATTTTGGCCGTTCATTTACACGACAACAGCGTTTTGGGGGCCTGAAAATGCAAAGTTTTGAAAACAGGTAAACTACAAAAATGCAAATTTAGGAAAAACTGTGATGCGTATTACGTGTTCAGTCTATAGGCGCGTAGTGTTTCTTTACAAAGTGACATCGTCAACTACTGGCCTGGCATGTATAATGCAGCATTTTTAGTCATTTTCACATATCCGTGTGAACAGGGATCTTTTTGACAATGCAGACAGCAATATAGTGTCGGCCCAGATCCACATGTGTCAAATGTGGGCCGGATCTGGCCCACACTATGTTGCTGTCTGCATTGTCAAAAAGATCCCCGTTCACACGGATCCGTGAAAATGACTAAAAATGCTGCATTATACATGCCAGGCCAGTAGTTGACGATGTCACTTTGTGTTGTCATCTGTATGCGAAAAATGCAGAGAAAAAACTTTCCCATTTTTAGTACATCGTTGTCGCGTACCCTTAGTCAAGAAGTCTTTTGAATATTGTCTCGGACAAAGAGGGGTCTTGGAGTCAAAAAGGTTGAATACCACTGGTCTACATTGTAATTTAATTTTAATTTAAATTTTAAATTCATTATAAATTGCATTATTATAGATTGATTATAAAATTTACCAACAACAAACATAAAAACAAAGTAATGATAATGGCACAAACTATATGACGTACATCACAAACATGAAATGCTGACCTTTCTAAGATGGCAGTGATGTTGATGTATCCATTGAAAATTAGCCGAATGCAGCATCCATCTATCAATGGTTTACACACCTGAAATCCAGCTCCAGAGGTCTGAAGTTCTTGAGCCTGAGCTCATGTTATGGCAAGACAATAGAGGTGTGTAATATATTATTTTATCAAAGTCTGTAAGACAGTTTCATTTCATAAATAATGAACTTGAAATAATAAACTATGAATAGTTCATCAAAATGGGCCATAGTTGGACAATTTATTAAAATGGACAATTTATTTTAAAGTACTGGCAATTTCTGACAGGACATTTCCTTTCACCCTAAAACACAACACAATTCAACTGTAATTCAAAATACAGGTAAATCACATTTGAAAATTCAAGACGGAAAATTCTTCATATTAACAGATCACACTGGGCACTGTATTTTACAGACTTTTATTCTTAGAATTGTCACAGACACGCCAGGCTCCACAGTCACCCAATCACAGCGCACTCCCTCTCCTGAGTACTGATCAGCCACACCTGTCACGCATCAGCACTCATCACCACTGCCACATAAAAGAGCACACTGAACACACACACATCGTCCGGTCTCGTTAACGCATACCTACATGCTATGCTTACCTTCAGGACTCCTACTGTGATCTACTTACCTGTCTCCTGTGTTCTCCGTGACTCCTTGTGTCTCCGTGTTCCATGTGAGTTCAGTGTGCCTCGTCTGCTCCACGTCCGTCTGCCTCCACGTAACCTGCAACAACAACAACCTGCATCAGAAGCCAGCACGATCACCAAGCCACGTATTATCCTGTTTACACTCACCTGCATCACTCCAGCACGCTCAGTTGACCTCAATAAAACCCTGCTTGCACTTACCTGTGTCTCCGCTCCCTTCTGTATGTAACAGAAGACCGGACCACAACCGTCACGTCAACATGAGCACCTCGGACCCCATTCAAGACCTGGTTGATGCACTTCACCGCACGCTCACTGCGGCATCTCCTTCACCACCAGCCGTCGCCAGTCCCATGGCTAAACCGGCGCCCTTCTCTGGCCTGGCGGAGGACTGCAACGGATTCCTTTTGCAGTGTACGCTGGTTCTGGAGATGCAACCGCACTTGTATCCTGACGATAAAGCGAAAGTGGCTTTCATAATCTCTCAACTCCATGGTAAAGCACTGCGCTGGGCTGAACCTCTCTGGAATCAAGAAAACCCTGTCGTTCTTTCCCTGTCCAGCTTCATTACACACTTCAAGGAAGTTTTCGGAACGCCCGCGGGAGATTCAACCATTGGTGAGAGATTATGTAATTTAAAACAAGGATCACTAACTGTGTCTGATTATGCCCTCCAGTTTCGTACCCTCGCTGCTGCAAGTGGCTGGAATGAACGAGCCCTCCTCACCCTGTATCGTCAGGGTCTCGAGCCCCGTGTGCGGTTGCATCTCGCTGCATACGAGGATTCCATCGGGCTCGAAAAATTCATTCAACTCTCCATCAGATTCGCCACTCGTATGCAGCTGTGTCTCGAAGAGCACCAGAACCAGCCGTTATTCCCAGCGAACCTCCGCCAGCCCGAATCCGTCAGCCTCCCAGAACCAGCCAATGATCCTATGCAACTCGAAAATTCTCGCCTCACGTCTACTGAGCGGCAGAGGAGGCTGACCCAGAATCTGTGTCTCTACTGCGGCCGTGCTGGGCATTACATCGCTGAATGCCCCACCCGTCCAGTTCGGCCCATGGTGAGTGTTATTTTGCCTACGCTGAACAAAATGAAACCACTCACAATTGTTGTAACACTTACTGCTGCCGAATTCTGTCTTCCAGTCAGTGCGCTCCTCGATTCTGGGTCAGCTGGCAACTTCATCTCCGGATCCCTCTGCCGCCAGCTTAAACTCCAAACCGCCCCAACGCCGAAGATTTACCAGATCCACGCGGTAACTGGAAAACCTCTACGGCAAGTACGCTACAGTGTGGGACCCTCCAGCTCCAAGTCGGAGTTCTCCATAAAGAGGAAATTCAACTGCTGGTTCTGGAGAACTCAACGGCTGACGTGATTCTGGGGCGCCCGTGGCTAGAGCAGCACAACCCCACCATCTCCTGGAGGACAGGAGAGATCCTGAAGTGGGGTGACCAATGCTTTCAAGACTGTTTTCCTGAGTTTCCAGTTCCTAGCTCTCCGAGTTCCAAAACCATTCAAGTCTGTGCAACCACTGTGGAAAGCCCCTCGAGAAACGTTCCACAGAGATCCCAGCATGTTATTCCCACTTCAGTGATGTCTTCTGTCCGAAGAAAGCCTCCAAGCTGCCTCCACACCGGCCATGGGACTGCGCCATCGACCTCATCCCAGGTGAGCCAGTGCCCAGAGGGAAAATCTACTCCCTATCCATTCCGGAGGAGAAAGCCATGGAGGAATACATCGACGAGGCTCTGAAACAAGGCTACATCCGACCGTCCACTTCCCCTGCTGCGTCCAGCTTTTTCTTCGTGGCTAAGAAGGACGGAGGCTTGCGGCCCTGCATCGACTACAGAGCACTCAACCAAATCACTGTGAAGTTCCGTTATCCCCTTCCTCTCGTCCCATCAGCCCTGGAACATCTGCGCGGCGCCACTGTGTTCACCAAGTTGGACCTCCGCAGCGCGTACAACCTCATCAGAATACGTGAGGGGGACGAGTGGAAGACAGCGTTCGTAACACCTACAGGCCACTACGAATATCTCGTAATGCCGTATGGACTGGTCAACGCCCCCTCCGTATTTCAAGATTTCATGCATGAGGTGCTCCGGGAGTTCCTGCACAGATCCGTCCTGGTCTACATTGACGATATCCTGATTTACTCCCGGAGCCTGGCCGAACATCGCCAACACGTTGCGGAGGTCCTCCAACGCCTGAGGGAACACCAGCTCTATCTGAAAGCCGAGAAATGCACTTTCCATCAGCCCTCAGTGCAGTTTCTGGGCTATAACATCGACCGCAGTGGCGTCCGCATGGACGAGAGGAAGGTCACTGCTGTCAAAGACTGGCCCACTCCCACCTCCGTCAAAGAACTCCAACGTTTCCTAGGATTTGCCAATTTCTACCGTCGATTCATCCTGAACTACAGTTCCATCACCAGTCCACTCACCAACCTCCTCCGCCATAAGCCCAAGTCTCTGTCCTGGACGCCAGCAGCCACGCAAGCCTTTGAACACCTGAAGACAGCATTTACTACCGCTCCCCTCCTGGCACACCCCGATCCTGATCTCCCCTTCGTCGTGGAGGTGGACGCCTCCACCACCGGAGTGGGAGCGGTACTGTCCCAGCAGCAGGGGAACCCTAAGAAACTCCACCCATGCGCTTTCTTCTCCCGGAAACTCAACCCGGCGGAGGTCAACTATGACATCGGCAACCGTGAGCTTCTTGCCATCAAGCTCGCCTTGGAGGAGTGGAGGCATTGGCTCGAGGGAGCAAAACATCCATTCCTGGTTCTGACCGACCATAAGAACCTGGGGTATCTACGGGATGCCAAGAGGTTGAACCCCCGCCAAGCGAGATGGGCTCTGTTTTTCACCCGCTTTGACTTCAAGATCTCTTATCTCCCTGGTCCCAAGAACGTGAAAGCAGACGCACTGTCTCGTCTATATAACCTTGAAGAAGGAACTGAAGATCCAGAGCCCATACTCCCCGAGAAACTCTTTGTTAACCCCATCTCCTGGTCAGAGGAAACGCTCCCCGAGCCCAGTGCCTCCACCAACACCCCGCCGGGGTGCCCCACCGGATTGAAGTATGTCCCACGAGCACGACGCACTCCCCTAATCCACTCCTCACATACTTCACTGGGCACTGGCCACCCAGGGGTCAACGAGACCCTCTCGCTGTTGAAACAGCGTTTCTGGTGGCCCAACATGAGATCTGACGTCAGGAGGTACGTGCAGGGGTGCAGGGAATGTGCCATCTCCAAGAGCCCACGCCATCTTCCCTCCGGCAACCACTACACCCTCTGCCCGTTCCAACACGTCCGTGGTCACACCTAGGAGTCGACTTCATAACCGACCTCCCAGTCTCCGAAGGATGCACCTGTGTGTTCGTGATAGTCGATCGTTTCTCCAAGTCCTGTCGGTTACTTCCCTACCTGGACTCCCCACAGCCATGGAAACCGCCGAACTGTTATTCAACCATGTATTCCGCTACTATGGATTGCCCGAAGATATAGTGTCCGACCGTGGATCCCAGTTCACGTCCCGGGTCTGGAAGGCCTTCTTTAAACTCCTAGGTGTGGCCATCAGTCTGTCTTCTGGATACCATCCGCAGACGAACGGGCAGACGGAGAGGAAGATCCAGGAGATAGGCCGTTTCCTCCGTACCTTCTGTCACGGCCACCAGGACTCCTGGAACCAGTTCCTGGGCTGGGCCGAGTACGCCCAGAACTCTCTCCGACAACCCACCACTGGTCTGACACCTTTCCAATGCGTACTCGGCTATCAGCCCCCACTGTTCCCCTGGGATGGGGAACCATCAGATGTCCCGGCGGTGGATTACTGGTTCCGGGAGAGCGAGAGGGTCTGGGACTCAGCCCATCTGCAGCTCCAACGGGCCCTACGCAGGCGCAGGTTGACAGCTGACCTTCGACGTTCCCACGCACCCCAGTACCAACCAGGACAGAAGGTTTGGCTGTCAACCCGGGACATCAAGATGCGCCTGCCGTGTAGGAAACTGAGTCCCCGCTTCGTTGGCCCCTTCACCATCCTCCGGCAGATCAACCCAGTCACCTATCACCTGCAACTCCCCCCTGAGTACCGCATTCACCCAGTTTTCCATGTTTCACTCCTTAAGCCTCATCACCCCTCTGTTCTTCCCTCCACAGAGCCTGGCGATCCCGAGGAACCCCCTCCTCCACTCATCGTGGAAGACGGAGTGGCATACCGGGTCAAAGACATCTTGGACTCCCGGCGCCGTGGTGGTTTCCTTGAATATCTCGTGGACTGGGAAGGATATGGCCCCGAAGAACGCTCATGGGTACCCAGAAATGATATCCTTGACCCTAACCTTCTCGACGAATTCCATTCCAGTCATCCAAGCAGACCAGCTCCTCGTGGCAGGGGGCGACCACCACGACGTCGGGGTCCACGGTCCTCAGGAGCGGACCGTGGAGGGGGGGGTAATGTCACAGACACGCCAGGCTCCACAGTCACCCAATCACAGCGCACTCCCTCTCCTGAGTACTGATCAGCCACACCTGTCACGCATCAGCACTCATCACCCCTGCCACATAAAAGAGCACACTGAACACACACACATCGTCCGGTCTCGTTAACGCATACCTACATGCTATGCTTACCTTCAGGACTCCTACTGTGATCTACTTACCTGTCTCCTGTGTTCTCCGTGACTCCTTGTGTCTCCGTGTTCCATGTGAGTTCAGTGTGCCTCGTCTGCTCCACGTCCGTCTGCCTCCACGTAACCTGCAACAACAACAACCTGCATCAGAAGCCAGCACGATCACCAAGCCACGTATTATCCTGTTTACACTCACCTGCATCACTCCAGCACGCTCAGTTGACCTCAATAAAACCCTGCTTGCACTTACCTGTGTCTCCGCTCCCTTCTGTATGTAACAAGAATGTGCCCATTCAGTTTTATTGATGGAAACCTCTGGGACAAATCTTTCTGCAATATAGATTTTATAGAACTCATCATTCAGAGCTCAATAAATTATTGAGTCAGTTTACCATATTCAATGCATTTACATGCAGCCATTTGACTGCAGCGTCAGAAGCAGTTGCTATGGAAACACTGTATGAGTGCTGGGGGTGATGCTCCTTGTGTCTTTGAACATAAAAACTGACATCTTAAAAACCATAATCACCAAACCAGCAATCAGCCAATATTTCAGTTCCCATGGGTCTGACCCGTGTCATCAATCTCTCAGCAGCGTCTCAAAAAGAAAAGAGGACTTTTTGAGAAGGATTTAGAGTTTTGTTAAAGGCAATTGCTGAATCTTTTACAAACGCTGCTGAATATCAACTCACTCTTTGTTTAATTATGTTGACCCTTGGCCTTCCCCTTTGGTCTCGACCACATACTGCAGATCAGATTTTCCGGATTTTGTGTTATTTATAATAGTGTCATGATGCTCATACCACCCATTCAGCCATGTTTTATTAAATGTACTGTAAAAAAAAAAATTCTAGCACATCCACTTCATTCAGTCTCAATAGGAAAGAAAAACATTTCTCAGTTTTTTCTCTTAAAGAACAATGAGATTAAATGGAGACTTTTGCTGAAGTCTCCTGCTTCTGATATTTTAACCCTTTTACGCGTGAGTTTAAAATATTCTAGCTGACCCTCCAGAGTGAGTTTTTTTTTTAAGGCGACCGTTATTTTAGAACGTTTGCCATTATTGGTTCCATGGTGACGCGTCATGCTTGTCACGTAACACACCGCAGCCACAATAACACTGTATGACAGATGTATTGCTATTATTTTGTTTTTCCTTTTTTATTTAAAATATTCACAAACTTGCTTACCATGTCATCCACTACCTGATATTCCGATTTTCAAATATGTATGAGTGTGTTTTGTAGTTTAAAAACCTTTATAAATGATCTTTATCTTGATCTATAACGCGAGATGGGCTCCACCATCTTAGTTTGTGCCGCAGTTCGCAGAGTCCTGTCAGTCGGATTTACAGCACGTGAATTCATTAGTTTCTCCTGAAATACATAAGTAAGAGGCTGGTGAGCTGGAAGAATAATAGAGTAAACTTTATGGTTACTTAGTCCCACTATGTGTGTCTGATATGAATGAACGGCAAATTATATTTGAATGGATTGTTATTGCGGCTTCCACTGATGTCTGACATCAGTGTGTATTTTACAAACTCTAAATGTATTGTTTTCTGGTGCCTATGTGTATTTAAATGTCTGAAACCTTAAAAAAAAAAAAAACATTATGTGGCTGAAAACACTGCACAGTTATAGGACAAGCGCTGAACGCGTCTGTCTCACAGCCAAAGCGCGAAAGCACAGTTTGAATCTGGCAGTTATGTGACATCACTGAACATTCTAAATCCCATATGTGGGACCGTACTCTCAGGGGCACAGAAATAAAAATCCCATATGTGGGATTACCGCTCAAAAGGTTAATCAGAAAAAGACTCCAGTCTGAATCAAGAGTTTCAAAATAGATCCAATCAATTCTTGTCTCAAACTGTGCTCAGATTTGTCAAGATACCAAAATCAGGGGCCTCATTTATAAAATGTGCGTACACACAGATTTGATCTTAGAGTGTGCGTACGCTAAAATCCACGCCAGCGTTCATATTTATAAAAATGGTCTTTGACGTGGAAAAGTGCTTAGCGCCATGTCAGGTTCTAAGCAGGCGTACATACTTTTCCTTCTGGCAGAGAGTCAGAGTACTGCAGGTATTTGGAAATCTAAGCAATCTGTGCTGCTCGTCATTCTTAAGTAATGGATTTTGACATTGACTGGTTCTCTTTCAGAAGTTAATGACATTAATTAGGGGGCGTTTACAAGGCGGAGATCTGAAAACTTTCACCTGCGCACAGATCATTTCAAGATCATTTGCAATTTATAGATTTCACATCTGGAAGAGAGGTGTATGCACATTTTTTGTTTGTTTCTCTGAATCTCACGTACGCACATTTGAGAAATTATCTTAGATCAAATGTAGGATGGTTTCTACACAACATATTATAAATGAGGCTGCTGAAATCAAAAAATCGCAATATGAACTAAAAACATTTGTCATCAAATTATAAAAAGGATTTTAAGAGAAAAATATGAAGTTGATACTTCAATGAAGTGTGTCCTAAGCTGAGGAACCTTTCATGAAATTGTGATGAACAAGATTTTACAGCCAAAATCATGTACCAAAACAAAACTAAACAAAATTATATTACACTCAATCAACTACACTGTACTATGGAACTACTTTTCACATGCTTGTATTTACACATGGAACAGTCACACTGTAAAAAGTTGCTGTAAAAAAATGGCAAAATTTCAACAATAACATGCTGTTTTTTCATTAAAACAGTAATATACCGTAGAAAACGGTAGTAGTGCATTCTGGGTAATATTTGATGTTTTCGAGAAGGTAGGCTACCGCAATATTCTGTGAATTAACAGTCGACACTCAGAGGCTGTGTTCCAAAAATCACACACTATACCCTCATTTACTATTCCCTACATTAGTTCACTAATATAGTCCACATGAGAGAGTGAATGAAAACAAATGAGTGAATTCAGACACTGATGAACACCTGCTGTTAACAAGCAGAATCAATGAAGGAAAGAGAAACAACAAGAACAGAAAAAGATCAACTGAAGATAAAAGATAACATTAAATTTCTCAAGATCTCAGCAGAGTATTAAACAACTTCACAAACAGCATTACCAGCTTCACTTATTACTAACCAGATTGATTTTATTTCTGTCATACGTCTACAGCAGTTCTTACTGAGAATTAACAGAGGTTTAGATGTTGTTTTTTATTGTTTCGTTTGACGTTACCATGATGGAGATCATTGTTTGCTTTAGTTGGGCTCTTGACCCTTAACTTTTTAATATTAGATTTTCTTTGGCTGTTATAACAGTGTCTTTAAAACACATTTATTGTAATAAAAAATAAGAAAGCCATAAGAAAATGTGATCAGATGTTGTTAACTAATTATTAATGGTCACAATCATCGTCATCATCTGGCCTAATTCATTGCTTTCATTAGAGTCTAATCTATAGATTGCATTTTATATTTTTGATTATGGCATCTCTGTGATTCTCCAGCATGAGACCCATAAGTGTTGTAAAAACCAGATAATATGAATGATTTTGAAAAAACAGTTTGTGCTCAAAACATTTTGAACTGCAACATCCTTCAGTCAGACATTACAAATTGACATATGAATCTCAACGATGGTGACAATCAAAAGCTTCATGCCGCAATGCATGCTGGGTACCAGCATAGTACATAAATTGTCCATGACTCCCAGCATGCATTGCGGCATGAATAAATTATGTCGATGAATTGCCTGGTTATTTTCTTTAATTCTTACTATTTGCCTTGATTTTTGCTGTTGTGTTTGTGTTGACTTTTAGTAGTGTGTTTTGTGATGTTCAGAGTTGATCTTTTATTTTGTTTGTTGATTGTCACCGTTGTTGAGATTCGTACTCTGATTCTTGATGTCTCTATTTATCTAAATTTTGCCATAATTCAATTTTTTTGTTTGTTTTTTTTTTTGTAAATGATGAGTTTAAAAATCATTCATAACTGATTGATCAGCACTGATTGATCTTATGCTGTAGTATCACAGTGTTCATAATATAAAATTTAATTTATTTAAAAAAAAAAAAAAAATCTGATAATGGATTAGACACTGGACGAAACCAAGCATTACATAACGATGATTATGCCATAATCAAAACATAACCAACAACACCTGAGCACATTTTTTCTAGGCTTTTTTTTTTTTTTTGCCACAACAAATGTGTCTTAAAAAACATGGTTACAACAGCCAAGGAAAAAATAATGTTAAAAAGTCAAGGGTCAAGAGCCCAACTAAAGCAAACATTGATCTCCATCATGGTAACGTCAAACGAAACAATAAAATAACATCTGAAGCTCTGTTAATTCTCAATATGAACTTCTGTAGATGTCTGACAGAAATAAAGTCAGTCTGGTTAGTAATAAGTGAAACTGGTAATACTCTTTTTGTTGTTTAACCTCTCTGCTGAGATCTTGAGAGATTTAATGTCTTTTATCTTCAGTTGATTTCATCTAAGGCTGTGGCTGAAGTCAGCTGTAGTTCTTGTGTTTCTGCTCGTATCTTTTTTCTGTTCTTGTTTCTTTTCCTTCAGTGATTCTGCTCGTTAACAGCAGGTTTTCATCACTAATTCTCAATTATCACTTAATTAATCACTTAATTATCTCATTAACTTCAACACTGCTTCAGTGTTAATCTAATACTCTGTAGTGTGGACACATACAAGTGTTCATTTAAAACTGAAGATTTTGCTGTGGGGTTAAAAGGTGAAAAAAAAGAGTGAAACGTAATTTAACGGTAATCAACTGTAAATTAATTTACAGCAACAAACTGTAGAAAAACAGCAATTTACTGGCAACCACAGCTGCCAGTAGATTACCGTTAAATCAAGGAAAAAAACAGTAATATACTGTAAATTAATTTATGGCAACAAACTGTAGAAAAACAGCAATTTACTACCAACCCTGCTGCCAGGAGTTTACCGTAAAATCAAGGAAAAAACAGTAATATTCTGTAAAATGTAATAGTCAGATTTTCTAAACAAAACAAGTTAATTTCACTGAAATATTAGTGAAAGTTAATAGAAAAAAGTTATGCAAAGTCAATAACTGATAAGGACAGTAAATATTAAACTGAGCTGTTTATATGTGTTTTTTGCACAAGATGATATAGGAGAGATCTGTTAGTTTAATTAATTCGTTTGGGGTTACCATTGTGTTGGCGAGTAGCGCCTGTGCTTAAGTCAGTGATGAGCTGAGAAACACTGTTGTTATGCTGCATGTTGCTTTATTTAAAGGCAGTAACTGTATGGTTGCTGATGCTAGGACAAGTGACAAGTGGATTTTTTTAAGTGAAAGAGAATTTTACTTGCCTGACCAAATAAGTAGCTTGATTAGCCTAAAATGTCAATAACAACCAAAACGCGAGAATCATTAATTTAGCTTAAGTGGCGATTGATAGTGGATACTAGTAATGTCAGGCTACTGGCGGTGATATTGTGCTGTTGAGGCTTACGTAATCTCTTGGGGAGAATTCAAAACAAATGAGCTCTGCTCACACAAAGAAACTCAGTTATCATGTTGCAATAAAAATTCAATATGTGGGGTTTTTATAGCTACCTATTTACGACATATGATAAAGTTAAGCATCACACGACCGAAAGTGCTGAATTCCTGAATATCACCTCGATTGAAATTTACACTAATTTCATACAACAGTTCAATAAACAAGTAGTTAATATTAATCACTTACGTTTTAGGTGCAATATTGCCTGTTTTTTGTTCTATTGTAGCAGCGAAAATAGTTCCAAACAAAGCAGAACCAGCGAATCTCGCATCTACGCTTAGCCGTTTTGAATGATTCAGCGTTATGAACGAATCGGTTGAGTGAAGATTCAATGGCCCATCCTTCATTCTTGATTCAGCCTTTTGAAGGAATCGTTTGAATAAATGACTCAGTGGCTCACTCATTAAGACGTTACTTGCCGCCATCTACTGGCGGTTTAATTTCATGTTTAAAAGTATAAATTTCCCACCAACATTTCTTATTTGTATATTCAAAAATATTTAAAGAATCTCATAACATTATTGAATGCAGTTGTACTTTTTCAGTGTAAATTATTTAATTTGGTAACAGCCCTATAGTGTCGTACTATTTTAATTTATCAAATGTAAGAATGTGAAATAAAAGATGAAACATAGCCTACATTTAATTAGATTGGGGGGAAATGCCCATTATAAAGGTTAATAAAATGCCCCAGGGTAAATAACAAATATATGCAGATTTAAATATGTCACTGCTGATAAAACACTGATGAGAATGTTGCTTGTTTCAGAATAAATTATATTTACAACACGCACACACACACACACACAAACACACACACACACAAAAAAAATCCTATTTTTTTTCCCAGGCAAGCTACTTTTTTACTCTGACAAGTAAATGACCAATTTAGTTGTCCAAAGGACGAGCACAAAACAAGGCTTAATGTCGAGCACTGTATTTTGTATTTATATTCGCTTCTTTAATGGTAGCATCACTCTTATATTTGATACTGACACAAAGGAGAAGGCACAGGCCTACAGAAAGATGTTATTGTCATCAGATGTAGCTTTGCACACTAGCAGCATCTATAAAATGATTTTGATCAGCATTTTATTGTTCATAGCAGAGGGCTCTCTCAACTTGTTATATTTTACAGTTTGTCAAATGATACGATTTTGTAGACTTTGTATACACATGCACCCCTCGAAAGCCTGAAACCACAGAGCCCCCCACACATAACAAATCCCAATTTAACCCCTGGTCATAACTATTAACAAAGTAAAAAAATGGCTAGATCATTGTTTGACATTACAATGCATCTTAACATCCTATTACAATACAGATAGAGCTCCACTCTACTGTAATAATAAAAACGCAGAGGAAAAAAACAGTTTGTTTTACAGCTATGTAAGCAAACCGAGCCCACAGTTATGTTGTAAACTCCCACGTTAACCGAGCACAAATGTGAATAACTGTTAATGCATTGCACTTTGTAAACAAACGTCGTGCTCCATCCTTGATCATTACTCCAAGTAGTAAGACAGACAAGCTGCATTAATCGACACATTTTTAGACAATATTAGACCCACATCTGAATAGCAGAACTACAGAAATGTGAGTTAGTCGGTTAGCAGGAGACATACAGACTAGGGTATACATTACACAACGTAACATACAAAACTGTGAATTTTGAACGATCGCTAGAAAATATAAACATCAATTATTAATCATACTTACAGGTTGAGATTCAGAGGTGCAAGCTGGTCCAAATAAACTGGTCATTGATCCATATTTTAAGACCAGGCGTTTTGTGAATCCTGCATTAAACTCCCCGAGGTTTGAGATGCAGTTGTCAGTAAAATGACGGGAACACAACAAAAGATTGTACTGCTGTGGTATTGTTGAAAAAATGAATTTTCCCTGGCGTCTGCGCAATAAGTGGGCGGGCAATATGCTAGTGTTTCGTTGTGATGTCTCAACGAAACGGCTTGGGATTCGTTTTACAAACGACTTGTTTAATTGACTCAGAGTCGACTCTTACTTTTGAGAGACAATAACTTTATATACGGTGCACTTTCAGATTTAAAACTTTGCAGAATGTTTTCATTCACTTAGAGCTATGTTACACACTACACTAAAGGTAATTTTCAAAAATCCTTAATAGGGGCACTTTAAACTCGAATTGTTTGAAGCAATCGGTTTCCCAAATGAAATCTGGGAGTTTATTTCCATGATAGTATTCCCAAGTTTCCCAAGTTCATTTCCATGGTAGTATTACGGTAACATACTGTAAAATAGCAGAGCTGTATATTTATGGTAGAGGAATGTAAAAGTAGGCCTACATTACTGGCAACCACAGCTGGCAGTACATTACCGTTATTTTACAGCACAATTTTTTACCGTGCAATTTAGAAAACTTCACAATGTACAAAGACAAATCAAACACCCCTTTCTGTGTCAGAAACAGAACATGCTGTGATTCATAAATCTGCTCAGAGGCGAGGAGATGGGGATTGATTTTGCATATGCCCTTCAACAGTCTGGTTAGGAAATATTATGAAAAATCTTAAAACAGGACAGATATGATGACATGAGACCGTACAGACGAAGATACACTCAAGATTCTCATGAACACCTGAACTTCACATTTTTCCTAACTTAAAGGGATAGTTCACCCAAAAATGAAAATTCTGTCATCATTTACTCACCCTCAAGTTGTTCCAAAACTGTATGAATTTCTTTGTTCCGCTGAACACAAATAAAGATATTTTTGAACAATGTTTGTAACCAAACAGTTGTGGGGCACCATTGACTTCCATGGTATTTTTTTTTTCCTACTATGAAAGTCAATGGTACCCCACAACTATTTAGTTACAAACATTCTTCAAAATATCTTCCTTTGTGTTCAGCAGAACTAAGAAAATCATACAGGTTTAGAACAACTATAACAATTTTAATTTTGGGGGGGTGAACTGTCCCTGTAAAGCAGGTTTACACAGAGCTTGCTCTTTTTAAAGCTCATGATTTCTCATTTGTTTCAAATATCAACATTTTCCTAAAATTTCTTTAAAACAATTAATAGAGACATACACTTCTGAAAATAAAGAATCTTTATTAGAATTGATGGTTCCATGAAGAACATCTATGAAACCTTGCCATTCCACAAAAGGTTCTTCAAATTTCAAGTTTAAAGATTTCAAGTTATTTGGGGAACCAAAAATGGTTCGTCTATGGCATCGCTGTGAAAACCCCCTTTTGGAACCTATATTTTTAAGAGTGTATTATTTGGAGAAATGAACGTTAATAAATAAAGTTAATAAAGAAACATGATTGAAATCTCATGTGCTACAAAGGGCAACCACTGAGCAATAATATTTTTCTCAAGTTATCATCAAAATCTGATACATATTGAGATCATACTGAGAACATATTGCTCATATTAAGATCTCTGAGAGAAAACACGTGAAATTATAGGGATATGTTTTCTCAGGAGAAACATTTGATTAGCAAAAGTATCCATGTAAATAATTCCATTGCTCTCTAGGAGAAGTAATTTACAGTATTAGGGATTTTTCTTTCCGATTTTTTTTCTTTGCTACATTAGTGGCCAAAAGTGATGTCCGGCTTCACCCTTTATTCAAATAATTTTAAAAAATGGGGGTAGGGGCATTAAAAACAAATATCCCCTTCAGTCATCACTTTTGGCCACTACTGTATATAGTGCTCTTTCTAGTGTTCATATTTGTTTTGGTGATATAAGGACAAAAGACTAAGGCGAGTTTCAGTGAAGTCTTTGGTATTTTCAGTGATATTAAGGCTGAGGCGATCTGGAGGCTTTTCCTGCATTAGCCATTAGGACATTTGCCTCAGAAAACAGACAGAGACAAACCTCTCTAATTCCGGAAGCGTCTTGGGGAAAAAAACACTCCGGTGTCATTGGTCTCGCAGCGATTCTCAGACGTCTGTTTGTCCTTATTGGACATGTCTCGAGGAAGTGAGCTGTCCTGCTTCATCAAGCACAGAGAAACATACTGTACATACACAAGCAGCCAAAAGACATTAACCTTCAACCCACATTCTCGCGCCAGCTCATAATAATCTGCTCATAAACACAAGGAGAAAAAGACAGAAAGAGATGCATTACCGAGAGTAGAGAAAGGACTTAATGTTGGTTGCGACCCGAAGCTCATGCTCACATTACAGAAGTCTTTTAGCATCTGTGCAAATGACAAGGACTTCAAATGTCATTTCACTTGCATCTGTCTGTGTGTGTCGACATTCATTTGACAGTTCAATGTGATGGTGTTTGTGAGCACCACACAGCATATTTATGGATCGTAATAATTGCTTTCAAGGACAGAAACAGACACACCTCTGAATATGTTAAGTTTATCATTCCATCAGGAAATAAAGGTCTCGTCTTCACAGAGGACATGATGCCCGCAGCAGGTTTGGTCACCATGTAAACACTGCAAAGTTTCAGGAGTTACAAATGCATTTAAATGCAGGAGTGAATTTGTAATAAAATGTTGCCAGATTCGATTTCCTCTGTTTTGGATAAGACTGAATGTGCTTTTTGCACCCTCAGTGGACATTTCACTTAAAAAAAAGTGTTGTGAAACGTGCAAGAAGCAATAATATTTTGCAAAAATTATGCCAGTCATGCTTTTTTACAACAAGCCATAGGTTGGAGAAATATTTAACCACAAAATAATATGCAATTAAAAAAACAAAACAAACAAACAAAAAAAAAACATTCTTTTTAGTTTGCATTATTCATTTACAATTTACATTTCTGTACATTTACTTTTTTGTCTATAGTCCAGGGCTCGTCAACTGGCGGCCCACGGGCCAAATCCGGCCCGCCAATCATTTTCAACCGGCCCGCGGCACCCCAATCTCCCTCCTCCCTCTTTTCCTGGCGGTGCGGCTAAATTTGGTTAGATACGTGGCCGCAGTGGCGCCTGCAGCTGTACGGCTATAAACGCACTGTTCGTACCATGCACGCTCCTCCGACTGACCTGAGAAACGTTTTCTGTGCGAATAATTCGGCAGTTATTATGTGTGTTCCGTATTTCTGTTGACTGAACCAGCGATACCAATCATTCGTGAATTAATCATTCTTTTGTCTCAATTCTTTCTCTTCCGTGAATTGGCCAAACGCGTTTGCATATCGATCTGAAATGATTTGGATTTGTTCGGACCGCTCAACAAATACAGAACAAATAGCGCTGTTTTCAGGTGTTTCACTAGTTTACTTTGAATTACGCAGCGCGGCCCAGTGGATAACGGAACGAAAGCTTAAAGGAGCCGCGTTTATTCCCGGTCACCATTATTAAACAGCGTTGCGACATCTAGTGAGAAGCGTTTCAATTCGACACACACCTCTCGGTTACAAACTACAAATCACTTGATGATTAATCTAGTTTTAAATCGGATGAAACAGCCTCAACATTCCCAACAAGACTGATGAGGAAAACAGGAGAAATGTGCCATGAATTAAGATAGAAGACTTTTAAATCCCAAAATCACCAACCTTACAAACATTTACCATGAATGAACTGTAGTAAATTACCATGGTTTGTGGAAATGTGGAATATTTATATTGAAAACTATGTTATAGCCATTTATATTGCAATATATTTATTAGGTGGGTAGGGGAATATATAATTCATGTCTTTCTTAAGGTGTAGTTTGTACCTGTGTTTAGGCATTTTTTTTATAGGCCTATATAACATATAATAATATAATATCATTAGACAGTGGTAGTGAGTAGCCATGTATGGTTTTACCTGTGGTTACCAAGTCTCACTCTGAGAATATTTTTATTTAAGCCTAATAATTAACAAAATAATTTTTAACAAAAAGACTTTTTGATTTGATAATCCGGCCCTTGAATGAAACTACTTGAAGAGCCCTGCTATAGTCTCTAATCAGGTATTACAAACACACACATGCATAAGAGTGCATGACAATAATAAAGTAAAAATGAAAATATTAGACAATATAATAATTTAGTTTGAGAATTTGAGATCATATTATTTTCAGTATTCTCATTACTGTAATGCAAAAATGACATTTCAATTATAAAGAAAATCTGTAAAGTTCAATCGTAAGTATACACCATGGTAGTATTTGTTGCAGAATTATTTATGCTGATTTTAATTAAACAAAATATCTGGATTATATTTATTATTATTTATGGACGACCTCACCATCACGGCAAAATCAGTACCTGAAAGGAGATGGATCTTGGAGGATCTGGTTGAGCTCACAGATTGGGAACTGAAAAGTCCAGAAGCCTAGTTATGAGGAAGGGGTGCATCCAGGACCGGTTCTGCTTCAGGATCAAAGAGACCATCATCCCAACGGTCCAAGAGAGACTGATGAAGAGCTTGGGGAAGTGGTACAGGGCAGACCTCAATGATAAACAGAGTGTGAGGGAGATGATAATCCAAGCCGACACCTGGATGACATCCCTAGAGAAGAGCGGCCTACCAGCAAGTATATGGCTTGTGGTTAAATGGTATACTCCCTAGGCTGCTCTGGCCTCTGCTCGTTTATGAGGTACCTGTCTCTAGGAAGATTAAAACCTATTTAAAAAGGAGGTGGCTGGGCATCCCAAGAAGCTTCTGCTCCATTGGCTTGTACAGCACAGGCAGCAAGCTGCAGCTGCTAGTGACATCAGTGGTCAAGGAGTATAAAACGACAAAGACACGCCAGGCCATGATGCTGTGAGACAGCAAGGACGAAAGAGTACGTTCTTGATGTGTTCTGTCTACGATGTCCTGCCTATTCCATCAAACCTCCATATTTGGGGGATGGCAGAGAGCTCCAGCTGCACGCTGTGTGAAAAGCCAGCCAATCTTGAGCATGTCCTCTCAGCATGCCAGTCAAGCTTGGCAGATGGGAAATTCCAGTGGCGTCATGATAAGGTCCGGTCTCGGTTGGCAGATGGTGTGGAACAGGCAAGGAAGAAGGATAAACAACTTTCCGATGGGCACCACTTTATCCATTTCGTCAGGACAGGAGAGAGCACTGCAGCAGGACTGAGGAGCAGAGGGTTCCTGGCCTCTGCAAATGACTGGGAGATGCGGGCAGACCTTAAGAAGCAGCTCAAATTCCCAGAGGAGATAGCACACACAAGCCTCAGACCAGCTATTGTCCTCTGGTCCAGAAGTACCAAGCAGGTGGTGCTCATAGTGTTAACAGTACCCTGGGAAGAGAGGATGGAGGAGGCACATGAGCCAGCTTCAAGAGCCAGCAAAATTGATGGAAGGCCTGGAATTTACCAATAGAGGTAGGCTGCAGAGGTTTTGCTGGACAGTTGCTCTGGAGAACCCTTCGACTGTTGGGGATTGAACGGATGGCCAGGAAATGGCTGGTAGGCAATGTCACCGAACAGGCAGAAAAAGCATCTCATTGGATTTGGATATAGCGGGAGGTGCAGTAGCAGAGCCAACCTGTTGAAGGACTAACAATGGCATAGGGTTGGGTGGTGGTCAGCAGGGGTAGATCCAGGACGCTGGATCTGCTGTTGAGCCCTCCCGAGGTGTCATGGGCATAAATCAACGAAACACCAAGGAAGGGGGGTGCCCAACTGACGACCGGCTGTAGCTACCAAACTTTTGTACAGTTGACAGATGTAGTCAAGCCTTGACCTGGCCCAGGGAGAAGGACGGTGCTTGAAAGGAGGAGAGAAGGAGAGGAAAGCGCGATGCCACTGGCTCACAAATGGTGCAGGGCAGAGTACCTGTAAAGGTGGGCCAGTTGCGATGATCACATCATATTCTGCATATTACATTATTACAACACTGAAAATAATTGTAAGCCTTACTCTAATGACAAATTAAAGGTAAAATGTGCTAAACTGTCATGAAAATAATATCATAATGCAAAAATCCTAATGGTGCTAAAAATATAAGATTCATTTTCTATTTTTCTTCATTTCAATTTTGGGGTTGATATATTCCTTGAATGAAACGCCGCTTTGGATAAAACCACCTGACAAATGCATAAATGTAAATGTCTAAAAATGTACATGAAATATGAATATTTCTTTGTAAGATTCACTGTTCTACTGTATGATGGGTTTTCCTTCAGCAAGCATAAGCGGAGAGAATGAGATCATGTTTTCAGAAAAAAATCTTAAGCAGGGACGTGTGAAAGACTTTAGCGTCATGATGATGCTCCACAGGGTGCTAGAGGAATGACAAAGATCCGCCTGTCCTCCTGCTGGTCCAGCTCTCACAGCTGTTGCACAAGAGACAAGAATTCGTACCCTAATGAGAGTGTCTCAGTTGTTTAAGAAATATGGATAAACTCCTCAATGTCATCTAATTCAAGTCCACCTTGAGTCCCTCCCAACAGCAGGTTGAGATTTGAAGGATCCGTTTGATAACTGAAACACTTCAAAGGTTTGATAGAATACCACAGATAGAACATTAAGTCTTTTTAGTTGTGTTTGATAAGGTGAGCATCACTATTACTGCTCATATTCAGAGTTTTACAAGCACCACTCAAATATATATATATATATATATATATATATATTAGGGCTGTCAAGCGATCATTTTTAAAATCTAATTATTTACATGTTGAGGCGATTAACCTAATAAATTGCAATTTAATCGCACATTAATTTTGGCTGAGAAATTACCCCCAAAAGTCATTGTTGTGTAAAGCATCAAATAGACATTACAAAAAGTAGCTTTATAAATAAATATTTTATTTGATCCAACACATGAATTCAACACATTTTTACACATGAACTTTTGGACCATGAGGTTGAGTAAAGGATGACTGAATTTTCATTTTTGGGTGAACAATACCTTCAATTTTTTTTTATCAATATGGAAATACAAAATTATTAATTTAAAAAATAAATAAATAAATTAAACTCTAAATAAGAAACTAAAACTACTAGTAGGTGGTGGTAAATGTCACTTCAAACCTTTGAAGTGTTTAAGTCGTTCATTCATTCATTTGATTCATTCAAATGGCTAATTCATTAAGGAGTGAATGGTTCTCTTCAGGCTTGTTCGACTTGAAGCGGCACTACACAGACCGATGGCACATGTGACATCCAGTGTTAATTTCGTTAACGAAAACTATGACGAAAAATGTTCGTTGACGACCTTTTTTTCCATGACTAAGACGAGACGATGAGAGACGACACCAATGTCATTAAACGATAACTGTGACTAAATCAACACGTGCAATATCGTTGACGAAAAAAGACGAGACTGAAATGTGGCTAAAAGACTAAAAACTTTACCAAAATCACTCTTTTGAAATCACTTTTTGTTTTTGTCGAATAAAGGAGACAAAACATTACAGACTGTTTTTACGAGCGTTCATGCTTACGGTTGCCAGATTTCCAGAATTTAAACCCCCAATCAGAGCTTTTCTGTTAAAAGAACGTTTTACTTAATCTTTGCAATCTGGCAGCCATACACACGAGCTCTCTCTAGTCTTCACTGAGGAAGAAGCGTGGATGATCTGAAAACACAGACAATTAAGCTGAAGATCAGGGATCTTCATTTGAGATTTTCTACTTAAATTAAAGTGTCAGTCGGTCTATATTGCGCTGCTCGTTTGCTGACTAAATCTGCGACCAAGTGTAGGCTGATATCCAGCAGTGGCTCTCAAACTGACATACGCGAACAAAATGTTTTGCCGTTTATTTTTATTTCTACTCCACCTTAAAATAACATTAAAACTGAGCATGTATTTCTTTCTTGCAGGTAAAATGCCGTAAATACTCGACATTCGGTCAAATTACCTCATCTTTCGCGGTCAAAACTGACTGCATCCAAGCCAGCAAATCGCACTACATTAGTGCTGTTCTCGACAATATACCTTTGTAAAAGTGGGGATTTAGCACTACTAAAATGAAGAACAAATATAGACACAGACTGCAGAGATTTAAGATTAAAACTCTCTTCGATACAAAAACATACCCTTCTGTGAGTTATTGTTTTTAATGTTGATCATATTATACGAGCAAGAATGCAATGTTTCCGTAATTTCCACGCGATTTCAAATGTGACATTGATTTTATACAACAGTTCAACAAACAAAAGGGTAATATTAAGTGATGTACATTTTAAACAGTATTGTCAGTGTTTTTGCTCTATTTTGCAACGAAAGCTACAGAAAAATTATAATGACTTTTGTCTAAAGACTACATATAAAATAGCTATCAAAATTAATGTTGGTAACTGTAGTTTTATTAAAAGTAATGACTAAGACTTGACAAAAATGCAAAGACTTTTCGTCGACTAAAACTAGACTAAAAAATGAAAGACAAAAATGACTAAAATGTGACTAAGACTAAAGAGCATTTTCGTCTGAAGATAAAGACTAAGACTAAATCAAAAATGGCTGCCAAAATTAACACTGGTGACATCAAAGTAGTAAAGTACTGCGAGAACGATTAGAGAGCAGATGGCTCTGTATGCTTTTGAATCGCTCTCGCTCTACTTGGATATCATTCACTGATCGGTCTGTGTAGCGCCGCTTTAAGTCCAACAAGTCTTTTATGAATGGTCCACTGAATCATTGGTTTCACTCGGTTCGTTCAAAATGCGGATTCAGAAATGAAACACTGCTGTACATAGTCGGGGAGACAAACAATTCTGCTTTGTCTTTAAATTTTCATTTAGCAAAATTGAACAAAATAGTCAATATTGTCTAAAATAACAAAATATTAACTTCTTATTTACTGAACTGTTGTATAAAATCAGTATGGCATTTGCACTGGTTATATAGGCTATGGGACAAAAACAGCACTCGAGTAATATTGCACTCATTACTCGTGTGGTATTGCTTAACTCATATGATCCAAATATGAGACAAAAACTAAATATGAGTCCAAAAAACTCTCTCTGATTGTGAAATCAAAAGTTTGATATACTATGGAAACTGCAGCTTTCTGAAATCAAACACCTAACATCCATTGAAATTAAGCAGCAAATTCAATCATCCTAAACTTAAAAATAAAAACCTAAACTTATATATAAGAAAAAAAAAAAAAATATATATATATATATAGCAAAGGTATATTGCAAATTTTTTACTTTGCACAGAATCTCACCAAGACAACTGACAAATCGTCTCTGGTTACAACTGTAACCCTTGTTCCCTGAGAAGGGAACAAGATGCTGCATCATAGTATTGACACTTTGGGAACACCTCTGCGTGATTGTGTCTGAAGCACGTGTGTGAAATCAGTCCAATGGCAAAACAGAACGTCACGGGTGGGTGACGTCATGACCAGGAAAGCATAAAAGCACATCCGGAATGACTGGTGTTAGCTTCAAAAGAGCTGAAGCAAGTTGATCACAGGGATGCAGGAAGTAAGGTAGGGCGATGCAGCATCTCGTTCTCTTCTCAGGGAACATGGGTTCAGCCATAACACGAGATGTTCCCTTTCGAGGTAACTCGCGCTACGTCATAGGATTGGTGCTTTGGGAATGATAATACCCAAGCCGCCATGCTTTCAAGTGCTTGTCTGTGAGAATACTGCGAGCACACCTAAGACAAGAGCACCTGTGAACCTGGAGTAGAGTCCAAGTCCAAATCATAATATCTTATGAATGTGAGCGGAGAGGGCCAGCCTGCCGCATCACACACATCTTGAAGGGGCTCCCCTGAGAGTAAAGCCTTAGAGGCCCCATACACCTACTTGAATGAGCTCTGACAGCCAAAGGTGAGGGCTGACCAGAGACCTCGTAGGCAAGAGAGATAGCCTCGACTATCCACTTGCTTAATGTCTGCTTAGATGCTGGAAGTCTTTTCTTAAGTGTACCAAAGCAAACAAACAGCTGATCAGTTTTCCTTCACAGGGCAGCTCTGTAGACATAATTACCTGCTCTCACTGGACACACTATGTTCAGCTTCTCCTGGTCCTGATCTCTGAATGGAGGAGGGCAAAAGGAGTGCAAAATTATAGGCCATGGCACATTGGTAGGCACCTTAGGGACATATCCCTGTCTAGGGTATAAGAATACCTTAACCATCCCCGGCGCAAACTCATGGCACATAGGGAACACTGACAGGGCCTGGAGGTCTCCCACTCTCTTAAGAGATGTAATGGCTAGAAGGAATACTGTTTTCAGGGTTTCTCGAACAGGCTCAATAGGCTCGACCTTCTAGCACAATGGCCAGGTCCTAGGTTGGTTTTCTAGTGTGGCTTGCAGGCCACAGCCTCAAAGCACCACGGAGGAAACTTGTCAGCAATGGGTTTCTCCCCAGGGATACACCACCAAAAGGGACATGGCAGGCAGCTTTGGCCGCCACGTACACCTTCAGTGTGGAAGGGGATAATCCTGAAGAAAACCGATCCTGCAGGAGCTCCGCCTGCTTTTTAGCCTCCTGAAACCTCTCGACGACCGTATTCATAGTGTCGCAGAAGAGGCTAGGAGGAGAGTGCGGACAGTCCAAAAGAAAATCTATGTCTTTTTCTTTGATGTCAGATTTAACCAGAGATGCCTCTCCAGGGCCCCAAGGGCTGCCATAGAATGGCAGATGGCTCTGGCCATCTCCTTGGTGGCCCGGAAAGACAAATCCGTGTCTCCCTCTTGCCTACGTCAAGGCCTTTTAGCAGGTCTGCCTGGTATGCCTGCAAGATAGACATTGTGTGCAGACATGCACTGGCCTGACCTGCTGCTGTATATGCTTACCCACCAGAGCCGAAGATGTTCTGCACGGCTTGGTAGGTAACATCGGGGCCTTCAGGGACGATGCTGTGCCAGGGGACAGATGGCTTGCAAGTGTCTGTTCCGCCTTGGGCATAGCCCCATATCTGTACTCTTTCAACCCCCTAATATTTGAGTATATGTGGACCTGGGCTGAAGAGCCAGGATGAGTATGGTTTGTTCCATGACCTCAAAACTTCTTTATGGAGTTTGGGAAAAAATGGAAGGCCCGGAGGTAGAGGTAATGATTTTGGTGACAGGAAAAGCTCATCCAGTTTGCTTCTATGACAAGCACCTGCTTCTCGGCCGGCCAATCGATGTTTAATTTAGTTTAGTTTACTCTGCTGCACATAATAGCACCAAATTAATAAAAAAACACAATTTATTGACCCGCGTTCTGTTTTCTATCATGGGCCGTGCATGTTTGTGATGACGTAAGATGAAGACAAACGCACCAGGGTTCGATAGAATCAAGTTTAGTGTGAAACCAGAACAACGCTGCGGGGGGCACCGGGAACAATCGCGCCTGGGCTTGGACCGCAGCAAATGAGCCCAGTGTAAAAGCCACCTAACATTGTTCAAACTGGAACTGGACGTTTCTGAATGGTTACTGGATACATTTATGTATTTGTTGTTGGGTTAAGTTGATTCAACTCATCGACTAGCATGTACCATCATGTTAATCTTTTGTGCAAATCCAATCCGTTGAAATGACCCTTGTTTGTGAAGCAGTCTGGCATAAAATGATTTGTGCAAATATATAACACTTTACCGACTTTCTTTGGCACATTTCGTTCATAAATGAAATTCAACCACGGTGTCCTCAGTGGCTTTGTCTTTTTTTTTTTTTCTTTTTTTTTTTTGACATAGACTTTTTTTTTTGTATATCTCCAGCTGCTACAGCAAGTAAAAAGTAATGGTGGACTGCTGCGGCTCGTTTAGGGCGGTATCTATGCTAATAGGGCAGATCATCACCAGTCATGGGCGGGGTGCTGTTCAGAAATCTGAACAGCACTTTTGGAGAGACTGTTTATGATTTTTGGGGATTATAAAAAAAGAAGTGGGTGGATTTTTACCATTATAGGCTGGTGGTTTACACACACTGTGGACACACATCTGTGTTCAAACACCTTATAAAAGTGAATTGTGCATGATAGGTCCCCTTTAATACGTTTTGGTAACACTTTAGTTTAGGGTCCAATTCTCACTATTAACTAGTTACTTATTAGCATGCATAGCTAGGATATTGGCTGTTTATTAGTGCTTAAAAAAGCACATATTAATGCCTTATTCTACATGACCATATTCTACATCTCTTAATCCTACCCAAAACTTTAACTTAACAACTACCTTACTAACTATTAATAAGTAGTAATTAGGAGTTTATTGAGGCAAAAGTCACAGTTAATAGTTAGTTAATAGTGAGAATTAGACCATAATCTAAAGTAAGACCCACATTTTTAATAATATTTGAATAAAAAGTGAAGATCAATTCACCTAGGCCAGACATCACTTTTGGCCACCACTGTAGTTGAGATAGTGAAAATTTTCCATGTTAAGTTGACTGAAAAAAAATTCAGAAACTAAGTTTAAATTGTGTCAATTTAAAACTCTACTTGGAAACAACTAAATTGCAAAATTATTTTATTCTTTACAGTGATACAATTTGGTCACACCACACCCTAAATAGAACTAAGATTGAAAGCATTTCACTCTTGACTTGAGATTGTTCTGATCCTGCACACATTCAATCTCTTCCTGCTCATGTTCATATGGTTCACAAACTTCCCTGGATAAGGAGCACAAAGCGTTGAGCAACTCTTAGAGGAACAGAAAATGCAACAACAAATCCACAGCTCTCTATAAGAACTATACATAATCAAGCTGAAATATATAGCATTATTTTCAGATCTGTTATTCAGACTCTGTGTTTCTTGAGACAATAATGACTTCACACATTTCAGACCATCCATTCCAGTTAATTATTTCTGTCAGGTTAGTCTTTTCTACTGGCTAAAAGAGAAAGTTTTCTTGGCATTACTGTGAAAACCTTTATTTTACTGTAACAAACCAGTAGAGTAACTCTACAACCCAAAAATGTCATGTAATAAGCTTCTTTTTTGAGCTCATTATTTTACATAATACAATTTGATGTGCAATGCAAAAATAATGCAGCTAAAGTGCTAAACTGTGTTTTGTATGTGGGACATAAATTACTAATTAGGGCCCGAGCACCGATGTTTTATTAGAGTCCTACAAAAAAGTCTCTGGGTCCAAAACCTGTCAACCCAACAGGAAGTGAGATATTTTGAATTTTCTCTGCAAGATTTTTGCAGTTTTTGCCATTTCCAGACGTTGTATTTTAACGAACTCCTCCTAAAGATTTAACCAGATCAACATCAAATTTGGTCAGTCTAATCTAAAGGCCTTTGCGATGTTAAATTGCGAAGATCTAGAGTTTTCGCTAAAGGGCGTGTCCGTGGCGGCCTGACAAAGTTTGAAGTTTCGCCATGAAACAGGAAGTTGTTGTAACTCGGGCATATAATGTCCGATCTGTCCCAAACTTTTATTTTATTAGAGTCCAGGCCTGAAGACATTTACATGCCAATATTCAGTTACAGTCATAGCGCCACCCGCGGGTAACAGGAAATGATGTTTTACACTGTGATTAACTCGTAGAGATTTAACCATATCAACATCAAATTTGGTCTGTCTAATCTTAAGGCCTTAGCGATGTTAAATTGCGAAGATCTTGAGTTTTTGTTGAAGGGCGTGTCCGTGGCGGCCTGACAAAATCTGATGTTTCGCCATGAAACAGGAAGCTTTTGTAAGTCAGGCATACAATGTCCAACCTGCCCCAAACTTCAAATGTTTGACAAGAGTCCTGGCCTGAACACATCTACATGCAAATATTCAGTTAGTCATAGCGCCACCTGCGGGTAACAGGAAATGGCATGCTTTACATTGTAATTCACTCCCAGAAACACATTCAAACATGCCATGAAGTACCAAACAAGCTAGAAACACGTTAAATAATGCAACACTTGGCTAAGCACTAATGTATGTGATTGACGCCATGCTGTTTACTGTTTTCCTAAGGCCAAGGGGTGGCGGTGACCCCGGGTGTGAGGGCCCTTTCATCGCTGCTTGCAGCTTTATTTAAATTTGTGACTAGAGTAATTCATAAAAACAAAACAAAATCACAGGGTTTGACGCACATTCGCTAGTACAATGAAACTAAATGACTGCAGAAATTTGTTCAGGTCAGGAGTCGGATTCACCAGCATGATGCTTTTATCAGTATTAATAATGCAAAATCAACTAAACAAACAAGCCTGCTTTTGTTTAGTTACACAACCTGTCTTACAGGAAAGATAAATCACTAATGGTGTTTCTTAAATATCTTAAATGAATTGTTTTCCTAGAAAGCAATGTCATTAAATTGAGAGCAAACATCTGAAATCTGAATCGCAGAAATCTGACATCTCTTTGATAATATAAACTAATAATATAATGATTAAAGATGGATTACACCAACAACCAACTAAAAGGAATTAGCCTATTAGACAAATGAATCATTTGACAATGAGTGTCGCTCAGACTATAAACAGGATTATATAATATTAAAATAACCTACTGTATAATGTGTGTTCAGACCAGCAGAACCAGACAGAAGCCTAATACACTAGCTACAAAACCCAGATTCATCTAGCTACTGTAGATTTACAAACGTTTACTCAGATTTACAGCCTAACAGTTGTCGTAGATCAGCATAAGGGCCACGTTTCAGCTGAAACACGGCTCTCTTAAGCTGTACTTCATTCTATTGATCCTAGTGTGATGCATTCGGAGGGGTTTTGGCACCCGAGACCGTCGGATCACTCAAGCGCTGATCCATTCATGCACTTGCCGCCTGGATCTATGTCCTGTTTAATCACACACAGCTCTGCCGGCTTCCTGTTCAATCTCTGCCAAATCTGTCATCGGCAGGGAAGACGCCAGCTGTCCCAATCGTGGACCGTGCCGAGAGGAGACGCTAGGTGCTCGTATGATTTTGGATGATTGAAAACTCTTATTGAGCAGGCCGTGGCTATTTTACCCTAGGCTATACTTTTACTTGAAAATTAACTTCTGACATATACATTAAGGCTATTAAACATTTCCACTGTTATCAGGAGAAAAAAAAAAATAGTTGGCAATCCCTTGTTGGCAAACGCTATTTAAACTAGCTCCGCCCACCAATGTCTGGTTGGGTCACTCAAGTTTTAAAAAAGACGCGGGAAATTCAACGTCTTCAGTGGTGCAGCAGTAGTGAGTAGGGCTTGCAGATCGACGTGGGTTCGAATCCGCTTTTTGCCGAGCTCGCATTTATTTTCAATAAAAATTAAAATAATACTCTAAATGTGGAAATAAACTGCAAACGAGAGTTTAATAATATTAAAAGTGTTTATTGGGTAGGGTTAGGGGAAGGTGTAGGGAGGGTTTTTATTCTCCCAATATTCTCCCATTTAATAATTTTAATAGGCTAAATATAATCATTTACACTCTATGATAT